>SSNP01000011.1:609351-735568 GCA_006937955.1 Pachypanchax playfairii
CCCCCCCCCCCCCCCCCCCCCCACCCCCGCCCCCCTTCTGATTTTTTTCTCCTATAAGAACAAACTGCATCAACATCCACAATCTTCTGTCTGCAGCCATGAATGTGTCGACTCTCCTGCTGCTTCTCACTGGTAAGAGTGGAACGTTTTTCATATCTGTGAACATTTATAATCACTTGGCTTTTTTTATCCTCATCAGCCGGTGCGGTCGGTGGAGCGCTGCAGCCCAGAGACTTGTTGCAGTTTGGGAAGATGATCAGCTGCGTCCAGCCTGGTGTGGGTCCTCTAAAATACAACAATTATGGCTGCTGGTGTGGTTTAGGGGGATCTGGAACTCCGGTGGATGAAGTGGACCAGTAGGCAAAAAGCCACTTATTCACACACTATAAATCCAAAGTTCAGTTTTAAATAGAATCATTTTACAGATGTTTCTTTTCCTGCTGAACTTCCAGATGTTGTCAGGTTCATGATAAATGTTACCAGAGCAGCAGAAAGATTCCTGGATGCACTTCTCTTTCTGACCTTCCTCACATTCTTTCCTATCATTACTCCTGCACGAATAAAGAGGCGAAATGTTCAGGTGAGGATCTGAAATAATGATTTTTACACTGTAAATCAGACAAACTACGTTTCTCCCTCATGTTGATCATGAGACACTGATTAGATTATCAGCAACACTACAGTCTGTTTTGGAGAAAACAAACTTGCTGTTTTAAATGCAAACCTGAGAGGATTCTCCTTAATTTCACAAGTTACACACGGTGCATTTTTAGCTTTGTAAACAAAATTCTGAGCCACACTGCAGCAAATTTTACACATTCCGTCAGTGTTTTTGTTCTGACTCAAATCTGTCTCCACAGCTAATAATGATAAGTGTCAAGCTGCTGTGTGCGAGTGCGATCGCTCGGCGGCAAACTGCTTCGCTCAGTCCACGTACAACCCCGACAACAAGGACCTGGATCATGAAAAGCATTGTGTCAACTGAGTCGCAAAGAAAACTTCACAGCTGTTCTGAAATTCCTGTTTATTGATGAGGAATCTGAACAAAAGAAATGTTTAATAAATTGTATCTGAAACCGTTTTGCCCAAATGTGAATTTTGTCTCAGTTGTTGAAGATAAACTTAAGAGACACAGTTCCTTAAAAACTACAAGTAGCCAAAGTCTGAATTTATTTATTAAGATTGATTTGGTCACAAGACTATAACAGGAAGATCAAAGGAAAATTAACAAAACACTCTGATTTTAAAACAACAAATAGTGTTAGAAAATGCTTGAAGCACATCAGGGTAGAAGATTGGTCCACTTTTCTCCAAATATTTCAAATAGCAGCTTTTCACAAGATGCTGGACTTGTGCTCTGTGACTTTATATTGGCTTGTAGAGAAGTGTGGTCACATATTTCTTCTTATATCGATGCGTCGCACTGAGAACCATCACGCCGTCCTGAAACAGGAACAATCTTTATTTTCATTTAGAACTTTATGAATTTACAAGTAGAGACTTTTTATCCTGACAGGACTTGTGTGTTACCTTGATGGAGAGGGCGTACAGGTGATTGAGCATCACATGGTTGGGCTCTGGAAGCAGCGTTGGGTCACACTGAAGGGACATTCACAACAAACAGTGTTTTATTTAATTATAGTTGGTTTATTATGTGGGATGCATCTTTTAGACGTGTACCAGAACTGGTTCTGGACTTACAGAGATGCCTGTGTCCTTGTTGAGCAGCACTTGGAGCAGGTGAGGGGGTAAAATAGGAGGTTGTTTGATCTTGTCTTCTGGTTTGATTACATATCCGTCCTGCTGGTAGGGGCCGGGCGGGGAACTGGACAAGTCTGGCACACAACAATCACATTATTCAAATACAGTCTGACTACATAAATGACATAACAGTAACCAGGCTGGTTTACAGTCACACTGACAGCAGGGTTTAAAGAGGCCCTTCCATTAAAAACAGTTTTTTCTGAGGTTTCTGTTGAATATTTTAGCTCCACAGGTGTTCTTACCTTCATAGTGGGTGTGAAAACAGGTCAACAACTTCTCTTTCAGTTTTAATCTCTCAAACTACGCAGGTGGTGATAAAACCCGGGTTCTCCCGAGTCTGAACGGCCTGTATCTGTTTCATCACAACTCCTTTGTTCGTTAGTATTCAGCAGCTCCCGCAGTAGAAACCACACCTAGCATGCTGCTGCTAAAAGCTGTAGCATAACACGTAGCAAACAGAAAGAGAGTACGTCTACTGTTGCCATATGCAGTGGGACAAGAAACAGTATACCTTGCTCTCATAGGCTAGTTTGTTAGCCAATCAGAGTCCAGCAAATTCGAATAATGACTATGAATGAGCTGCTGTCGAAGCAGCCTGACGGAACCACCCAAATTTTAATGCAGAAAGATTGAAAGGTCTGTTAATCAGTGTTTCTTAACGTTTTTTAGATATAAAAAGTTTCATATTACTGGTTAATACTTAAGAAATAACCACAAAGTCCTGAAATTTGTGTGAAGTGGCCTCTTTAAGTACAGCAATTAATGTTTTGCATTTTTACATTTAAAGACCCACTCCGATGAAAATTGTGTTGTTAACATGTTTTTGTGGTATTTTTCTGAAGCTAGAGGACATACCTTAAGAAAATTCTGCTCAAAATTGCATATCTTAGTATTTCTGCATTCAAATCACTGTGAATCAGTAACACGCTAAAATGTGTTTAAAAATATTCAGTTTGTGATGTAGAAAACCCGAGTGGGCCAAAAGCTCCTACTCTGCTAGCTATAAGCTAGCGCTAGCATAAACAGAGAGCTCTAGGCAACGGAGAGGGGCGGGGGGGATCCTCGGCACCCACAGCACAGAGGCGAATTGCTAATGAGCTACTGCCGCTATGCAGAAACTACTTCCTAGAAAACGGCACAGGTTTTGTGATTTGGGGTAAAAACGCCATAATCATAATTTAAAGAAAACTGAGATACTTTATAATAGCTCAAAAGGTGATCAGAGTCTTTAAAATAAGACCATTTTTAAAAACAAAATTTGGCCAGACTGACCAGGACAGTATGAGTCATTACCAAACACACCTGTTGAATCCTGCGAGTCAATCCTCAGGGCATCAAAAACCTCGAAGTCAGTTCTTTTCACCTGTATGACGTTGTTGACTGTTCCAGTTTTAGACGTCATCACGGCCTGTTTGAAGAGATTTAAATCAAACATCAAAGGGAAAATGAAAGTTTTCTTTTTGTAGAGGTTTTCACCCCAAACTCTTTATCCTTCACTCACCCCAGTCGGATCCAAAGTCCACTGCCCGTCTACGCAAAACTTGTATTGGTGCTCTCCCTCCGGCAGATCCACTATAGCCACAAAGTTATTCTGACTGTCGAAGAAACAATCGTGTGTCACAAAGTGAAACTAAAACCAGGAACCGCTTTCACAGTAGTCAGACCACCTTCTGTTGAGTGGGATCTTAGTGCCCCAGTTGTTGAAAGAACCGGATACGTAGACCTCCTTGGCGCCACCAGTCCACCTAAACACGGTTGGTCTGGCCTGTGTTGGGCTTTTACTGTCATAGTCCAGGTCCTGCTGCCAAGCCAGAAACTCCTGCATGTCTGTTGATGCCTGGAACCAAACACAAAACAGTGTTTACATCTGCAAGGCTACAAAAATATACAATTATTTGGATAAATTCCTCCTGAAACAGACTCATGCAAAATAAATGAGCCAAAAACGTGTCATCAGACTTCACAAAGCAAGTTATTAAAATGTACATTACCAAGACATGTTGAATATGTTTCATGTTTATCAGATCGACTTATTAAACACAGGTGTATTTTTGCTAATTTAAAGATTTAAGGAGTTTAAAATCATTCTGTTATATATGCACTGAGTAAAAATCACCTTTACTGATAATTATTTTATTGCAATAATCCTTTCTGATTGGATCATTTATGACATATCTGGTGCTACTTTCTGATCTGGTGTTTTGGAGATAAAGACCATGTTTGAAAGTATCTGGTACCTTTGGATCATCTCTGTGGAACATATCTGCATCGTCCGTGCTGTCGATCATGATGTTGGTTCGAGTCTCTTTTGGGTTTCCATCCCTGTAGGACCTCTCACCGCTGGATCGATCACTGCTGCTGTTTCCCATCTTGTCTGAAACACACAGTAAACAGCTGCCATTAAAAACAAAAACAATCATTATTTCACTGCGAAGGTCATGGGTTTGAAACTCGGCGAGGGCATTTATGTTTCTGCATGTTCGCAGGTTTATTATACCGCGATATTATAAAGATGCAAATATTACAAATAAAGCAGCTTACCTGAATCTCCTCAGGCGAAGTCAAGTCAAGACGGTTTGATTACATTAATAGTTTAAAGTTGAACAAAGATCCAGACTCGCTGTTTCCGTTTTGGAAGAGAAGTTGGAAACGGCGCAAACACTAAACCCGCTGCTTCCTGCGGATAAATAACGAGTAAGAACAGAGTTCGCTGTTTTCTCAGTTCAGCTTTTCCACTTTATTTCTGTTTATTTGTTTTCTTCTCCCGCTATGAGCGTCTTTCGTCTCATTACGCCATTGGGAGGAAACTTAGGCTGAGAAAACACACCTCTTCCGCTCTCTCTCTCTCTCTCTCTCTCTCTCTCTCTCTCTCTCTCTCTCTCTCTCTCTCTCACACACATGCGCAGTCAGGCGCAGTGGCGGAGGCAGGAAAATTTCAATGTGGTGGAAAACATGTTACACAAAAAATAAGTATTTTATCTCCTCATTCTGCATTTGATGTCTTTTTCTTCTGGAACTCAAATAGTTTAAGTAGGTTGTGGCTTGAATGATTTTTAAGAACAATTTATTCTTCTTTAGACTCTTAGATTAACTTTTAATCATAAACTTCTCAGTCAGTTCTCATATTTTCCTCTTTGTGTGCACGTGTCTCTTTTTGCACCGATAAATGACACTTGAAAATGTTCACATCCCATTAGTACAGCTTATTTTTACAAATTAAATTCAAATTAAAAAATACTTCCTTAATACCTGAAGGGAAATTAAACATCTAACCCATAAAAAATGTAATAAAAACACCAAATAATTGCCCACAAAAATTTAAGGTACATTTCTTGCAATTAACACTGATGGTTATTTTTTCTGTCAATTTTATTTTGTCACATTCTAAACAGTGTTTTGCTGAGTGACTCATATTGGTTCTTCTGCATTGTAAGTACTGTAATGGACTGGCGACCTGCAGGTGTAACCCCGCCTCTCGCCCAATAACCAATGGAGACACCAGTTCCTCGCTTGACTGACATGTTGTAGCTGTGGCTGTAAAACATATGAGGTTGACGTCATGCCAACTTACAAAAGCACATGGAGATTTAACTTCTTTCTCCTTATAATTAGGATTTTTTTAATATGGCTATATGACTGAGAGCTTCTTCTTTTGAACATGATGTGACATCCATGTGAACATATCTTTAGGACACAGAATACAGGATCATCTTTAGAGAGTCTCCTAATAAAATTTATTTTGGACAAATAAGAATTAAATGTTGTCTATATAGATACTAAACAGTAAACTGACAGAGGAGTTCAATGTGTAGGTGGAAGTGCATCAACCTTGAGCCTCTTTTTGTTGCTATGGTGAAGGATAGATTGACAGATGAGGTCAGACAGGAATCTACATGGACCATGATGTTTGCAGATGTTATCTGTAGTGAGAGCAGGTGGAGGAACATCTGGAGAGGTGGAACTGGAAAGAAGAGGGATGAAGGTTCTCTGCAGCAAGACAGAGAACATGTGTGTGAATGAGAGGGACACAAGTGGGACAGTGAGACTACAGAGAGCAGAGAGACAGAAGATGGAGGATTTATAGTACTTAGAGTCAACAGTCCAGAGTAACAGAGAGTCTGAAGAAACATGTTCAAGCAGGTTGGAACAGGTGGAGGAAAGTATCAGGAGTGATGTGAGACATAAAAGTCTCAGCAAGAATGAAAGGTGGACAAGACAGTGGTAAGACCAGACATGTTGTCTGATTTGGAGACGGTACCACTGAGGAAGAGACAGGAGACACAGCTAGAGGTAGCAGAAATGGGAGGGACAGTATCAGGAATGAGTCCATCAGAGGGACAGAACATGTTAAATGTTTTAGAGATCGTTTGGACATGTAGAGAAGAGGGACAGTGGGTTAGTTGGGAAAAGGATGCTGAGGTGGGAACTACCAGGCAGGAGGTGTAGAGGAGATATGGATGTAGTGAAGGAGGACATGAGGTTTGAGAGAAGAAGATGCAGAGGACAGATGGAGACAGATGACTTGATGTGGCGACTCCTGAAGGAAGCAGCTGAAAGGAAAAGGTGTTTTTCTGTTGACAGTCATAAATTTCCACAATTCAGCAGTTTTTGTGTCACGACACATCAAACTCTCAAGAGACGTTCTCACGGTTATTCAGTTTCCAAGGTGTGGCACTCCAGACAACAAAAAACTGTGTCATCAGTGTTTCAGACGAGACCTCACTCATCCCTTGATACTGATGAGAAGAGATTCATTGTTCTCAGTAGTTTTAACAGTTTGTACAAACATGACGTTTCCAAGTTATTTCAGTTATGTTGTTGTGTGTTCTGATGAGACAGCTGTATGCATGCACCTTCTCATGACATCTTCATATTCTGTCTTGTGATTTATTTGCAGATGTTTCATGATGTTTATAGCGTTTCCACGTGTTGATTCAGGAACACCGAGTTACTGCATCCATTTGAAGAAGGAAAGTTAATAAACCATCTGTCAAGTTTGACTGGAACAAAATAAGTCAGTGCTTTTATTTTGATAGAACACTTCCTCAACAGATCCTGCCAGTGTATGAGCACATAACTATAACATTATACAGGTAAACACCTCAACACGTCACAGTCTTCTTACATGTTACATACTGCATCGAGGCTGTTTGTGGCAATAAAGTTGCTCCACACATGACCGTGTTTGTTCTGCCGTGTTGACTCCAGCTGAATGAACGTGCACTACAGCAACAGGAGAGGAGCGCCGTGATGCTCAGCATCCTTCTGCATTTATACTGTAACATCACACACTTTGCTTGGCGGAAGAAGAAGTAGATCTGACCAACTGAACAAGACTTACACAGTTTTTCTGCTGATGACAAAGTACATATTAACTTCAAATTACTAAAATATTGATATTTTAATAAGATAATTGATTCTAAAACATGAAAGGCTGAAATTGGAGGGATTGATACTGGCCATCAACCTGGTCATGAACATTAGATTCTTATAGAGCTGCTGTGAGGCTGCATGAAGGAGTTCAAAAATCATTTGAAGCACGTTTCTAACTGTATAGGTCATTGTGACAGAGGTATAATCAACACACTGCACACAAATATTAGCAAGCAGCCAATGGTTGTATGTGATGTTCATGCGGAAATACTGGCCAATCCAATACAGTCAAAGTACATTTTAACCTGAATTTGGCGGGTGTTAATTTAGAGCCCTGGTGATGAGGGTCGCCATGCTGCGCCAACGTCGCTTCTTGTTTCTTGCAACTGCTGCAGTTGCTGCTGGATGTTGACCTCTCAGACAGCTTCAAGACTTCACACAAATCTAAATGTGTTATAGAAGCCATTTCACACAAATTTCATGACTTTGTGGTTATTTCTGAAGTGTTAACCACTAATATGAAACATTTTATATCTAAAAAACATCAGGAAACACTGATTAACAGACCTTTCAATCTGTCTGCGTGAAGATTTTTCAGGCTTCGGGCTGCTACTCATTAATATTCATTATGCTAATTTGCTGGACACTGATTGGCTAACAAACTAGCCCATGAGAGCACGGCTTCCTGTTTCCTGCCCGCTGTGCATGGCAACAGCACACTGAGTCTCTTCCAGTTTGCTATGTCTTATGCTAACAGCTTTTAGCCAGCAGCATGCTAGGTGTGGTTTCAACTGTGGGAGCTGCCGAATACTAAGGAACAAAGGAGTTGTGATGAAACAGATACAGGCCGTTCGGACTCGGGAGAACTCGGGTGTTATCACCACCTGCGTAGTTTGAGAGATTAAAACTAAAAGAGAAGTTGTTGACCTGTTTTCACACCCACTATGAAGGTAAGAACACCTGTGGAGCTAAAATATTCAACAGAAACCTCAGAAAAACCATTTTTAATGAAATAGTCTCTTTAATATTTCATCAAGACTTCAGTTTGGGCACCTCAGCAGCTTATAAAGTGGAAGTGTATTTAATCATAAACAAGAGATAGAAGTGAAAGAATTGGACTCATCGTCGCATTCAGAATTTTTCCTTTTCAAATTGTTGACAGTCGTTTGATAATATCCGACAGTTGTTCCCCTCTCTGTATTCTGACATAATAGACTGCTTTTATCTTTTACCAGCCAGCAAGTGGTTTAATAAAAAATTACATTCTGTCATGTAACTCACCAACATGAAAAAGCAGAGCCACAATATTGATGAGCTGTGTCGGGCAGAAAATAGGTGAACATGGTGAGAATCATGTGGGTCCTCAGAGGATGAATCCTCATTCTTCAAGAAGTCAAAGCTCCCATCCTGTGAGGGTTTGGCTTTCATGACTTGCTGCAAATGTCCCACATGAGAGTAAAACCAGAGGGGTGAAACAACTGCACTGAGACACTGGAGATGGAAACAGGAAGCAGCGGAGCAGTGATGATGCAGGAGAGAAATAAAGATAAATACAAGAGGGACTCGGACACTCGAGAGACTGGGCTGGAAACAAAACTGGGAGATCAATGACATGTCACAATTTTAGAAAATGTAAATGAATGGTTGCCTTTGTTTGAAAGTTGAGGGATAAACCAGCTGTGTGTCTGTTAGTGACGTCCCAACTAGCATTACAGCATCTCTTCTTCCTTTATACCTGTTTTTGTGACTAGCATACTTACCTGCTCAAGTCTCTGTTCTCCTGTATCTACCTTCTCCTTGTATAAAGAAAAGAAGAATATCTACTTACCTACCGAACTGTCTGACATCATCATCATCATCATCATCACAGCGTCCTTCCTCGTGTACTCCACTCAGGTCCTGCAAAAATAACCCCTCTCTGCTATGACTTCCAGTGTTTCCACAGTACCAGCACTCATTCAGAACCTGTACCAGGAGGATCTGACAAACTAAATAAGACTGAGAGTAGAAGTTTTGCTGGAGAGGAAGCACAAGGGATAAGATACAACAAATAACCAGAAAGGGAACTGAGGAGCAGAGGTGTTTAAATACAAGGGATTAAGAAACAGATACAGTATTCAATCAAATTAGAAAAAGAACTGAAATAAAAACCTGTGATAGACTGGCGACCTATCCAGGTGTGACTCCGCCTCTCGTTCAATGACAGCTGGAGACAGGCACCAGGAAACACAGGAAACTGGTTTTAATAAACAGAATATTGATGGAATAAATAAAAATCTGCAGGAAAACTAAAGTCTGGAAACAAAACTAAGAGGAATGAATAAAGAAAAAAAGACTAGAATGAACCAACGAGTGTCAATTATTTTTGGTTCTAAAATCAAATGTTTTATTTCAAAGCATCACAAATATTTTTTTAAATTTTTGTTTTCTTTTACCTTAATTTATACTGGTAGTCATTCAGACAGAAGGTCTCATTCATACCTAGTTCAATAAAATCCTGTAATGTTCACTGGACAACAGACATGAAACGATAATGCACCAATTTACAAAATTAATTGAATAAAGAGCATCTGACTGATTTAAAAGTAAATAAAATGAATAAAATAAAGTCACTTGGACACCAAAGTGGAATGTTTTGAAATAATTTATTAGGAATTTTTAAAAAGTTGTCGTTTTTTTCCCCATAGGGATAACATGACAGAAAAAAATCAAATCAGAACATGTTACAGTGTCGACAAGAATGTTATTTTTTCAGTGAATCATCAAAAACTAAAATACCCACAGCAGTGAGAGCAAGCGTATCAAAATGTAAAACCTGGTAGATCATGAGTGTTTTGTTCTTCAGCTAGTTTTATTAGAAAAATACATTTATCATGATCAGCCAGTGTAACATCCTAGTAGTTCTTGTTTTGGTCTACAGAAAGAAAAGGTGTCACGTTGCTACAGATTGCGACCTCCAGTGGATATGCAGAGATGAATGGGTGTGATTCCCCCCCCCCCCATGTTAAAGAGCTACCTTTCTAAAATGTTTACCATCCACACTTAAGATGTTAATAAAATAAACAATTAAAAAGTCATATTATTATTTCACATTTTGAAACAGAGGGACAGCCCCTCGCCAGAAAAAGAAACGCAGCACATTGGAAATCAATGTGTATAAAACCTGCTTACACAAAAATCAAACAATGCATGACTGATCCGGCATGCTAGTCCTTCATTTTCCCTCACAAACAATTATCGGCTATTAAAAATCAGCAGAAACAAAATATCAATAGAGAAAACAGCATGTTTTTTTTCCTCCTTCTCCTGACAGAGGAGAGTTATTCACACCTTCATCTCTCAAAAGCAGTAAGTGTTGTTCCAGACTCAGACTTCTCTCCTTGCTGGACTCGGATTACAAGCGTCTCATCTCAGAGGAAGCTTTGGACTGTCATTAAGACCGACATGACACGAGATTTACAAACGCTTTGAGAGAAATAACACAGTGTACGGCTGCTCTGACACATACAAACTGAAATGTTCCTGACCTCCAGGTGGGAAAACAGTAACAGTTAAACTTTCCACCACTGACAGAAGAAACAATCGTACTACTTTTCAAAAAGCCTCCCACCTTCTGAGCACAAAATCAGCCCTGCCGCCCGGAAACAGGTTATATTTACAATATTTTACAAAAATTGTACAGATCATCAAAGCCAATTATGTAACTGTCATTAATGGCCTTATTTTTTTGTTATTAGTGTAACCACACACTGTTAAAAACCAACTTAGGTGAACAATTTGAGTCATAATTTGTTTAGTATTAATCCTGGCTGATAAAATTCAGTATGAATCGGGTTTTTCTGTCATTTTATAGCTTCAAATCTTGATCGATTCCACTTATTTCAGAGAGATCAGGTTATAAAGGACAAATAATTCATTAAAACACAGCTATAAAAAACATACTGACATAAAGTAGCATCACAAAAACTGTGATGTGAAACATGAACAAAAAAAAAATGACAACATTTCAATGTGTTATGTTGCGCTTTTAAAGGTTATTTTGAACTTTCTTTGTACAACAAGGTGGAGTTTAGTGAGGTGTCTGTAGGGGTGGACAGGATGTAGCTGACACCAGCAGTGTGGGTGGGGTCAAGGTTCAGACACTCCTGGCCAGAGACACGGGACTGGACAGAGACGGGCCAGATCAGCTCCAAAGCAGCTTCAATTCCTTCCAGCTCTCAGTCTGCAGCTCTGCACTGACACACATGGACAGAAAACAGTAGGATTACTCACTGGTCAGCTAAAATGCAACAGTTTTAATGTGTTAGGTATAAATATAACAGACTCACACGCTCAGTGATAGCCGTTAGTGAAGGCCGTAGCAATCAAAGGGCCCTGTGGGAGCAAAGCATGCAAACAGGTTTCCTGTTAGAAAAAAAACAAATTTTGATTTTATTCATCCTAAAATAGTTTCATCACTTTGTGAGTTAAAACAAACTGTTGCAGTGAGCACTAATATGAAAACACACATGCACAAAACAAATTATTATAAAAATAGGTGGATTATGTCCTTTGATGTCTTATTAAAGCAGTACTAAATAACTTTCCCACCCAGTGGTTAAAATCGGAATTACAACTGTGGCAAACAAGCGTGTCCCAGACGACCGCTGTTCCAACCAGCTTTGGAGTTAACTTTGTCGTCAGACAAGGTGACGTATTTTGCTTCTTATTTTTAAAGGACGGTTACGATCAGTGCAGAAACAAAACAAATAACAAACAGTCTTTGCATGCAGTTCTTTTAGAATGTCATCCGACATGATGTCAACCAAAAACGAACTCCAGTCAGTGAGCTGAAAAAGCAAACTGCTCGTTTTTATAGGAACAAATGGCGACCGCTGTTGCAACAAACAGCTGTTGTCGTCAAACAGCAAAGGAACCGCCCACTCACAGCTGCGTCTGGAACCACTGAAGTTATTCAGTCTATTGTCGGGCCATTGGAGGGTCTAGAGCGACGTCTAATATGAAGCTGAACTTGTTTTTCAGTTAGTATCTACTTAGACAAGTTTCAAAAAAGTAAAAGTTATTTAGTACTGCTTTAAGTATTATTAACTATGCAGGACTTCATTTAAAAAAAGTATTTGCTCATGTTCAAAGAAGGATAATAACATTTGGAAAAGTCTTGTCAGTCCATCATCAGTAAACTGTTGGTGTTGATTTTTAACAGTTAATAGCTGAAACATTGTTCTTAAACAAACAGCAACCAGAGCGGAAAAATGAAACAAAATCAGTGTCGAAAAAATAAATTAAAAAACACATCAGCTGAAGGAGCAGCCCTAGAATTCAGTGGGGAAATACATTTAGTAATATCCTTCTCATCTATTTCAACATGCAGTGATGTACCCAATATGCAACAAGACACTTTTTAACTCAACAATAACAACAATGATGCTAACTCACCCCCAGACTATGGCTAAATCCGGTGCTTGGTGCAGGGCTCGCAGCACTGAGGTAACTGCTGACAGCTGATTCCTGACTGGCTGTTCCATAAAGGTCCGCCATCGGACCTGGGCTGCTTGTACCTAAAAATCCAGCTGAGCGAGATGGAGTGGAACCTGGAAGTAAAATAATGCTGCTTGAGGAATATCCATGGAATTAAGGCTTCTTACACAAATCAGATCCCGTGCAATGCACATTTTAAAAAGAGCTATAAAATCTTTTGCTTTACAGATTTTTATCTTTAATGAAATTAATACATTTAAAAAGACAGAAAAACTTTTCTTCTAGCCTCCATGATTTCTTATTAAATTGACTGCAATTACAGAACTTTAGAAATCCAAATAAACTGAATTTCTGTTTGTCCTTTAGTTTTATTTGTTTGTACCTCTGACGACAGCCGCTGCTGCAGCTGCAGCTGCCATGGGTCCGTATGCTGTCAGAGGAATGGCTGAAATGGTGGAGAAGAACAGATCCAGGTTAAACATCCTAATTAACTTGGCTTAAAATCATGTGACAGGCAACTACAGATTAGTTTAAAGCAACAGTTCCGATCTTTTGAAGAAGGGTTCTGTGGAATGGTCGTGTATATTTCACATGTTCCCTGATCTTTGAAAAACTAAAATCTTTTTTTGAAAGAAAACAATATTAGCTTTGATCAGATTGGTGCACTAACAGCCAATCGCTGTGAATGTGAATTGCTGCTTTATTAAAACAATTTAAATCTGAAAAATGTCACAGTAGTTCATGTGAACCGTATTGTATACATCTTTAAATAACTGCTAAATTAGCATCACATTGTTATTTTTTTATTCTATTATCATTTGTAGAAAATCTAGCAGCAGAGCTAACTGAGCAGACTGTGACAATTCCAGCTGGAAACTGTATAAAATTATAAAATAGTGTTCTCATGAATTATCAAGACATTTGTTAGAGTTGATTTAGTCCATGACAATGTTATTAGCCTTTAGCTTATCAATTCAGTCAGAACTAATGTCTGTTTCTCCAAACTGAGGTCGTTCTAAGAGCAAATGTTTGTACAAGAACTAAGATAAAATTTGTACATGATCTTTCAGCTGAACCCCACTTTAAAAGATCTGAACTATCCCTTTAAAGTGGATCTGACATGCAATTTTATGTTATTTTACTACTTCCTGTCAATCAATATTACATTTGTTCTATATAAACTGGTTTGTGATTTACAGTAAAATATGAATATTTAGGGAATATCGCTGCACAATTTACCAGAAGTGACGAAACACAGAAATGTGAGATGTAAACAAAGCAACTACTATGGCAGAAAATGGAGAATCTGTCATTTTTGAGGGTTTGTCTCCTTCTGAATAAGAAATCGACTCAGGAGAAGAGACAATGTGAAGAGGATCAGTTTCAATATGAACAGTCAAATATGTTTTAGCCAAAATCAGTTGCACAAGCTTCAAGTTCTGCAGCTCAAACACAGTCAGTCTCAGTGTCACTGTGGTTACAAATGAAGCACACATGTGACTCCGGTGGCTCTGTGACTATTTCTCTCTCTGATTATCTGGGTTTTTACAAACTGTAGTTATTTTGACTAAGTCGAATGGATTGTAGGTGTGAGTAAGTGTGTGATTGTGTGTGTGGTGTCCATGTAAGATGTAAACAAATAGCTGCGTTCCTGCGTTTTGTCACTTCAAGTTTCAAAATTGAGCCCAAAACACATAAAAACATTCATACTTGCCTTATACGTGTCAAACAACACAAATTTGAAATGTTTTATTGAGACCTGAGCGAGTCAAACACTTCAATCTCACTTTAATAACCACAGAAACATACAATAGATAATTTATCATACAACAACAGAGAGCCTCTGATGAGACGAGACAAGAAAGTCTTTAAAAACTTCCAACATTCCCTATTAGTTTCAATAATCCTGCCTTCAAGAAGAAACTGTGGAGGACTGACAAACACAAACATGCAAACCAGAAGTGATCAGGTGATGACGCTAACATGTGTAGAAGACTGAAGACATGCTGCTTGTAAAGTCCAGAGGAGGGACTGACTGACCTGTGAGCTCAGGGGGGTGGGGTGAAGTCAGAAGGGGAGTCCTCTCTAAGTGGAACTCTAAAACAGAAACATCAGAGTGCTGTTGAGACACACACCGCCACTGCCAGCAAGGAAAACACACACACACACATCAGGGCAAGGGGAACACCTCAAGGGTGAGGAATTGGACAAACAGGGATTGAGGTATGCAAACAAAAATAAAAGGATGGAAAGATGTTTTATCATTTAAAAACTGATTGATCTTAAACAGCAAGACATAAAGCGAGTGTTACAAATCTGTCACACAAACTAATACCTGCATCTGAAATCAGGTTTTACATAATAAAAAAAGCAAAAGTTATATTTTTCTTTGGTGGAAATTTAATTTTAGGATTATTTCCCAGATGATCATCACACATTCTACTGAAATAACCAGCCATGTTAACACCCACACACACACACACATACAAGCTAAGCAATTCCACTCTGATATTTACAAGCAGCCAAATACACTCACTGTGCTTCATACGTAACTATGGATACATGTTTGTATTTGTGACAGTGTGTCTGCTCTTGGCAGCTGAAAATTCAGTCCAAACTGCAGAAATACATTCAGCTGTTCTAATTTTATGGACTCGAATTAAAGAATCTCTAGACCGACCGCATGTGAGATCATCCATCAATGTTCTAAACCTGATGGTGTTCCTGTGCAGGGTCACTGGAGGCTGGTGCAACAGTATTTTGGTGAGAGGTTCACCAGTCAATCACAAGGCCAAACAACCATTCAAACACTCAATCACACTTAGGACTAAATTAGAGCACCCAATTTATTAACTTAACGTGCATGTTTTTGGTTTGTGCAGGAAAACCGGAGTCTCCAGAGAAAATCCAAGTGTGCACTGGGAAAATATGCAAACTCTAGTCCATTTTCAAACCCAGGACCTTTTACTTTAAGCGCTACCAACTGCACCACCATGCAGCCACGAGTGATGCCATTACATAATAAAAAAGGACAAATACTGACTGTAAATCTGTAAGTGAAAATAAAAAAGTTAGAAAATATACAAGAGCATACAGTATGCAGAGAATGTGGCTGTTTTAAACAAAATCACACTTGCAGTAATGATTATCTTATCAACACCCAGCATCTTTAAAGATAAAACCTCAAACTCTTCTAAATAAATATCAGATCAGATAACATGACAGCTGTGAGAGCATGTTGTGATTACCAGGGAACTGATAGGTGTATCCAGGAGTGATGCCAGCGTAACTACGACTGGTGTAAGTGGCGGTCTGGAAGCCTGGGTAACCTGCAGGGGGAAAAATTGGAGTAAATATATCAGAAAGTACACGTGCACAGGAAGTGTTTGCACTGGTGATAAAGACTCATGTGGTGTCTGTGTTCTAACTCTAATATGGTCTGGATTGGTTCAGTAGAACAGGAATGAGCAGTTTACTGGTTAAAGCTTCGGTCACAATGACCCATACGAACGCATCATTAGTACGAATCTCCCGTTTCCTACGGCATCTGGAGTTTGTGAATGTTCCTGGAGGCGGGCCCTGTCTCCTACAGGTAGTTGTTACAGCTGCAGCATCAATAACTTAATGATTTTCAGCCATCCGGTAACTTCAAACTTCTCTGTGTTGATCGTCACATCTGCTCTGAAATTTGTGGAAAATCTTCTAATTTCAAGATGAGACAGAACCTGATTCAGTTCCATGACTTGGACCGAGTCGGAAGTGACCAAAACACCTCTGATGATCCGTTTCACTGTCGCCTCACACGTCATGAAAATTTAGATATGTCATTTTCTGGAAACAACAGATTTTTATCGCAGTCCATTTTATATCCTTGTGAAAACACGCAGTTCTCTACAATTTTAGAAGTAAATAAAAATTAAACAGTCTTCGTCATGGTTCGCTGTCCTCAGGTTGTTTGAGGGTTGTGTGGTGCGTTCAAAAATTAAAGCAGATCATCGACCTGACCACAAATTTCTAAACTGTTCACGAACATGAGATACTCACAGTGCTGCTGTAAGGAAGGAAATTGTCCAATAATCGTTAGTCATGCAATCGCAGGTGTTAATATGTGTCATTGTGATCAAGCCGTTAGTCTTCAGTTTCACTGTCAAAGATTTGATCCATGGATAAAACCCAAAGAGATTACAGTTTGTATCTATACTGGCTTCATTCCTGCTCAGGGAGCTGGTGTCTATCTCCATCAGTCACTGGGTGTGAGGCGGGACTACACCTGGACAGGTCACCAGTCTATCACAGGGCCAAGAGATAACAGCTCTATTATAAAGTACAAGCTAACACCAGGATTTGTTTGTTTTTTGTCTCCACAACTTGGAGATTTTATTTTCCAATTAAAGATCAGGAAAAACTACAGAAAGTATTTCTCAGACTAAACAGTAGGTGGCAGCATTGGTCTGACAAATTCATGACGTGGTCAAAAAATACTGTCAATAAAAACTAAACTGTGACACTTAGATTAAAGTGCCATTTCTGCACTTTAAAATCTGCTAACAGATTGAGTAAACCACTAATAAATATAAACTCTTCAAACAATTGATGTCAGTGAGGTGCCATCATGAATCATCTTAACCTGAACTTGAAAAACAGGCAGAGAAACAAAGTTAAAACAAGAATCTGTAGAATTATTTCATTAAAAAAAGTTGTCAATCATGTCGATAATTCAGCACTTTTGAAGCTTAACCAGCACAAAATTTAAATTTTAAGAAAAACAGCTTTTCTCAACTTTACTGGAGTAAAACAATAAACTGCTGCCTTAAAGCATCATGTGACCTTAAAGGCAGCAGGACCTTCCGTGCTTCATCTTTCCTTAACTTACCTAGCATACCAATGCCTAGCATAAAGGCGTCCATCCCATAGGGCATCACACGAGAACGTCCCCTGGCTGAGCCGGTGGGGGACATCACCTCCTTGGGCTGAGCTTTCTTACACTCCACCTGTTGGAGGACAAACGAAGACGTCAGTTCTGACAGTTCCTTTCCAACATGCTGACATCAGCTCGTAAATCATCACCATTTTGTTGTTGATTTCGTGGAAGTGGATCTCACAGACTTTCTCCACCACGTCTTCATTCTCGAACGTCACAAAGCCGAACCCTAATGAGCACAAGGTTATGTGAGAAAAAGAAGAAAACTGAAAATGCATTGTGGAGGATTTAGACTTGAGGTTTTTCTGTACTGTAGGAGAGCTAATATCTGCTGTAATTAGTGCTGTAATTGTAGCTTAGCACATTTCCCCCCTCCTCCACTTTGAATGCAGCTATTTTGCACTCATCTTTTCCTCCCTCCCTTTCTGGCCAGAAGGAAGGGGCAAAGCTGGTAGGCTGTCATAATCGATCAGGCCCAGGGTGGGGAGGAGGTGCTTAAGGAGTCTTTATCCTGATCCTGATTAACGGACTGACTAATTAGACTAGCCCAGTTTGTCTCCTCCAGCTCAGCCCACAGGAAGGAGACTTGTAGGGGGTGGAGGAGGATCAATAGACACCCATGGAGGATTGAAGGAAGACTGGTAAATGGGAGAATAAAGAGGGAGATAGGGAATGAATGGGTCAGTCTCTCTCACCTCTGTGTCTATTTGTGGTCTTGTCGAACATGAGCATGGCATCGTCAACCTGAGGGGAGACAAACAACACAGGGTTTTTATGCAGAGCTCGGTCTCGCCACTCGGCATATTGCCTGACCTCAGCCCTTCTCAAGTTCTGCAGGGAGGCTCAACAACAGATGGACAGAAAGGAGGAAGGAGGGGGGAGGGATGGGGGACTGGATACGAGCGACAGGTTACAAAGTGGTCGTCCAGGAAGCAAAGACAAAAAAAAAAAGTAGAAAACTGTAAACAACCACAAAGTATATTGTACAAAAAGTTAAAAAGAGCCCAAAATGTGCCCCATTTCCCTCCACCAACGTTTAACAATACCTTGGTAAATATGAAAAAAGGATCCTACAGCATTCAAACATGCTTTTATGAATGCTGGGAGCGTGCACGTGAAACAAAAAGAGCTGCAAACAGACACAAACAAGCAGCCGGTTACACAAGCAGAAAGGTGAATCCTGCAGGCAGGTGGAGACTCAATGAGAGGGGGAGAGCTGACAGTGAGGGGAATGGTGACAGGTGAAAATATGCTGAAAGGGAGTAAAGAGAGTCCTGCAAGAGAGAGAAAGATTAGGTCAAAGTGGAAAAGCAAGAAAAAAAGAAGAAACAAAGACAGAGGGAGAACAAAGAGGCCTAGAGGCTTTGTTTGTTGGCACAGTCGGCCATAATTCCTCCTCCTCTTCTCCCCTTGACCTCTCCCGTCGGCCCAGCCTCCCTTTATGGAGCAAAGACACAGGTGTCTATTCAAATCACACACACACAGTTTACGTCAAAGTTGATCCACTTTTTCTGTGACTTTTTCCCTCTTTTTTCTTCCCACAAGCTTGAAACTTCCGTCTCAAACCACGATCTGTGTAAACATTTGGTAAACTCATCTGAGCTCTCAGTCTAAAATAAGTTTACGATATAAGAACCAGAGGATAATCCGTCATAGCGGTGGGAGTGTCAGTGACAGGACAGCGTGTGGATGTGTGTGTGAGAGCCCCCGAGGGCATTTTGCCCATAGAAAGGTCAAAGGTGAGTGAAGAGGTTCAGCGTGAAAGAGGACTTTTCAGACGATCGCCATTAGCTTCCAGTCTCAGTCGCTTCAGATCTTTGCGTGATTTTTTTGTCTCTCGCACAAAAGACAACCTGAGATTGTTGTATTTTACAACAATTCAAACATTCACAGGTCAATGTAGGAGAGCAATAACCTGGCAGAATAAATCTGAGCTAACAAGGTTAGCATCCCCCAGAGAACTGCAGCTAAATGCAGTAACAACATAAACAGAGTTGACTGAACATCAGGACGACGTATTAAAACACTGGATGTTTTAATAATGGCATCCAGCCAAACAATATTCCCTCCTATCCACAGTTTTTTTTCGTCTCCACCTCTCATCTTCCCTGTTATCTGCTGCCCATCCCTCTCCGCGCTCCTTTGTCCTCAGCAGGATGGACACAAAAGGTCCAGTGAGGCAGTCTAATCAGGAACTTCCATGGATGGCTGAAGCCTACATTTCACCATCCATCCCTCAATATCCCTCTTGGCAAAAATTCATCTAGATGTTATGATTGAAGAGGGAGCACGGAGAAACCCGAGGCCACAGCTTCTGGCACAGAAAATAAAAGGGACATGGTTGGAAACATGGCTGCCTTACCTTTAAAAAGTTTAAGGTGTTTAAGGTGCTGGAAACTTTCCGATGTTTTCTTGAATTATTTTATTTTAGATTTGCTCTCCCTTCATTAAAATCTGAACACCATAACTTAAACCTGTTACTGATTTTGGCAAGCAGGATTCAGGATGGAACATTTTGTCTGCAGATAACTTTTGGATGAACTAACAAAATATTTGCCCAGCTTTGTTTCGAAGCATAATGGCTTTCATTACACCCCCTCTTCTCACACACTTACCCCATCTTTGCCCCAGTTCCCTCTCCTATGCCTCCACAAGTAAGGCCCTCCCTCTCCAGTCAGAGCTTTTGTCAGCCCATCATCATCTCCGCTCAGCCATCTTTTAGTCTTATAAAGTATCACATACAATCTCATAGAAACTTAAAGCAGAAATTTCAACTTGAAAAACTCAAAAACTTTGATTGTGTAACAAAGTTTGACGCGTTCTGAGAATTATTCAACCTGTTTTTATTGTTACTAACCCCCTCCGGTTCCCCCAGCACACTGTTTCTAACGCCCCCTGAAGACCACCTCATCCCTCCTCCTTCAGAACAAAACCCCCCTAACTCACAGAATCACTCAGGGACAATGGGGAAGCCATGTCACCACGGTAACGGGCCAGAAGGGGGTTGTGGGTAGTAGCAGCTGTTACATCAGATTAATTCAGATTCTGATTATCCCCCCCTTCTTTACCATTACCACACACTCTGCACAAAACTTTTCTACCACCCCCCCGATCTCCCCACAGCCCCGCTCCCCCTTTCTGCGCCCCCCTCCCCAATACAACAGCCGCTCCTGTAGCCACACAGCCCCGCTGTTTTTTCCTCCTCCTACTCTTCTCCAGCATTTTACTCTCCCTCCTTTCTTGCCCTCCTCTTCCCAGCTACAACCCCTTGATCTCCAGGCAGCCGCTCAGCGCGGAGGGAAGTTTTTCTCAGAGAACGAGTCGTGATTCAGAACCAGGCAGAGCTGGTGGGATGTTGGACTGTGTGTTTCTAAGCTGTTGGGTTAGTTTCTGCTCTGATGCCACAAAAAAGAGAAAGAAAAAAGAAAAACTAAAAAAGATCTTTTTCTTCTGAAACAATCACAACTTTTACACTCTTCTTTGGTATCACTCACCTTCCCAAACTGGTCAAAGTATTGCTTCACATCTTCGATAGTTGTGTTCACAGACAGGCCGCCCACAAAGATCTTCTTAGTTCGAGTCACCAGCTGGAAGGAGAAAGGAGAAAATTCACACATATAAACTGAATCTTTATGTAGTGTGTGTGCAAATATATATATATATACGGCTTATTGGGCTTTAAAACTACTTATTATCTGTGATCTTATTTCAGATTTGAGCGAGTTTGTTGGTTCAAAACCTTTATGTTTTGTCTCAGTGTTTTACACTGTCACTTTTAATAAGAGGTACCGTTTCTGAACACAAGAGACTCTGGTTTACTGCTTCAAGTGGGAAGTACGAAAATGACTTTTTCCAGATAAAAAATCCTATTTTCTCTGTCCACTTTTCTTTTTTCATGAAAGTGCCATAATTTCCTTTTTTTCTTCCTCCGTCTCACCTGTATTTTCCTTCGTGATCTCCGGGTTATTTCCTTTATCTCTTCCTGTCATCATTAAATCTTTTTCCACGTGTATAACTCGACTCTCAGACTCTCGTCTATCTGATTTTACACTGAAGTCAAAGTTTGGCTGAGTGTCACATGGGATTGTTTAATTTACATGCACCTGGTCTAGTTGTTTCCTCACCACTACCGTAAAGGCTGCAAAAATTGTGGAAATTAAAATGAAAGCACGCCGCCAGATATCACCTCGTTTAACTTCTGTCAGGGTCCATACAGGACAGGTTCTAGGTCTGGATCGGGACAGCGGTCCACTAGTTAGTGACCTATGATCTAGATATAAGCTTGTCCAGCATATTGAAGGCAGATGTTGGGATCCCGACTGGGAGAGACTTAAACAAGAACAAGAGTCTGGGGAGTGGATTCATTTTAACAGCCTCTACTCTACCAAAAAGTGGTAACAGTAGCACATCCCATCCAGCCAATTCATTTCTAAATATATCAAGTAACTTTTTATAATTGGCCTGGTATAGTTGTGCTACTTGGGGAGTGGGTGAGACTCCTAAATATCTGAAACCCTGTTTGGATCTGCCAAATGACACAATATCATTAAGCTGGCTAGGCCACGCCCCAGACAGCATCATCAAGCTTTATGTTTTAATGTTCTCTGTTAATGGTCCTCTGTATCCTGCTGATTCTTGCAATACATATTCTTTCTATTGCTGCAAAATCCTGCAGGTCTCAGAAATAAATGTGAACATAATTCCAATCTTTATCATTTCATCACTCCACACCTCATGTTCAGTTGTTAGAAGACAACTGTGTTTTTTAATTACACTGTTCCTTTATTTTCAGACTGAATTCAGGTTTAGTGTCCATGATCACAGCAAAAATACTAAATGAATATCCAGGTGTCTTTTACACACTGAAGTTAAGATTTTACAACAAGTTCTGTTCGGTGATGTCAGCAGCGCTTATTTGGATCAGATTACACCACGTTCACCCAGATCAGAGACTGAAAGCTCAACACACATGAACCTACTACAAACAATAACACAAAAACTGGAGACAGTTCTCCTCACCTTGGGTTGGGCTCTCCGAGGAAACGCCACCTTTGGATCAATCTACATGAGAAGATACGGAAAAAGAAGGAGCTAGTTAGTGATGTGCTACATGGACCTTCCAGAAATCAAAACCTGAAATCAAGATATTTCCATCTTTGAAAACTTTAGATAAGACTAAATGACTTGTATGTTAGAAACACCTGTTTCTAAGGCTTGTCAGGCTTTAGACTACCTTTCTATGATAGAAAACAGACAGGCAATATTATCACTGCAAGAACGTCTACACGAAGAAGAGACAATACAACCAACACAACTCCAAAGGTGAACACCATAATTTTTTTTATTGAAATCAACAAAAAAATTCCATCTTCTTAAGTTTGAAACAAATGACATGATACTGGAAATATCCACATATGCTTTCGTTTCTAGAGGCAAACTTTGATCACTGTATGAAGGCCAGTTCAAGAAAATGTTTGTTATATACGTATAAATAAATTCTGGATTTACTAAAGTGAAAGGGTTTTACAAAAAGGATTTTGGTCACATCATATATGTAAAATATTTTAATCTAATAAATAAAAAAACAACTAATCTAATTTGTCAATCTTGTCAATCTATATTAGAAATTTGATTGAGAACAGTATAAATTCTTCTAATAATTTTTAGATCTAATTCCTAAGAATAGATAATAAAACTGTAGAGATGATGATGAACACTCATAAATTGGAGATTTAAGGTTTAATTTTAGTTTTGAAACACTTTTGATGGTCAAACAAGGATTTCTGAAACAGAAAATTAGACATTCAGTTCAATTTAAAAAACTTTATTAATCACCTAAGGGAAATAAATGTTGCTGTAACTCTACAAAGAGTCATTATAGAGGGTTCTGGCTGTGAACAGGAAAGGTCTCCTGTAGCATCTGTGTTGGATTTGAAGAAGCTTCTGACTGAAGACACTGTTGATAAGTTACAGTGTTGTGAAGAGGATGATGAGGGTTTTCCATCATGTTATTCTTTTTTTGGAGGATCTTCCTTTGGACAATCATCTCTGATCCAACCAACAACTGCACAGTCATCAGAGTATTTCTGTAGATGACAGGACTCCGATCTGTACTGAAAGTCTGAGGTGTACAGAGTGAAAAGGAATGATTAGAGTACAGTCCCCTGTGGTGCTCCTGTGCGGATGATCACCTGGTGAGACATACAACTCTTCAGTCTCACAAACTGTGGTCTGTTTGTGATTGTGGAGGCCTCCACTTGTGTCTTCTGGAGTTTTTACACAGTAAAACAGGCTGAATTGTGTTAAATACACTTGAGAAATCAAAGAACATGATTCTCACAGTGCTGCCTGATTTGTCCAGATGACAGTGGGTTTGCTGAAGCAGGTGTATGATGGAGTCTTCCACTCCAACCCCACGGCAATAAGCAAACTGCAGTGGGTCTTGAAATGTACTTGTTTGGACCAACATGAGTCTCTCCAAGACTTGTTAGGGCAACAGGCCTGTAGTCATTAGGGGCCAATGGATGAGATGTCTTTGGTACTGGAACAAGGCAGGATGTTTTTCATAGAACTGGTACCTTCTCCGGGGTGAGGCTGAGGTTGAAAAGATGCTGCAGAATCCCACACAGCTGATCTGCACAAGTCTTTAGCACTCTGGGACTAACACCATCTGGACCTGTTGCCTTGTTCCTGTTCAGTCTCTCCAGCTACTTCTTCACCTGACTGCTAGATACAGACAGGCAGGGGGCAATGAGGACACCAGCTTCTTCTGATGTTGTTAGAGGGGCTGGAACAGCTCCAGAAACAGGATCTATGACTGATGTAGAAGGTGAGACTGAGGCTGTGGCTGAAGGAAGGGTGGGAGGGCTGTTCAGCTTGGGGCAGGAGATGAAGATATTGAGCTTGTCTCTAAACATGTCTTTATTTATCCAGACTTCCATCTAACTGATCCTCCTTCTGCTTGAAGCCTGTGGTCTTCTTCATCCCTAACCACACTTCTCTGACATTGTTTTGTTGGAGTTTGTTCTCCAGCTTGTTCCTGTACACCTCCTTGTTGCTTCCAATCTTGACTTTAAGTTCTCTTTGTACACTGGTAAATGCATCCCTGCCCCTAAAAGCTCTTTTTTTTTCTTGTTAAGTAGTTCTTTCAAGTCACTGGTGAACCAGGGCTTGTTATTGGGGAAGCATATCACTGTTCTGGTGGTAACGATGTTGTCCACACAGAAGTTTAAATAATCAGTCACACACTCAGTCATAGCATTGATGTCCTCTCAATGTGGCTCACAGTTTAGTAACAGTTGAGCCAATGATGTCACATGCAGAGTCTCATTAACTGATGGTGGAATGTGGTACTAAAGTAACACTGGTGAACTCCCTCTTGTAGATAATAAGGACGAAAACCAACAGCTTCAATATCTGGATTGCAGAGATGATATTTCACAACAGCATGTCTTGGATAACACCAGCTTTTGTTAAAAATAACAGCAATCCCACCTCCTTTTCTTTTGCTGCTCCTCTTCAAATCTCTGCCTGCATGTATTGTTTGAAAGCCAGAGACACACTGGAGTCCAGGATCAGCTCCTTTAGTCCCGTCTCAGTAAAACACATGATGCTGCATTCTCGATACTCTGGCTGGGTCTTCAACAGAGTTTCGAGTTCATCAATCTTATTAACAAGAGATCTCAAATTCATCAGTATGACTGATGGGAGAGAAGGTAACTTCACCTTTCTCTTTCTTCACTTTGCTCCTGTTCTGCATCTACGTCTTCTTCTTTTTAACTCATCTGTGATTTGGGGTCTATATTTTAGTATTATTTGAGCCTATTTCCTCAAATTCAATCCCTGATGTACTCAGAATAAACTCAGAGAAGCTTACAGGCTGCTTTTTGAAAATTAGCTCTGTAAATCTTCCTTCGGTGAGTCAGCACACCTCTAAAGTTACAGATGTCTGACGACACCAAAAATAATGAATCTGTTAAAAGAAGCTGTAGATGACTTTTTACCTGATGTTTAACTACATCTTTATAGTCTGTTGTTTTTTGTCTATTTGTTTTAGTCAACTTTTGATGTTTTATTCATATTTCAAACATATATTTGGCTTGTTTGTACATGAGTTGCTCAATTGGGTCGCATGGGAACATCCAGTAAACCTGCAGCCTCTATCGTCACCAGCATGTGACATGTGATCTCCTGGAATCTCACACAGGCTCCACAATCACAAACACACCTCACTTCCTTGGTGAGGAGGCCCAACAGTGTGTCAGAGTGAGGATAAGAGGAGCAAAGAGCAGGACAAGAAGAAGGCAGGAGCTGCCATTCATGCCACGCTGACACTGGCGCGACATGATTTTGTTTATTCTCGTCTCAGTCTGATTTTTAGATGAAAGGGATGACAACAAAGGGCAGGGAAGCATTCAGAGTCCAGGGCGCTTCCAGGTGATCCTCCACTACCCTGCGGTTAATGTGGGCTTCACTGATAATTGGTAGACATTCTGGGGAAAATCTGGTCTGATCCGGAGAGACAACATCCATCCTACTTTAAATGGTGCAGGTCTGCTTTCTAGGAATATGGCTGAATTTATTACTCCTCCAAAACCGTGACACTCCAGGGTCCAGTCCAAGGTCCAGTCCAGGTTCTGGTCCAGGAAGCAGAGTTGTAGTCTTACACACCTTTCTGCAGCTTCTCTGACGTTACCCTCCCACTTTCCTACAGAGACGGTGTCGGTTCAACCACGGTCCAAATTAAATAAACAATCAGCTCCAGAACAATAAATGATAAAAATATGATCAAAATAAACACTGTCACTATTACAAAACCAAAAAAATAAAACCATTAGATGTGGCTTATTGAATATTAGATCTCTTTCATTTAAGTCTCTGTTAGTTAATGATTTGATAACTGAATCAACTACCTTAATCCTCATGTTCCTTGAGCAACAGGTCGAGGAGGTGGAGTACCAGCAATTTTCCAGTCAGGTCTATTGATTAGCTCTAGACCAGCTATTAGTTACAATTCTTTTGAATTTATGACCCTCAGCTTTTCTCACCCAAATTGGAAATCAGAGAAACCTATTTTATTTTCCGTTGTATATCGTCCACCAGTCTGAATTTTCAGACTTTTTATCATATTTATTACTGAAAACTGATAAAGTCAGTTGCTTCTCTGAAAATGAAGGTAATCAGTCAGAGAAGGTTCACTGGTTTAGTTTAAGAATGTTAGAAATAAATGCTGTTTCATAAAGTTAGAAGAATTTTATCTATCTTGGAGAGATAGTCTGCTCCGATACAAAAGAGACCTTTGCAAAGTCAGAACTGAGTATTACTCGTTCCTCATAGAGGAGAACCAAAACAATCCCAGGTTTCTTTTTAGTACCATAGCCAGACTAATAAAAAACCCAACTTCTGTTGAACCATGTATCCTTGTAACCCTCAGTAGTGACGACTTCATTAAATTCTTTACTAATAAAATAGATTAAATTAGAGAGAAAAAATCTATAATGTCCTTCCCACTGTTGTCTCTGGTTCGTTGTCCAGTGAAGCAGTTTTAGGTGCAGCTTTAAAATCTGAATAATGTTTAGAAAGTTTCTGTCCAGCTGAGATTAATGAGTTAACACAAATTATAACTTCATCTAAACCATCTACTTGTATGTTGGATCCTGTTCCAACCAGACTCTTAACAGAGGTTTTCCCATTGATTAACACATGGATATTGGACATGATCAATATGTCTTTAATGAATGGATATGTGCCTAAGAACTTTAAGGTTGCTGTAAATAAATCTTTACATAAGAAACCTGATCTTGATCCAGGATCTCCAGGTAATTATCGACCTATATCACATCTACCTTTCATCTAAAAAATTCTAGAAAAGATAGTTGCAAAACAATCATGTGATCATTTACACAATATTAATCTTTTTGAAGAGTTTCAGTCAGGATTTAGCTCATCATAGTACTGAAACAGCTGATGAAAGTTTCTAATGATATTCTCATGGCCTCAGACAGTGGACTTGATACTATAGATCACAATATCTTACTGAAGAGGATTGAATATGATATTAGAATTCGGGGAACTGCATTAAACTAGCTTAAATCATATTTATCTGACAGATTCCAGATTGTTCATGTAAATAATTAATCTTCATGTACAAGAGTCAGTCATGGAGTTCCTCAGGGTTCAGTGCTTGGACCAACCCTCTTTATATATGCTACCACTTGGTAAAATTATTAGATAACATGATATCAATTTCCATAGTTCTGGTTCTGGTTTTTGGACCTGAGCACTTTAGGCATAAACTATATAGTCAGTCATTAACTTTAAGTTGCATTATTTGTCCTCCAATAACAATGTAAAGAACCTGGGTGTTATCTTTAATCAAGTCCTTTAGTTCTCATTTAAGACATGTTACCAAGACAGCCTACTTCCACATTGCTAAAATTAGGAGTATTCGTATTAGGAGTATTAGTTCATATATTTATTACTTCTATACATGATTATTGTAATTCTTTATTATTAGGATTTTCTAATAGTTCTGTTAAAGGCCTCCAGCTGATCCAAAATGCTGCTGCCAGAGTTCTGATGAGAATTAGGAGAGACCATATTTCTCCTGTTTTAGCATCACTTCATTGTCTCCCTGTAAAATCCAGAATACATTTTAAAATGTTACTTATGATATATAAAGCAGGATCCAAGATCCATCTTATATTAAAGATCTTATTGTTCCATATGTTCCTAACAGAGCACTTCGCTCTCAGACTGCAGGTCTGCTTGTAGTTCCTAGAGTTTCTAAATGTAGAATGGGAGGAAGAGCTTTTAGTCATCAGGCTCCTCTCCTGTGGAACCAGCTTCCACTTTTAATCTGTGAAGTAGACACCTTGTGTAGCTTTAAGAACAGACTTAAAACTTTCCTTGTTGTACAATCCTATAGTTAGTGTTAGCTTAGGTTATCCTGGTTCATCCCTTTAGTTATGCTGCTATAGACTCAGACTGCTGGAGGACATACTGACCACATTTATTCACTTTGCTGTCGCTCTTACTCTCCATGTTTGTATTTATTATTGTTGCTGCTATTAACTTTTTCTCTGTTTATCTTTCCACATGACGACTGGCCCAAATACATCAGTGTCTGTTTGTGTTTCTTTCCCGTCAGTTCAGACCCCAGATTGGCTGATTCTGGTTCTGTTAGATGTTTCTTCCTGTTAAAAGGGATTCGTTCCTTTCCACTGTTGCCTTGTGCTGCTCAGGATGAGGGATTGTGTTGAATTGATGAGTCAACCCAATCCTAGTTTCTTAGATAGAAAATGTTTTAATTTTTACTAATTGATTGGTATTTCTGTAAAGTGCCTTGACATGATTTTTGTTATAAACTGATGCTTTATCAATAAAAATGAGTTGAATTGAAAATTCCCAGTAAAACTGACATGTTCAAATTTATTTTACACATTTAACTTTTAAGATTAAAATAGTTAATGCAATGCCTTTAAACAATCCAAATGTGGAAATGAGAACCCGATCATGCCGTTAAGATGCATTCAAAGACAGTCTGTAAAACTGGAATTCCAGACCTCTATATTAGTCTATGCTGGTCTAACAGAGCTAGAGAACAACTAGGCTACGCCACACCATACTGCTGTTACACTAACAGATGGTGAGACAGTACAGCACTATGATTAGTCCGTAACCATGAGAGGGTAGAGTTGAACTACAGTAGAGAGCTACAGCCTCTACGGTAAATCACATGCGTTTACCATAATCAAGAACAACGGTGTTGTTTCTGATAAAAGTTGAGATCAACGCAACTTTTTTTTTATATCTTTAATTAACTTCTGTTTTCTTTAACTTCTGTTCTAGAGAGCAGAGTGAAAAATACTAAATGCTAAGACTTTAGGATCAGATGTAGAGTCTACTGTTTAGTTTCTATGGTGGCTAAACTACTCTGATAGTCACCTCTGGTCACCAACCCTCCCGATGTCTCCTGTGTACATTTAAAAACAAACACACACACACACACACCACACACACACACACACAGAGATAAATGAAAATCAAACACATGGCAGTACACCTGACAACACCCGAGGGCAGGACATTAAACAGATCAAATGAAAGAGATTGGTTTGTTTCGTGTTGTTGATTAGAGGACAATCCCTGGCGTGTCAGCAAGGGGTCTAATTATTGATACTTTGCTTTATATTCACCTGCATAAGTACTTACCTTTAAACTGACCTTACACACAAACATCAATCATGACATCATATCTTACTTCTAATTAAAGTGTGTGTATGGACTGGAAGGCCTCTGCAGGGCTCTTCAGATAGGTCAGACTGTATTCTCTGCCCACAGCAAGGTAACATAGAAGAATATAATTCCAAGAGGGGTTTATGAAATCAGGGCAATCCCCCTCAATCAGCTCCGTCCCAGCCATGCAACAGTTGGCCGAGCGTGCTGCCCATCACAGCCTGAGCTGGGAACACATTTTACACAACCTGCCGATTGGGTGGCAGCTCTCTGCATCTCAGAGGAACAACTCAAGCTTGATGACTCCAATCCTATTAGTAAGGAGAGCCGTAGTAATCACAGATGGGGTCATCCTGCAACACCACTCCCACCCCCACTAGTGGCACTTTTTTCTTTCACTCTGCTCATGGAAACAGTTGGAGGGGGGGTGGGGGGGGAGTGGTTCCACGACGAATGCCTGATGTCGCTCTATAAAGAGCTGCGTGTCTTTGTTGTGATACTCTACAGTGAGAGGAAACTTTGTCTCACAAAAGGTTGCAGTTTGCAACGGCCGTCTCCAACGCTGCAAACAGCGGGAAGCTGAGCGTATGCCCAGCGTGGCAACAGCTACGTAAATCACAGTCAAACGTACTGCACCGGTCCAAACTGGACCTCATCTGTCCTTCAGCACAATAAATTCCTCTGCAGCACCATATTTGCTCTTTAGCCTCATGGCTCCGCAAAGCTCTGTTAATTCCAGTGCCGGAGCGGCTCAGTCAGTCACAGCATGGCACATTCTTTCTGTTGCCAGTGGAGAACTTTTTTCTGTCCCCTCTCTAACAGGATAACCTGCCTGTGTGAGAGAGAAGGAGGTGGATGAGGGGGTCAGTGGGGGGGGGAGGCTAAAAGGCCTAGTACTCTACCCACCGTCCAATGCTGATGGGTATTACAGAACCCTGAAACACATGCTGACTACGGCCATCACAGGATTCTGACAAACACCACCAAGTGTCATACGGGAACCTTGAGTAAAATAACTAAACAGAATCTTGTGTGTCCACTTTTTGTGACTTTTCAGGCCGTCTTAATTTATGGTGTCCAAGAAATGATTGTCACTGATGTGCATTGTTATTTCTTCTTTTTTTTTCTTTGTGACAGAGAAGTTTTTCAACTGTTGAATCGAGAGGGGAAGGTGGGGTCACTATGGAAACGAATCCCATGGTGAGTTAGTGTTATCCAACCATGATGGCACGGCTTGTACAAGTGGCAGGAAAGCAGCAGGGTACAACGGAAACCAGGAAATACAAAAAAACTTTAATCACTTTGACCACTCACCTTTGGTGATTTTTTTTTTAACTTTATGCAACAAATATTTTTCCCCTCCTGCTCCCGTCCGTGCAACATGAATTTATTTTTCAAGTATTTGTAGACGGGAATTACTCAAAGCACAAAGGAGAAAAGAAGAAATAGCCTTTGCGTTATTTCAATACAGTGACTAACCTGCAGCCAATCACGACTCCTAAAAAAAAAGGAGAGAGGTGGGGGCAGTGGTCCCTGTGGCAACCAGTAGCCCACATTGTTCCCAAACCGGCCCACATTCATTAATAACAAAAAGACACACACTCATACACACTCTCACACACACACACTGCTACACAAGCCATTTACACAGTCTAAGTTACGTTTCACTAAGGTGAAAGAGTCTGACTTTATCTTCACTAAACTCTCAGTTTTATTCTGCCTGAGATCAGCAGGAAACTTACAGGAGTTTGATTGTTGCTGCTTTCACACCTTGATGGTTTCAGGTTGCGTTTATTTGTTCCATTGAGAAACTTTTTGTTAGCTCAATTCAGCCCCTTGGGGACAGACGGGAGGGAAAAAACTCTTCTGAGAGGCCAAATCAAAGCCTGGCAGTGAATACAACCCCATCCTGGTTCCCTTGTTTCTATGGAAATTGACACTGGATGACATTTTCTTGCCTTGTTTGGTAGAACAGAGATGTGAGAGAGAGAGAGAGAGAGAGAGAGAGCACTTTCTCCCATGTGTCGACTAATGACTTTATCATGTAAAGTGCTCCTATCTGAGATGCAGCAGCAGATGTAGACATGAGACAGTCTAGAACTCTGTATTTATGGCGAGGAAAAACATTCATGCAGCGCAGCTCTTCGTAAACACACTAAATGTTGCAATGTTACACTTTTCTGTTGGATTATTGGAAAATCCACTAATCAAACACTGTGCAATGGGATTAGCCCGTGTTGGGAAGTAAACACAGAGAACTCACTGTTTTTGAGTCCAACTCGTGCCTGGTTTGAGCCAAAACTTTATCCACCCCCGCCTGATCCACAAAGGTGACGAATCCGAAGCCTCTGCAGAGACCAGGGGAGAACGCATCACTGACACAGGAACTGATGCTGACGTGTAATCATACTTTATAAGCATAAAGGAATCACAGAGGTCAGATAAACTTTCAGCTCCGGCGGAGGAGCAGAGCTCACAGCTCCCTCACCTCGAGCGCTTAGTAACCGGATCTCGCATCACCATACACTCTTTCACCTCGCCGTACTTGCAGAAGTACTCCTTCAAACCCTCTGTGAGTCAAAAACAGGCGCAATAGAAGATGTGGTTATATAGTAAAAGAATCAAGAGGTTAACAAGCAATAACTTCTTTAAATAAAGTTAATAAGAAATGTGGCAACTTTGCTGAGATTTTTTTTTCTGATTATTTATTTTTTTTTTTTAGAAATTAAAACACCAGAAATCACACAAAATATAATAAAGACTCAAAAGTTTTAAAATGATCAAATATTATAAAGACACTTCTCGTTTTATCTCCATTCGAAACATTTTAAAATGACACGTCCAGTGAGTTTCTGCTCTGGTATTTCTGAATGGGGCCATTCATTCAGCAGCAGCTTTCACAAGTTAAATAAATTAAAGTAAACAAATAAAGAAGCAAACTTTTTTTTGAAAAAATCAATTTGTTTCATCTAATCCATGCAGAGATTTTGTAGACAAAGTGTGAAGCAGAGCTGGATGGAGTTGGAAAAAGATTTACCTTGTGTTGTTTGCCAGCTGAGTCCTCCTATGAACATTTTGCTGTGGGAAAACAAAAAAAAACAAAACATAAAAATATTTAGATTTGCAGAGTCAGTCAACATTCTGGGAGTTTACTTGGTAACGACAAAGGTTGTTACTGCTCGTGGATTTTCTGAGTATCATCTCTTGTTGTGCATGTAGACTATGTGTGTGGAGGTGTGTGAATTCCAGGTCTGTTTCGGAGGTGTGCGCGAGCCGAATGTCGACAGAAAGTTTAAAAAACAAAGTTTCTTTCTTTTTTTTTGTTGTTACCAAGGGTCGTGAGGGGAGTCCGAGGCGGACAGGCTGCTCTGGCTCCCTTCCGTCTCCATTCCGTGAACTGGCCGTGTGAGTCTGTCGGCTGCGGTGTGTGTATGTGTGTGTGTGTATATGTGTGTGTGTGTGTATCCGGGCCGAGCCGTACGGGAGGACAGGCGGAGACAGAGTGAGGAGCTGGGCGGGTTTGGCCCAGGGTGACAGAAAGGAGAGCGGGCCAGATGCAGACTGGGACAGACTCCACCTCCTCCACTCAGTCCCCGCTGTTGTCCCTCTCTCGTCCCACCGCACCAACAGCGAGACGCGCTGCTTCGGCGTCAAGCTGCTGCCGCCTGCGCCGCCACTTACGGAACTACCCTTCAAAACAAAAGCACGGCGGCGCGCCGTGAAGTATCCTCTGCTGTTTCACTCCCTAAAAGAAAATGTACTCAAATGTAATCTCTCCTTCACATCATGTGTCAAATTACTCAGAACCTCCATGTTTTATGGGATTAAAGCAATGTTGAATCACCAGTCCACATGGAGCAAGAGGAAGATGCTGCAACTTTATTTTTTAACTGAGTACCAATGAAACACATAAAATGTCTGACAAGAAGAGATACCAATCATTGTTTATACTGTAAATGTACAGGTGTACACTGAATTCTTTCAAAATGCTTAAACTGAAAGTATTTGTTAAACATGAATGGAACAAACAACAACATTTTTTAACTCACCCACCAATTCCTGCTTTTGTAATAAAGAAACTGTCTTGTTCCACTTGATTTAAGATAAAGAGTTATTAATCACAATTCCAGATAAAAGTCACTTATCAGGGTTGATTTCATAGAAACATTTCAAACATTCCACAGAACAGGTGAAGCGTAATTCACACACTTAGACCTAAACAAACTTTATTTTGTCAATGATCTAAGAGTTCTGAATAATAGCTGTAGATTCATAATGAATCTCTTCAATATCTACATGTTATTTTTATTATTACCTAATCTAACTGTAGTTTATGACGTATATTACAAAAGCATATAAAGATGTGAAGAACTGATCTGTTATAAAATGTCTTTCATATTCCAAACCAGCTTATCCTGCGTGGTGTAACAGAAGGTTTGTGTGCTGCGTGCTCATTCATTGCTGGGGTTTAAGCCTTTAATTGGTAGCTACTAAAACCAGCTCCAGCTAATCTTCTCAACACTGACTCAACATGTGACCTGCTAACTAATGTTGAAGTTGGTCAATAGCTTGAGCAGTTCAAAGAAAGACAATGACAGCTCTGATTTACAGTGTGCATGAACAAGACTTCTTCCTGCATGAAGTTAGGAGAAAAGTTTGGAGACTCTTTTTACTTTTCTTTCAGTTGTGCTAACACTTTAATCCATTACAGGAAACACATTGTTCCCTCAACATGCACCCATAACTTACAAGCTGAGTGTGTGTAACACAGTGTGTGCACATTTAGAGTTGTGATTGTCCTCATACTCCACTCTCACAGAGTGCTACAGCAAGTGTCCAGCCTGCACACAGGCGGACAGATGAAGCTCTGGAAGTAGGACAGCGGCTATTTGGACAAGAATTAGGGGTGTGTTAAATTTCTGCATGCATGATCAATGGGGTTGAATGGTGTGGGGGTGGGGATGAGGGGGTGGGTACGAGTCTGAGGCAGTGACAGAGCGATAGAGCAATGGCTCGCTAATGAGAGATGGACAGTGCGGATTGTGTCTCATTACTAATCAGCGTAGCTTTGAGCTCTCTTGGAGAGAGAAAACGCAGCTCTAATGTGTCCTGCATGTGTTCCTTTTTGATAAACCCTGCTTGTGTAGTGCAGCATTAGTCACAGTGGTATCTGGGTTCTTAGAAGTACACACACACACACATACTGTCCTCTGTCCATTTGGGTGAGGAGTTTCCTCTGAATAGTACAATGGGTCTTAATTACAGGTCAGTGGCATGTCTCAGGGAGATAGAGGGAGCTCTGTTACCCTTCCAAATACAGTATAATGCCATCTTCCCAAGGGTGGAGTAACAAGAGCACAACACAAAAAGGTGCTGATAGGCTGAACATGGGAATAGTATAAGGTGATTGTGGCATTTTGCACTGAAAAGAGAGGAAAGATAGGAGACGCCATTGACTCTCAAAGGTTTCGCCCATTTAGTTTCCCTTTCTGTGCTTCTCTGCCCTCCCAAATTATCAAATTATCAACCTTCTCTGAGAGAATACGACAGGTAAAGGAATGTTTTAAATATAAACTGTTAAAGTTACAACAGAAGTTTCACCTGTTGGTGCAGTTGAAAGAAGCACAACACATTTGTGAACAGATGTTACAAGTACTTTAGTACAGTACTATTATAGTAATCCATTGTATACTACTTTATTTTGAAAAGATCCATCCATCCATCCATCCATCCATCCATCCATCCATCCATCCATCCATCCATCCATCCATCCATCCATCCATCCATCCATCCATCCATCCATCCATCCATCCATCCATCCAACACTCTACAACTCTTCCTGATGGATCCCCAGATGTTCCCAGGCCAGAGACGATATATATAATCCCTCCAGGTAATTCTGGTCTCCTCCCTCTCGGACCACCTCAGCTGACTCCTTTAGATGTTGAGGAGCAGCAGCTCTACTTTAAGCCTCTTCCTGATGACTGAGCTCCTCACCTTATCTCCAAGACTAAGCCTACAGAGGAAGCGCATTTCAGCTGCTTGTATCGGCATTGCGTTCTTTCAGTCAGGATCCAGATTTCACGACCAGGTGAGGGTCAGAATGTTAACAGGATGGTAAATCGCGAGCTTTGCCTTCAGTGCCCTCATTACTAAGAATGAAGCCCCAATCCATCTCTCCATCTCCCGCTCTGTCCTGCCATCACTTGAGAACAAACAGTCCAGATATTTAAACTCCTGAACTTGAAGCTAAAACTCACTGCCAACCATAAGGCAGCATTGCACCTTTCTCCAGTTGAGAACCAAGACCTCAGACTTCGAGGAGCTGATTCTCATCCCGTCCACTTCACATTTAGCTGTGAACCACCCCAGTGCACTCAGAAGGTCATGGCTCAAGGAAACCAACAGAACCACATCATCCCCAAAAAGTAGTAATGAGATCCCGAGGTTCCCAAAGCAGACACCCTTCTCACCACGGCTGCACCTTGTTCATGAACACCACAAACAGGATCAGAGATAAGGGGCATCCCTGACCAGTTAGAACACATTCTATGATTCCCTTTTTTAAATTTGGGACCACCACCCCAGTCTGCCACCCCACAGGTGTGGTCCTGGTCCTCTATGCAACATTGAAGAGGTGTGTCATCCATGACAGCCCCACAACACCCAGAGCCTTCAGCATCTCAGGGGGAATCTCATCCACCCCGCCGAGCAGCTTTTTAACTACTTCAACGACCTCTGACAAGGTGATGGACTCGACTCCCCCCAAATCCTCTGGCTCCACAGTGGAGAACATGGTAACCTGGTTTAGGAGGTCCTCAAAGTGCTCTTTCCACTGTCCAACAATATCCCCCGTCTTTAATTCAAATGAGTAATTGTGGTATTAGTTCTTTTGATTTGGAACTCTTCCTCCACAACAACAACAAACATATTCAGTTTGGACGAACTCAAAACTTCTCTCCCAGAAATCAATCTATGTGTACAATTAATATCATATACAATATAAACTCCGTTTTGTTGATTATTTCCACTTCATGACTGAAAAGAGAACCTAATCCGCCCTCTGCTTCAGATCTGGGTCTGAGTTTAAGTAACACACCAGCTCCATCTGCTGTTAGAAAAACAAAACAAACGGACTTTATCTGTGATTCTGTGCAACGTGTTCCTCTCAAGCACAAAACTGGATTTACATAACAATTTTTTGTAAACCATCTGTTCCAACATCATCAGAAACCATTAGGTCAACAGTAAAATAGGTAAAATGACAAATTTTCTCAAATGCACATTTCATACTAACATTTAAACAATGTGTAATTTTCAGCTTCTCATTAGTTACTGGCATCTCAGACATTTTCTTTTTATATATTGAAGTTTCAGCAAATGTAACTCTGCTGACTTTTATTTGTTGTTTTTAAATTGCCCTTTGGTAACTGTTTGGAACTGAGAGAGAGGGGACAAAGTTCACAGGACGCTTGTAAGAAGGGGGGGGGTGACGAGGAGGAAGGTTAAAAAAAAAAGAAAATTGACCTTTGAAAGCAAAACAGCAGGTGGAGAGCTAAAACCAGGCAGCTCGGGACAGATCGGGAGGAAAGTCAACAGAGGAAAATGAAACTATATTTTCTGTTCATCTGAAGAGAGGCTGCTCATATAATGATGAGGCCCAACGCCGGCTGTCTGGCTGCTATTTGAGTGTAGTGGAGCACATGCGAACAGCATTTGTTTGTGAGGCAGAGGTGTGATAAGAACACACGGCAAATGGAGGGAGAGGAGAGGGTGAGGGCAGCGAAAGCCAAGCCGAGCCGTTTGACCGCCCTCCAGGAGCAGCTCATCTGGGCCCTGTTGGAATCTGGACTGTCCCGGGAAGTCCTGGTCCAAGCCATGGGGGAACTGGAGCAAAACAAAACCAGTGCTGCAACAGAAAGGGGAGACAAAGGAGATGGAGAGAGCTCAGAGGAAGGAGAAATGGACTTCCCTCCACCCATATTCCGAGAACTGGAGAAGCTTTCTCCAGACGAGGTGTCCAAACTGAGGGCTGAAGTAGATCAGTTACTGCAGTGAGTAGATCCTAACTTCTTTGACAGCTCCATGGCAACAGCAGGGTCATCTTAATGTCTAACTGTGTTCAGTTGAACCTCAGTTACATTTTGAAAATTGTTTGATTCCCAGTCCTTTTCTGTCTCCCGTGAAACAAATCCAACCTCCTGATGACTGAAACAACAGGTTTTCTATTTAAACCATCGAATTTCTTATTAAACTCTCTTCTCTTTCCTCAATTCTACCTCCTTCACATGCTCCTCTGTTTCTCTCTCTGCAATCTGGCTTCTGAGGCGAATTTAAAGAGGGTTCCTCCTTTGCTAGTTACTAATTACCCACCTCCATCATTATTCCCTTGCCATTTCTTAATAAATAATCGACATGCATACAGGTAGGTGAAGATTAATGGAGTGAGGCTGGTCATAAGAGACTGTTTGCATTACGCTTCTGCTCTCTGATTAAAGACCTGATTTAGATTGTGTACATTTCTTTAACAGGAATTGTCTCTGTGAAACTCTAGTCACAAAACGTTCAGTAATAAGCTGCTCATTGAAACTCATTTTTTTAAAAGGTGTTTAAATTAGGTGTTTTGAAATATTGTGTATGTTTTCAGACTGAGGGCGATTGCATTAAATTAGACCTCATAAACCTTTTGCACATTTTTCCCCTCTGGTGGTTTGAAAGAGTTGGACTTTGGTCTTGTGTGCTCGCTCTTATCTCGCTCTGTCAATAAGCCCCTCTGCAACTTCCCTTTGAGCGGCCATACTTTCAGTCTGTGGCTGTTTGAAACCTACCTACAGACTAGTAGCTGTCAAAGAAAAGCACTCCGCCAAGAGCATCACTCCCCCCATATTGTGATTTACACCAAAAATAACAGTCTCACCTTTGTTGTATCGACATTATCAGATTCATTGACTATAAAAACATTTAAAAAACACTCTAATACAACAAAATCTTGCACAAAAACATTTGGTCATGCAGTTCAAGAGCTCTACTTTGTTGTAAAATTTCTAGTTTTTTAGTTATAACTGATAGGACCTGAAAAAAACACAAAATATATGTTTTGTAATAATTTACTTTAAAAAACACATAAACACATTTTTGTTAAAAACATTTATTTTCAACATTAAAAGAACACGTCCTTGAATGAGGACAGCAGGTCTAAACGGAACAGATAAAAATTTGCTGTAACCAAGTTACTTCACCTCTGTGGAACAGGGAGGACCCCTGGCATGTTGCAAAAATGGTGAAAAGCTACATGCAGCAGCACAACCTACCTCAGAGAGAGGTGGTAGAGTCCACGGGACTCAACCAGTCCCACCTCTCCCAGCACCTCAACAAAGGCACACCGATGAAGAACCAAAAGAGAGCTGCTCTGTACACCTGGTACGTCAAGAAGCAGTGCGAAATCAGCCAGCGTGAGTACATAAACTCTGACGTGTGCTACACTCTTCTTCTTTCATACGCTGATTAAAATATTCCCACTTTAAGAGAATGAAGAACGCATTTCTTTCTAGAATTTACCAATGCCAAACACGGCCTTGCACCTGTGGAGGAGCAAGGAGAGGACACCAAGAAGGGACGGAGGAACAGGTTCAAGTGGGGACCAGCGTCCCTGCAGATCCTTTTCAGTGCTTATGAACGACAGAAGAACCCCAGCAAAGAGGAAAGGGAAGCATTGGTGGAGGAGTGCAACAGGTGGGAAGTAAAGCTTTCAGTCTGGCTCAAATACACCTCAGTTGTGTTAAATCTCCAGGATAAAACTGTATTTACAGATCCATAAAATATACAACATCATATTTACAAGTTTAGTTTTAATCTCTCTAAAACTACTGATGGAATTGTACCTTATTTGTGATGTTGAGCTTTGTTGTAATTTAAATAATCTTCAACTATTGTTATATTAAAGACTGTGAAGCTTGTTAGGATCCTTTTCTCACATAAATTCATCACCCACCACAAAAAACATGGCAGTAGCTGTGATTTATGGGTTTGATCTTAACAATATCATGAAAATATTTTTAATATTTGACCCAAGTAGCAATAACACCATCAGTTCTCAACATCTGATTTCTGGTATAGAAGGTGGAGGGTGACATGTGAACGGTGTGTATATGTGAAGTCATGTGTCGACGTGTTCTCTTCCTTTTTCAGGGCAGAGTGTCTACAGAGGGGGGTGTCGCCCTCCCAGCTTGCGGGTCTGGGCTCCAACCTGGTTACTGAAGTCCGGGTGTACAACTGGTTCGCCAACCGCCGTAAAGAGGAGGCCTTTCGCCACAAGCTGGCTCTTGACACATCCTTCACAACCCAGTCAGCTTCCTCCTCTAATCCCACCCTTCAACCAAGTCCAGAACATGGTAACACATCAAACAACTTGGAATATGATGTACTGAAATTGCAAAAACAGAAGTGTTTTGTGTAAATTGTGGCTTTGATGAGACAACTCGCATGGTTCAGGCACTGAACTGATCTGAAACCTGACTTGTGTTGCTTCTCCAGGTGTGAAATATGGCCAGCAGATCTCTTGTGAGACTGTTAGCTCAGCTAGAACCAGCGCAGGAGAGCGAGTGGGGCGCCTTGTGGTCAGTCCGGTCCAACTGGAACCCAGTCACACACTCCTGGAGACCCATAACCCCAAACTGGTGAGCGAGACGTTTTTTTTTGTTTAATTATCAAAGCTGCCATCATGAACATGCTGTCCCCCTGATGCAGGTGTCCAGTAGTGGCCCACTGCCCCCAGTCAGCACTCTGACCTCCCTACACAGTCTGTCAGCCTCCCCCGCTTCCTCACAGAGCTTAATAATGACCTCGGTGCCCAGCGTCATGAGTCTGGGGGAGTCCTCTCTTCTTATTGGTAACACAGACTCTCTGTTGGTTCTCTTTGCTTCAAAAGAAACATTTCTAAACCAGATGTTTGATGTTTCACAGGTTTAGCCTCTGCACAGCCACAGACCGCCCCCATCCTAAACAACATGGGAGGTGGTTTCACAACTCTCCAGCCAATCTCATTCCAGCAGCAGTTCCACGCCTCCCACCAGCAGCCAATATCTCAACAGCTTCAGAACCCATTCATGGCAACCATGACACAGCTGCCCTGTCACAGTAAGAGCGCAACACCTCCACAGCAGTTTAACTCCTGACAGGAGCTTGACTCGCCTCTTCCTCGTTACAGTGTACAACAAGCTGGACTCACCTCAGTATCACTCATCCAGTTTGCTGTCTCAAGCCATGGTCATCACTGACAGCAGCAGCCTGGGTACCCTGACCAGCCTGGCTGCAGTCAGACAGGTACTGCTTCAGACAGAGTCTCACGTCATTGTTCTTTAAATCCGTTTCTCAAACTTTGATTTTGGTAGATTCTTACAGCCGATCCAGAGGAAGAGACAGACTCTCCTTTACAGGAAGATTCTTTACACCTGCAGCCACACACACCCGTGCCAGGTAAAACGCAGAGCGTGTCACGGTACAAACACTTGCTCCAGAAATCCAAGTCATTCTTTTAAGTATTAAATTCAGAATGTGTTAATGTTCATGTAACTGTTAGCATTTAAACTAGGAAAATTCTTAATCTGGGAAATTATTTTGCTTTAATCTTTTATTGTGACGAGTCAAATGCTTAAGACTGATACCGGAGGTATTTCATAAATAGTATGGTACTGTTTAAAAACTAGATTAGGATTATATTAGTGATGTCTAGTTAGATAAAAGTAGATAATCATTTTTTTGTCTGTTCTCAGCTTCTTCTGAGAGTCTGGAGCTGTATCCCTCCTCCCAGACGACGGAGCGTCACCTCCTCTCATCATCACCAACAGACATCAGCTCCTACATGCCCACACAAATTGTCTCATCAGCACAGTGAAAACCTCCACGCGGCGTCTCCCGCCTGTCAGCTGGACTCTGGAGCATCATCATGTCTGGGATGGACATTACCTCTGGAGACAGAGGGTCAAACTCATGATGTCTAAACTGCAACATGGATTGACATTAGAGAATTCACTTTAGCTCAACACCAAAATCTCTTTTATATTAAAATTATATTTTGTGATGTTAAAAAATCCACAACTTTTAGTTAAACTCGACAACTGCACGTCATTTGTATTTTTAAAATTTGCTTTTTAAAGTTTTTTTTTATGAAAATCAAGTGGTTTTTTTCCTTTATTTAAGCGGCAGCACACAAAAACCCTAAAACAGACGTATAAAAACTCAAAATGTCTTATTCTAAGTTTAATTTTCGCTTCTTTTTCTTTTTCCGTTTGATTAACACGCGTTCCTGTTCTGACTTCTCGTGGTCATCGTGATGAGCAGAACCGGCAGAGTCTCCATCAGGCTGTTTCCTGCATTTCTTTTTCCTAACAACACAACTCTCCTCTTCCTCGGCCGCTTTCTTCTTTCTGGTAGTTGTTTCGGCGTCGGGAGGCTCTGCTGAAGAAGGTGACAGTGTGGACGGAAGAGTCGATGAAGGTAAAAGATCTTTCACTGAAACTGCTGCTTCCTTCAGTCGTGTTTCCATCTCACTGTCGCTGTCGCTGGAAGGACAAATGTAGAGTGTTACATGAAAAAGTATGAAAGCAAATTTGAATCCAACAATAAATAGAAAGTGAAGAACCTTGAACTGGAAACAGGTCGGCGCCTCGCGGGTGCTGGAGGACTTGCTGCTTCCTGCTCAGGGACGGATGTAGAGAACAGTCGAAATCCTGAAAGGAGAAAACTTAACGTTTGAAGAAAAACATCTCAAATGAGTTAAACTGCTTCAAAATGCTGAAAATTTACCTTCATCACAGTAGGTTGATTCCAAACTGTAGGATGTTTCAGGCTGCTTTTCTGAAATGCAGCTGCAAAGTAACAACATACAGATTAGAATCAGGTTTTCTTTCACATTCATTATCTTTTTTTTTCTGCGGTCTGATGAATCACCCGTCCAGAAAATGTTCCAGCTTCTTCGCCACGTGTATTTGAAACCCTTTGGTGACCTGGAGCTCATTTCCATCGTGTTCATGAGCAGCAACGACAAACCTGTAGAGTGACAGAAAATAATCTGAAAGATTATCCAAAACAATGATCACATTTACATTCATCATACATTCTTCTCACTTTGAATTAAAGGCAGAATATGTTGAATTTTCAATATTATGCTTTTGAAAAATAAAGTAATACCTTAATTTGAGAGCTAAACGACATGTTGTTTGCCATAATCTCATTAGGTGATTTATTTTTATTTAAAAAAGTTATTGATCCTTTAATTTTTTGTCGGTCCGACAAACTTGTAGTAGTTTTTTCCACCACTAGAGTGAGTATAAGCCAGTTTTTGACCGAGCTCCTGATCTGCAGCTCAAGGAGAAGTATCATGCCTGAGTTAGTTTCTGCTATGATAAAAAAAAAGTGATGAGTCACAGAAGTGTAGAGATAAAAAGCGGTAAAACCAGAGTGAATATTGGTGTTGCATTCACGTGGTGGAGACAGCTTTGTGATAATACTCTTTAATGCTGCTGCTCTGTGTGACGGAGTGAGGAATAAAACTTGTTTCTGGTGGTTAGTGGAAGTGACGGGGTTGTAATTAAAAGCCATTATTTTCTATATAGTACACCTTTAAAGGTATAAATAAACACACACACATATATATGAGAGGCTGGATAGCTCAATTGGTAAGGTCACCTGACTTGCACGCAGGGGATCCGGGTTTGAACGGAGCAGCTTCCAGTGTGGGTCTTTAGGCAAGACTCTTTCTGCTACTGCCAACCTCATACAGTAAGAGAGATAATAAAATGTACAACATGCTGGCTTAGATATTGCCCAAACAAGGTCTGCATCAGGTGTTGGAGAACCAGAGCCTGTTGATGAGAAACAGGCTCCTGGAACAAGATGGAAATGGACGAGATGTGGGAACAAGATCCTACTCAGAGGAGTTACATACAAAGAACTTGGGAACAATAGTTACCAACAAACCCACAATCAACACTAACTGCCACACAACTCAGTGTTCTTGCTGCTATCACAACTTGAGATTGATGAGGTACGACACAAATACAAGAGGGCGCCAAGACACAAGGTCAGAGGGGAGTTAACATCAACTCCCCATCCAGAGGGTACAAAGTGTATCGCTGAATGATGCGGCAACTGACCTGAAAGATAAGATCCTGGCAAGAATGAACACCAAGCAACCCCCAACACCAATTACAGAGGCTATATGAAGTACCATCAGAAAGTCTTCTAGAAGACGTGAACGCAGCATTGAGAGGGATCCTTACATCAACCGTCACTGAAACCATCGAGCTGATAAACACTTCAGCAGCAGGCTGAAGACTGAACAATACTGGAAAAGCATTAGGAAGGAGGCGTCACTGATGCACAGTGGCTGGTGGCTCTGAGAGGAACATAGAACCTTCCTGAACAGAATCCAAAATGTTACAGTAATAAGCTTATTGAAATATTAAGTCTAAAAAGGACTGATCATTTATTTTTTGTTTTTTTATATCTTTATTTTTTATTTCCACGTTAACATCATGAGGCTTGAAGTTATTACAAGAGCCTCCCTGACACTTTGAATTTGGCTCATGTGGATTTGATGAACAATGTTTTTTCTTCTATGCAATAAAACTATTGATCTATAGATTAATATGAAAACTATCACCCATGTTCCTGAACACCTGTCACCTATGTTCTACTTAAAACATTGTATATATGTGGGTGATGTATATTATTTAAATTATTTGGTCCTAGAAACTTCCAAAGTATCCTAAAAAGTACATACGAACAGATTTCCATCTAATTTCATTCATGATAAAAACACTTACCGCTTTGATTCTTTAACGTTGCTGCCGCCATCTTTAAAGCAAATAAATATAAATTACTGCTAGTTAGTGTAAGTGTTAGTTGTACTTACATTTCACAATCACTTTAGTTTAACTTCTAGTTTGTTAATAAACAATATACAAGCAGAGAAATACACATTCTACTGAAGATATTATTTAACAATCTGTTGCGAATTACTACCGACTCATCTCTAATTCTGAACATTAACTTCCACCTTTGTTTTTATTTGTTTGAGTTTCCCAAACTGCTTCTTGACATCGTTTCAGCTCCTCTTCGTCGCTGCTGCTAGAGTCTGAAACTCCCTCCATCTTTCTCACGGAGGCCGCCATGTCAGATCACGTGCTGCAAGTGTTTGTGTTCAGCTAAGAATTCTGGGAGATGTAGTAATTTAGATACTGGGCAAATCTTCTTGTAAATATGAATACTGATTGGTAAACAACTTTGGAGTGCGTTGCCGCCATCTATTGATAAAAAGTGTGAACCAGAACAAAAAGTTAATACGTTCTTTTTTAAATTTTGAGATGACTTCGTCTTCCCAGAAAAACTGGATAGTTTCTGTTAAAAGACAGAATGTAGCTGTTACAACATTATTACGGCAGAGAAAGTATGTGTGGAACAAACACAACATTGTTTTTGGACCACGGCCATTTTTATTTACAATTCTTACAACATGTAACTGTCAGTCAATATAAAAAATAGATACACGTAACAGAAAATTCTACATGTTTGAGTCAGTTTAGTGCAGATTTTAAGTGTTTCTCAAGGCATTTTGATAAACCACTGGAATGTTATCAAATAAAGTCTCTTCTGATATAAAGTCAGTAAAGTTGAGCACATTTGTCCTTTAAACTTGTCAGAATATGAAAAACTGAGATGATCTGTTGAGGTTAATAATGAACAAATGAATGTTAGAACATGAAACTTCCATACAAGTTCCTATTATATAAGTATATATTTACCAGAAACGGTGAAATGGGAAGTTAAATTAACTTCTACTGCCGATGTAAGATTACCTGCATGATAATACAATAACAGCATTTAAGGCACTTTCTTGCTTTGTAGATTTTACATCCTTGTTGTTGAGCTGTTCTCCAGCTTGATAGAACTACAACAGATGGCCCTCCAACCATAAAAAGTAATAGTATATAGTAAAAGTTTTATCTATTCAAGATGAATTACAGGGACGCTGTGCAAATTATGCTCAAATCAGCAACACGCTCTTGAAAAAATACTAATAAAGAGATTCAGGTCTTGGATAAGCCACATCTCTACAGTTTGTGCTGCTGTGGTGTTTAGTTGGTAAACTGAGAACTTGAACACAGACTCATCGACCTATTTGAAAACCAAACCACTCAGTCAAACAGCCTCTGAACTGAAGGCTAATGATGTCATTTTAACAAATAAATCAGGAAGACAGACTCTAAGGGATTAAATAACAGTGTAAAAACACCGGAGTGTGAAAAACAAGGCACTCCAACTGGTTGTAGACATTAAGATCAAGATGTGATATCGACAGTAAACACTGATTTTACTGATATTTTAATTTCTTATTTTATTCCAGATTTTGAAGGAGACGTAAAAGCACATTAGGTGATAATTTAGCAGGATGAATATGATATTTGTATCATGAAAAACATGCCGTTCCTAAACTATAAGATACTTTTACTAATAAGTGATTGATCAACTTATCAATGTGTTATAAAAATGGATGTCTGTCTGGATCACCGCCTCCAACCTAACATCTAAAAGAAGGCAAAGTCAGAACATTATCTGCTCCTGCTACATATTTTTTTTAAAAAGGACAGAGTGAAGCCTGTTTTTCCACACAGAAAACACAATTGTCTTAAAAAATAAACATACGTTGAATATATCTGTATTTATGGACTAACCTTGTTACAGGTGCTGTCCCAAGCATTACGTGTCTCAGAGTCCCCCTTCCAGCAGAGACATCTATGATTCTAAGGCAAAAGTGTGCAAGCAGTAACACAATCAGTGTTTAATGAACCAATATACACACTAAGAAGAAGGTTTCAGTCAGATTTAACGAAAATAATAAACAAAACCGAAAAAAAAAATCCTCACAGTCCCCAAAACTGAGTAGCTTGAGGTACTTTTGAATAAGTCCATGAGTTTTTCTTTAGGCAGAGGTGGATGTTTTCATGTTTCTAAAAATGTCAGTGAATGAGAAAATACTTGTTTCCCTTCAAAATAAAGGTTTTGAAACATGTGATCCAGGAACTCTAACCACTGGGAGGAAATGGACCCATCTCTGCCTTCAGGTTTTACAGCCCTCCATTGTAGGCATAGTCTGCCTTGTTGTGCATGATGAGTTTGTTGTCCACGAAGTAGAAACTATCTGACCTGGTTTCATAAGGATGCTCCACCATTTGACGAACTGAAACAGGAAAAAAAGAGAAAAAGAATGTTTAGACACGAGTTATTGTGTAAAAGGAAGTGATCCATCTGGTGGTACTGATGAGACCGACTAGAACTCACTGAGGTTGTCTGGAAGCTGCGGAAACTCGTAAATGTGTTCACACGTGTTGCGGCTGTTAGGTATGCAAAAGCCAAAGTCGAAGTCAAAGTTCTTGAGAAGGTGTCCCTGGAAGTAATGTCTCTCGATCATACGAAAGCTGTTAATGGGCTGGTCTCCCACCGTGAACTCAACGCTGCCATTAGAAAAGAGACACAGCAGAGAATAAACTTTAAAACAGATTATTAGGAACCACGAGGCCAATGATTACAGAACATAACAAGTTCATATACTTACGTTGCACCAACAGTGCGTAGTTTTAGGAAGGCTGGCGTGAACTGGTACCTGACAAAACGCCCCGCACTGGTGTCAACACCCCCGCTGCCCTCTTCTTTCTCCACATGTCCTAAAAACAAAAACACAATCAGCTGGGAGGCATCCAGAGACATTTCATTATCCTTCTCAGAAGAGGAGCGTCCAGAGAAGATCAAAAACCAGAATGAGTTTAGGTGAAGCTACAATAGATGGACTGTGTTCTGTTGTTTAACTACAACATCCACACACTAGATGTCACTATGATATTCATGTTCCATAGCTAACCTTTAAAAGAACAAGTGGCCAAAAAAGCCTGAAACTTTAAGCTTCATTACATCTTAATGATGTACTGAACAACATGATGCTGGATACATAATTCCTGCTGTTTACTCACTCAGCCTGATATCAAGAACAATTACTGTATATGTGCACAACTATTATTTTAGTAAAGGTGGAATATGGAACACGAACACCACTGCTACATCCAATTCAATTCAGATATAATTTTTAAAGGAAATACTGTGTATACATTCTGCACCCATCTAAACACCCCATAGAAGTATTATGTTTTTTAAATATAGCTTTTAATAAAAATGTTCCATAGCTTATGATAAAATACAAACCACCAGTGTTAGGAGGTTTAGCAATCTCAAAAAGCACCGTCCCGGTCTCAAGATCTCGGATTTTGAAACGTGTGAAGTCGATGTTGTAGATATTGTCCTCAGGTCTGCAAAGATAGTCTGGAAAATAAAAGCAGAGTTTAAATGAGACAAATATTCTCAGTAAATTTACTTCCTGACAAGAATTAAATCTTACTATTAAATATTTAAATAATGAGAGTTGCTATTTTCCACAGTCTTGAACGGTGATAATAGAAAGTAGGAAGCTGAAAAGTAGCAAACATTTTGGTTTGGTTTCAAGTTTCTGCAGCTTCCTAACAAGTAGCAAGGAAAGGAAGTAAAGTCATTGTTGTCTGGTTCAGGAAATCTCCTAAACATGTGTGAGTCTGATAACTGACCAAGAGAGCTGGTGAATTCAAGCAGGGCAAATACTCATGGGGTGAAAGATAAAGGCATCTCAAATATGGTAAAGAAATCAGGCCCAGAATACAGATTATCTACTGGAATTACAAATTATTACCTTTGACAGGGTTGTGTTTTCACCAGGGTTTGTCTGTTTGTTAGAAACATAAACAAAAACTTTATGGATGATTTGACTAAATTTTCCAAAAAGATCAGAAAGAACAAAAAAGAGAAATTGATTTGATTTTGGGTCTGATCTGGATCACGGTCTGGATCCAGGAACTTTTTAAAGGAGTTAAGGATTCTTCATCAGTGGATAAAACTTCAGATTAAATGGTCCAGATGTTTGTTTTACAAACCCACAAAAATCCATCTTGAATCGCTTCAACTAAATTGTCTTCCTAGGTCAAATAATGGTCGGACCAATCATGTGTTAGCATTGTGCTTTGGGGCTGGGGTTCAGGTATGATTGGCAGCAAGTGCCAGGCAGGCAAAGAAAAACAAACATGGCTGTGCTGGTGGATTTACACATAAAAGCGGCTATTGAATCTGTTTTAGGAGAACTAGAGATAATTTCTTCATTGAAAAATTAGCAAAGGTAAGAACTTTGTGCATTTCTTGATGGTAACGATGTGTGTGCTTTTCTCCTGAATGGATTTGCAAGAGCTTGATTTACTGTGATTGGCTAAAGACAAATCATGATAGGCAGACACTTTCTGGTGCGTCCTCCAATCAGCTTTAAAGATTATACCAGATGTTCCTCCCTTTTATAGACGCTTACACACAAAGAAATCCCAGCTGTTGCACAGCATGGACATGTAGGGCTACACATACTAGATCTGGCAGAGCCAGGTTAGATTAATCCAGTAATAAACCAAGTTATATTATATTTGACCTAACTCCTCCTTTTAAACAACCAGGATGCAGTTGCATCAAGACCATGTGATAAAACACCTACATGTTTATTTATCACGATAAAGTTCAACAACAGAAGAAATATTCTCTCTATGAAACATGTCATTGAATCTTTTTAACACTAAGCAATTCCTCCACTTGATGAGTCTCATGGACCAAACAGAACAGACATTTGATGGAACAATAATGATTTATGTAAATTAGAAATGGGTCCAAATGCCCATTTAATTTGGATCTCAAGGTCCATTTGTGAAGAAGGGAGGGAAAGAAGGAACGGACAACATTTTTATGCAATTATACAAATGTTATCTGTTCTTTAATGCATATAAAAGAATGTTTAAAAAACATCAAGGGCTGTATTTTAGATAAAATGTCAAAAAATGAAGTTAAACAGTAAATACTGTGTACAGTATTGGGATTAATGTTATTATGAGGAGTAACAGCTTTGACAAACCTAAACTGTCTGTTCAGTTTTATAGGAAGTTAAAGTGTTCAGTGTAGTTTTCTTCCCTTTGATGCTGATTGAACTTATTAGCTAAATAGTTTGGTAACAGGAAGATCTTGAGTATCATGGATTAGTTAGTCTTTTTATACAATGTTTCTCAAGCTGTAAACTCCAACTTGACTTAAGACAGTCATCTGCAAATTGTCAGTTAATCATTATTTATAGCTGCTTGTTCCAGTTCAGGGTCACGGGAAGCTGGTGTCTATCTCCAGCAGTCATTAGGTAAGAGGGGTCACACCTGGACAGGTTGCCAGTCCATCACAGGGCCACATACAGGCTCACACACACTCACATAGTTAATTTTTAACTTTAAACTGTCCCTATGTTTTTAGTCTGTGTGAGGAAGCCAGGGTCCATGGAAAAACCCCACACATGTACAGGGAGAACATGTATACTTCACGGTCCTGGCTGGTTTTGAACCCAGGACCTTCTTGCTGCAAAGCAACAGTGACTGTGCCACCATGCAGCATCTGAGGTAAAAACATGGCAGTTCCCAAAATCTTCTTCATTTGACCTACAAAATGTTCCAGAGGTGCGGCTCCAGTCTGGTGGCACCTGGCAGCCTCACGTGTCACTGTGTGTTCCAGAACAACTGTGGCTACAACACGTGTGTAGTTCATCACCACCACATGCGTGTGTGTGTGTGTGTGTGTGTAAGGTTGACTGACAAACCAGTGTTTGGAGGCAGAGTCTGACTTAAAAACACAGTACAAGTACAAACCATTTACTATTTATTGTCATTGTTTGAACATTGCTGCTATAATCAAGGCTCTAATGACGGTTATAGCAGTGGTGATAAAAATAAATTTGGACATCATCTCTAGACAGACAGTAGACTAACCCTAACTTTGGAAACGCAGCTTAACAAAACCAAAACTTTTAAAAACTTACTTTTACATTTACAAGTATGAAGCTAAATCAACCAATTCAAAGCATGAATTTTTCCTACTTTTCTATATAATCTCTATAGAATACTTGAGAGTAACACATACTGACATTGCTGAATTAATTAAACCGACATGTTTAAAGAAGCTGACAGAAAACATTAGCCACAGTTAGCTCTTTTCGGTGTGACTTCAATATCAATTTAACTATATTTAACCACGATACCTTCCGTGACTTCCCGCAGACCCAGGACATGTTCCGGGGTTATATCTCGTCCCAACGCCCGGAGTTGTTCCTCTGTAACCGAGGGACACTTGTCCGTCTGACTGCGCCTCGACTTCAGCTTCCTCAGCATTCCGCCGCCGGTCTTTCTGTGGTTCGTCTCTCCGTCCGCCTCCGTTTGCCCCTTGCTGATTGTCTGTGATGGTTTATTTCGAGCTCCGTTCATACTTTGCTCAGTAACAACACAGAAACACTAACTGGGCTTCTTTCAGAGAGAAATTTGATAAACTGCAGCTGTAGTTTCAAGATGGCGTGAAACGTATGTGGAAGATGGAAGAGAGAGCTTGTGATTGGCTGAGAACGATTGCGGTTGTCATAGTTACGAAAAGGGTGTGACGTGTCTGTGTGAACAGCTCGAAGTTCTTGTTACCGTTTCATCACGTTACGTTTGGATTATTTATGATCTGTCAAGTCAAGTCAAAATAATAATTTGTGTTTATGATAATTATTTTAGCTGTTTGTGTTGTGAAAATAACTTTTAAGTAAATAAAATGTATTTTATGCATAACTATTTATTTAGTTAGTTAGTTAGTTAGTTAGTTAGTTAGTTAGTTAGTTAGTTAGTTAGTTAGTTAGTTAGTTAGTTAGTTAGTTAGTTAGTTAGTGCCGTTTTAAATGCACTAGACATTTTCATCCATGTCCACCGGATGGCGGTAGCGCCAAAACCGTCTCTCTCAAAATCCCTAGAAGATTTTTGTTGACGGAAGTTCCCACAAAAATACAGGAAGTTAGCGATGGTGAGGGTGAAGTCGAGGTAAAACCTACTTTTTGTGTGTCGTTCTCCAACTATCTGTGTTTAGAGTTGTGCTGTGATTGTATTTTTCTGCTGTTGGTAGGTATTTGCTGTGTGAGATAAATGTATCCGACAGGAAAGACCTGTTGCTGCTAGACGATCGAGCAGTCACATCAGCGGTGAAAGCAGCGGTGGCACGCCTGCATGGAGACTATGGAACCGCTATCTGCAGCAGATTCTCTGGTAATTCTTGGTGTAAATTAAAATAAAACTGATTCACCACCAATAATGACTTTTTAAAAAGTTAATATTAGTTTATTAACCTGCAATTTTCTAGCAATCTAAAATGCAGTTTGATCTCTCAAGCAACTGCTTTTAAATCAGTAATTTGATTATGAGTAATGAGATCAAATGTATGCAGTGTGCTGTAATATCCACTCATTGATAGTGTGTTCAAGAGACAGAGAAATTATCTATTAAAGTATTAACACTTGCATTCAAAATCACATGAATATATTTAGTGCAGGGTTTTCTTAACTCTGACATGAACACATTGAATCTGTGGTGTTAATCGACTTGCCTTTTGTTTTTAATTTGCAGTGAAATATCTCAATGCTTATACTGGAGTAGTATTTTTACGTTTCCCCAAAAGATGTTACAAACTCCTCTGGTCTGCTCTGCCTTTCATCACCAGCATTGAAAATCGAGGGCAAAAAGTCCCATGTTTTCTTAACTGCTTGCATGTGGGAGGTAAGGAAAAAAACAAAGATGCATTTTACTGGATTTATTTGATGAGTGCACTTATCTAATTTAGGACATTTGTTTTTCTCCAGGAACAATTAGAACATGCCAAAAGTTTTTGATACGATACAACACCAAGCAGCTCCATCGAATGCTTCCTAAATGTAAAAATGAAGGTGAGAAATTTGAATAAAACATGTGTGATGTATCCAAACTTAACTTTGAAAAATGTGACTCATGAACTAACCAGAAACTTAACCTCCATAATAACCATTTACATTTACACCTGAATGTAAATGGTCATTTTTCGAACCATCCTCCTTTGGACAACAATTCAAGAGACTCCAGATCAGTCCCCACAACAGAACCAGCATTTTTTAACAGTTTGTTCAGCCTCTATACATCACCTGCTCTGATTCTCCTCCCCAACAGGTGACCGCAGGTATGATCACTCTCCACAACAGACTTATAAAAGATCTTTAACATCTTGCTGCAAATGTTGAAGGAACCCTGGGATTCATCAGGAAGTCCAGTCTTGTTCTGTTCCTTCCTAAAAACAGCTTCACTGTTGAGTCTCCAGTTCAGTCTGTTGTCTAGGTCTCCACTCCTCCCATAATGGAAATTGGTTTTGGCATGTTCCTGCTTTTCCTAAAATCCACAATCTTAAAAAAAAATCCAGTCAGAGACATACTGGAGTCCAGGATCAGCTCCTTTAGTCACGTCTCAGTAAAACACATGATGCTGCATTCTCGATGCTCCGTCTGGGTCTTTAACAGAGTTTCAAGTTCCTTTATCTTATTAACAAGAGATCTCATGTTTGTCAGTGTTGCTGATGGAAGAAGGCTTAATCTTCTTCCTTCTTCTCAGTGCTCCTCTCTACATCCACGTCGTCTTCTTTTTAACTTATCCGGGATTTGGGGTCTATATTTTAGTATTATTTGAGCCTTAGAAATGACCATTAGCTGTTCTTTCTTGTAAACAAGTCTCTCATTGTATCAATCAAGTGGCAAAAAAGAGGCAAATTAAGCACAAATCCTTCAGTCGTCACAGCAACCAAATCAGAAAAAAGTAATTCAAAGTCATATTTACAGAAGGAAAACAAGAAAGAAATATTCAAAATGATAAGCTGCTAGCAATATCTCAGAGTTACTCCAACAAGCTGCCACCATGTGGAAGGCTATTTTAGTATTCGATTAAAATACAATTTTAATTACAGTGCAATTAAAATACTACTAATAACAATTTACTGATTTGCAATTTGTAAATCTTTTTAAATGTTTTTGTTTATTTGCAGAAGAAAAGCAGCAGATTCGCTTAGCAATTCTAAACTGCTCCCTGTCTCCTGGAAACCGGGAGGAATTTGAAGATGACATCGAGAGTGAGGAAGATGAAGAAGAGTGACTTCGTTGCTTGTTGGATGTTGTGTTTAAGTTTGCTCAGATGCCTGGTTGGGCTTATTTTTCTTACAGGGTATGAAAATAACAATCATAAAGTTTTTTTCTAAGCTGTATTCTTCTCTGAATCAGAGCCTGGATGATTATGACAATCATCACCTTGTGGTTCTATTTTCTAAGCTCTGAGTGAAGAATTCCGGCAGTTGTCATCTTGAATGTTTTGAAAGGGATGTCATGAACATGGAATGGGTGTAGCTGGGAAACTGCAGGTGCCAATTAGGAAGTGACTTCTTGATACTAATGCTCTAAAGTTTTTGTCCTCTTTAATAAATGATGAATCACCAATAATGGACTTGTATTTACTATATGAACATTTGGGGATTTGGACATTAGCAGTTGATTGTCATCTTACCAGGAAGACATTCACTGAGGTACAGATTTGGTGTAATATCATCAAAATTCATATAGATGGAGAGATCAATCGATTGATCGATCTTTGCTGCATTTGGCTGAATCTGATAATAAACATTAGTGACCCAGTGGCATTGGAAGCCAGACATGCTTAGACCATCACACTGCCTCCACCATGCTTCACAGAAGATGTGGTGTCCTTTGGATTATGAGCCAAATGTTTCAGGTAGGTGTATGCTGTTGTTCACTGGACACCCACTTGGCGTACAGGGGTATAAATGGTGCGGACCCACCCACTGAACAGGCAGAACATTGACACAACATTGATATGGATATCAGCTTTTATAGGATTACCACAGATCGCAAAAGTAGACAAACTGGCTAAAAAACTGAGTAAGAGGAGTAAATATAGCTATGAATATAAAATTTTCCAAATCAGAAGGAAAACGCGATATGGATGGTGGGAATGACTGAATGGCAAAAATGTTGTGATGAGACACTGAAAATGTGACATTTATATACAATTCGAAAAACTGGAGACAATGGAAATTAAGGGCAAGAACTGGAGAGAACAAATAATCATCGGTAGACTAAGAACAGGACAGACAAACAGTTCATTGTATATTATAGGGAAACATGATGGAAGATGTAGATGGTGCCAAGAAAGGGAAACTGTGGAGCATGTCTTATTGTTTTGCTGAAAGTATGAGAAGGAAAGGAAGTAAAGTTATGAGAAGATTAGGCATAAATGTGTTAATATTATTAATGCTGGTGGGTCAGAAGAAGGGAGGAGGATATTTTTTGTGTCTCTGAGGAAAACAGCAGCATTGCAGATGATTTAGATTTTTGGGTTCAGTAGAGAAGGAATAAATATGCAAACCAAAGGAGGCAGTAATGCATCAGCCACGGATGCAAGCTGCCATTAAACACCACCGAAGAAGAAAACTGGGCGTTACTAGAAACATCCGGGTCCCTCATGCTCTTGTCTGGCGACCCGTCGCCATTAGTGCACGTTTGTTTTTTTCGGACCCATTTTTTGCTAAAATCTAAACAGCGTGTTGTTTTCCAGACATTGGAAAACGTTTAGCGCCTTGTTAAGGGCACATTGTTTTCCTTAACGAGTAAAAATCTTAAACTCGGGGGTTTTGGCCCCGCGTTGTGAGTTTTCGTTCTCTCATCTAACAGGTTTTCTAACTTGAGACGCTAAAACCGTGTCTCTTTTTTTTCTTGCGTTTGATTTGTCGTCAAAATGTCGCCGTAATGGGGTCGCCGCGTTTGACAGAAATGAATCAGGGCCTTCGTCGCCTGACCCGCACTTATTGCAGCCCATTTTCTTCCTCCGTTTTTGTTTTTGATGCTAGAGAGCTCAGCTGCTCTCTGCTCGCAGCTCGGCCTCAACACCTCTCACCGCACGGAGACAAACATGGAGAAAAACCCCAGCAGCAGCACCAGCTCCAAGGTTCCACCTCGTTCAAGCTCGACAGGCCCACCACCAGGCGAATCTAAACCAAAATCAGGTAAAAATATAACAAAAACATCGATAATGGCTCTTTATTATTGCGGTGCGGCCTGTTTGGGCCCAGACAGGTTGTTTATCTGGAGATACTGACGTCACGATCAAAACATTTGACCCACCGACAGTCAGAAATGTTACTGTATAATATTTTGTTAGTTTGTATTAGTGTTCCACTTTGTCCAATGTGTTAATTTCATCGATCGTCTTGGTGCACTTATTAACTTTAACACCCTATTGTACAAAATTCAGTTAATTTATAGATTTTATGTCCAGCTAGCTCTATGAGCTTTGATAAGTTATTTAAAATAGTTTAATTCACGGAAAAGTTAAACATTTTTGTGAATTTTTTTTTCATGTAAGTGATTGCAATGAAACACGGATGGGGATTTTAGTGTTTAAATATGTTTGTGGAAATATTCCCTTCAGTTAACGGGTAGCAGCTGACACTGAACTTGCAAGTTACAGTATCTGCTCACAGATCATGAAAAGAAAAAACAATGTCAGAAGACATGCATGCATTGATCTTTGAAGAGTATTGGTCTGTTGCAGAGAGGCTGACTGCACAAATCAATTTAACAACCTACTACAATTTAAAACAACTTTTTTCTGTAACACTAATGAGAAACAATTTATTTGGATGCTGTACCTATAATGTTTTCTGAACTGTTGCTTTTTGATCTGATGTATTGTTATATTTAACTTTCAGAAGGTAAAAATAATGGGGGCTCTAAGCGCTACAGCCGTAAGCGTGAGCCCTCCTTTCCTAAAGCAGACAGTTTCCCCGGCCCTCGCCGCACCAGTTCACAGAAAAGCAAGAATTTTGACAAGAGACCCCCTCAGAGAGGTGGAGGACGACAATATGGAGTTGCAGGTGGAGGACGACGTGAGGAGGTTGGTATTCTATTTGTTCTAGTTAAATACAAGACAATTGTTCCTCAGTATTGTTCTACAAACAGTTAAAATAAAAAATAAAATTTTGCTAATTTGTGATCACCATCTGCTTCACCAGGTAGCAGAGACACGCCGGGCCGAATTTAGCCCGGCACAGTTTTCTGGACCCAAAAAAATAAGCCTAAACCATCTGCTAAACTTCACTTTTGAACCCAGAGGTGGTAATGATGGTATTGGAGATGGTGGCCACTCCTATTGGGGCCGCCGAAACAAGTGGGGCCACAAGAGCAAACCCTTTAACAAGGAGCTTTTTCTACAAGCCAAGTAAACAGAACTCAGACCTCAGGCAGTTTGTTTTTTGAATTAAAAGGAGACTGAAAATCTGAAGATCACCTGCTGTTTGTGTTTCAGTTGCCAGTTTGTGGTTACTGATGACCAGGACTACAAGGCTCACTTCACTGATCCAGACACGCTGGTCAACTGGGATTGTGTGCAGCAAGTGGTGCGTGTAAACTAGCTACAGCCAGCAATACAGTGTCTCCAGCATTTAAAAAAAACTGTTTATATCAAACTCATTGTTGCCACTGCTTGTCTGTTTTTACAAAAAGTAAAACACAATATGGCAAATTGTTTGTGTTTCTCCACAGCGCATCTATAGCCATGAGGTGCCGTCTTGCCCGATCTGCCTCTACCCTCCTGTGGCGGCCCGCATCACACGGTGCGGACACATCTTCTGCTGGCCGTGCATGTTGCACTACCTGTCTCTTAGTGACAAGAGCTGGTCCAAGTGTCCCATCTGCTATGAAGCTGTGCACACAGCTGACCTGAAGAGGTAGATAAGAAAACAAACCAATTCTGAGATGCAAACCTACAAAAAGAAACGATTTAAATATTTTTATAACGTCGCAACACCATTAAAATTACATAAGTAGTTTATTTAAATTTGTTTGAGATGTTTTTTTAAATACTGCTGTTTGTTGCAGTGTGGTTGCTATGGAGACAAAGCAATATGTGGCTGGAGATGAAATCACCATGCGCCTGATGCGGAGAGAAAAGGGGGCTCTGGTTGCATTGCCAAGCTCTCAGTGGGTGAAGGTGGAGGAACCTGTTCGCCTTGGGGGTAACGCATCACTAATGGTTGTCTACCATCATACTCCCGAGTCCATTATGGCATTCAGTAACTGGTTTCTGTGAAAGAGAGTTTGTTTCTTCTTGAGTAAAAGAGACTGAATGTGCTGCAGTTGAAAAGAAAATCAGACATTTAAAAATGATAAATTACATTTTCAGCTATCGTGTTTTGTAGATGCTGCTTTGAGCCCATTCTCCAAGTTGCTGCTGACCTCCCCAGCACAGGCCCTAAACCTGGTCACAGAGGAAAGGGCAGTCCTGCAGGCTCAGCTGAGCCAGGAAGAGGATGCCCAGGGCTGCTTCATCCAGAGCGCCCTTTGTCTGTTGCAGGTAAGAACTACCTATTGGTGGCATCAGAAATTTTGGATCATTTGATGGTAGTCAGTGGTGTATTAAAAAGAATCAGGACAAGTCGCAGTGTGAAAACTGCACAGGCTTGAAAAACACCAAAAACATTCAAATATAATACATTTTTTATTAGAAAATATAAGTGTACAAACAAGTAATTGTCGATATTGGGTGTCTTTGTGTTGTAGGAACGAGAGGAAGCTCTGCAGATGCAACAAAATGACCACAGCCCTAATTTGGCCTCACTGACTCTGAAAGAATCTTCTCCCCCAGCGAAGGAAGTGGTGACTAATATCAGCAGTGCCAAACCTGTTCTGCAGTACTCCTCAGCGTTTGATGACGAGGTGGTGGAGCTTACAGAAGACGCAGCTGCAGAGCTGCCTGATGTACCTGAGGCCACCCTGGAGAGTGTGCAGGAGGAGTCTGCTGAGGCCATGATGGATGCTGCACCTAAGCCTGAGCATCATGACGAGTGCTTGGCCAATCAGACAGAGTCCGCACACCCCTCAGCCATTGTGGTGCACGGACCTTACTACTACTTCTACCAAGGTGTGTAACTTTCAGCTCTACTACCTGGTCCAGTAAACAAAATGATGCCAGGAGAAAAATATTTCCAGGAATCGAGTTGCCTGTATTTTTCAGATTTTTTTTTTTTTCCCCCACAGCTGATGACTGCCAGCAGATGTTCCTGCATCCTGTGAATGTGCGCTGTTTGTTGCGTGAATACGGCAGCTTGGAGGCCTGTCCCGACACCATCACTGCCACAGTGGTAGAGATCGTTGGACACACAGTCACTGAGGTCAGCAGATTAAACAAATAACAAAGCAGAATCACAAAATCACTACTAGATTTGGCTTGATTGTTTATTTGCTCTTTCATGGCTTCATCTCAGGAGGTCCGCCGTCGAAATCGCTATCTTGCTCACCTGCCTCTCACATGCGAGTTTAGCATTTGTGAGTTGGCTCTTCAGCCACCAATCCTGTCTAAAGAAACCCTGGACACATTTTCAGATGACCTGGAGAAGAGAAGACGCCTGAGGCAGAAGAAAGCTAGAGATGAAAAGCGCAGAGAGAAGCGAATTGAAATGGAAGAGAACAAGAAGCAGGGTAAATGTAAGTACCAGCTGGGATTCTTAAAAATTATCAGTTTTTTGAGCAATAATTCAGCAGTAAGATACATTCACTTGTGGTGTTTCAGATCCTGAAGTGCAAATTGGGCTGGAGAACCTTCATCATTTTCCAGCATTCGGCTCTCCGCCTCACAACAGCAGCCCACAGATCCAACCTGATTTCAGTTTAGCTCCTCCATCCCCCCTCAGTCCTGCGTCAGGTAAGACCAGCTCCATCATTTATGGGGCTTATTGTTATGCATCTGAATATAATACAAATATATTCTCAGGATTTTTTCTCTTTGTTACAGATGGGGCGAGATTTCAGAGTCTGAATGTGTCCTCACCCATTGTGGGCAGCGTGGAGGATGATTCCCACTGCATGTCATTTGCACAGGTGTGCATGGTAAAAGATACTGAGATTGCCTGTGGTGAAATAAGAAGAGTGTCCTGTACAGTATGTTGACATGGTGTTATCTCGTGTCTTTATAGATGCTAAAAGATGGAAAGGCTAGAGTAGATGCTGGACCCAGGATCACTCCAAAGAAAGGTGGTGAACATCTGTAGATGTTTGACTTCAGCTGCTTTAGGCATCAAAAAAATTAAATGTTTATCTCAACATATCTTTACTTGTGACATAACCCCCCCCACCCAAAATAGTATGTTTAAAAAATGGATACTGTTCTTTATTTTTAATGGGCAATTTCATTTTTCAGGAAAACTTAAAAACAAGTTTTCGATACAAAGAGAAATCATTGAAACTTTGTGTATTATTGTGCACTTTCAAGAACTGTAAAGACCCCCAACTGCTTGTTTTCAAGATTGTGGTTTCCCCCTTGCAGATAAGCTTCTAGCCCCCCCAGCAGCCGACAGTGATGGTGAAAGTGACGGGTCCGATCGCATCCCTGTGCCCAGCTTTCAAAATTCCTTCAGCCAGGCTTTTGAAAAGGCACTTCTGCAGCTGGACAATGGCCATGCTACCCCACCACAACCTGTGGTTGAACCAGGTCTATAACAGCATGTTATTTCTGTTTTATATTTTTAACTGATTAAATGTTTGCTGTTTCACTCATTCTGTGCTTGTCCACTTTTTTAGATGAAAAGGGAGGAAAGAAGAAAAAGAAAAAGCAGAAACTTCTGTTTAGCACGTCTATGGTTCACACCAAGTAGACAACTGAAGTTCATTTAACCATAATATCTTCCAACTGCTTGTTTTTTTTTTTTTCTTTCCATGCCAATTTTTCTTGGAACTCTGAAAATTGGTTGTAGTGTGTAGCCAAAGTTCCTGCAGCTTCAGACTTTGCTTCTTTGAGTTGATTTACCATCTGTTTAATTTACACAATTTTTTGGGATGTTCTCCTGGGTCAGAGTTTTGTCATGTTCCTGTTGCACTGAAAGCTTTTCAGGTAACGTCTAGTTCAGATGCTAAGTCAAGTTTCTGGCTCTTAATACCCAACATTAATGAGGCTTTTCATGACTTAAGATTAACAAATTCTTACAGCAGATAGTCTATAGTACCCAAAAATGATGGGATAAAACCATTTTAGTATGTCATTATAAAGTAGCAGTCAGTCAGCTGCAGGTATTTGCACCTTTTTAAGCTTTCCAATCACTCAAACAGCAACAGTTTGGAAGCTTTCAGTGTTTGTCGAGGGTGTTAAGCCCTTCGGGATACTGAATATTGGAGGTTGCAGAAATCAAACTTGTAGTATTTCAAAACACAAATACATGTTGTAATACAAGCAAATAAAACAGTATTGTATCAAAACACAAGTTCAACAGAGAACGATCTGCTTAGATAAACTTGAAAACACTGTCACTTTGTCCTGTATCCTTTTTTCATTTGGAAAGTTTACTCACTTTAATCTTCCCCCCAGCTTTGTTTCAGAGTTAAAGTGTGTGAAGTTGGAGGATTATGGAGATTTAAAAATGCTTGTGAAATTTCAAGAAAAATAGATTGAATATTTTTGTTTGAGGGTTCTTCAATGCACCTATATTTTTGAGCAGGTCTATGGGCTAGAAAGAATAAGTAGTGTGTTGCAGTGAATAAAGATTTAAGCACAAATATCTGACCGTGAGCTGCAATGTTTTCTCAAACACATTGATGTCGTGTTCTTGGCTCTACATGTCCACATGAAGACAACCCAGAGAAGCCAGATATATGTAGTAAAGTTTACTGAGAACAACTACCATATTAATCTATATGTAATATCTACCCATAAATAATTAAAAACTGGGAAATTGCCAGTCTTATTTCTGGATTAAACACATTAATTCTTCTCAGTTTAGCACAATAGAAACAGGAACATAAGAAGAAATGTACATTTAATTTTGTGATGTAATATTTAATGAATAAAATCGACCTTCTATGGTTATTTGGTTACATATAAGATAAACCTGCTGGTATGAAGCATCTATTAACGTCTCTGGTTTGAAGTATCAAACGTATGAGCGTTTTTTAATGTACTTTATTTTGAAAGTATTTTCCGGAAACGTATACCGTGTTAGCTTACTTGACTGATGAACGGAGCTAACTAACCAGTCAGACGGTTGGTCTGGTCTATCCTGTCAACAGTACTGCAACCTGAGACGGGATAGACAAACCTGCTAACTTAGCCACTCTGCTAACCTCTATTAATTGTCACGACTTGTAAGTATCGTGCAAAGTTTCCTCAATATATCGCGTTGGAATTTAGTTCAACAAGAGACGAGGATTTCCCGACTTCGCCGTTTTGGTAAGTTGTTTCCACTGTGTCTCAAACAGCCACCAAAAGACAAATTCGGTCAATGTTTCCATTTTGTAAGTTGTTGAGTTGTTAGCACTCGGTTGTTGATGCATTTACAGGCTTTTGTTTGAGTTCTGGGACACTTCGGGATCCAGGTTTTCTCTGAATCCGTTAAAACTCAATGTATAAACGTGTTTTTTGTTGATTTCACGTACTCCGGTTCTGAACAGGCCAAACTGGACCGAATACCATTAATTATCCCTGGTTAGTAGAGATGAGGAGGAGGAGACGAGGAAGAAACTCCCACTTGTTGAAATGACTTTGCTGTAAAATTACAAACAATAAATAGAAACCTGTTTCTAGTTGTTCATATTTAAAACTCGATCTGCAGCATCTGATGGTCTAAATTCAACCATTTGTGTAGGTTTTTGCTGCAGCACCTGTGGAGCATCTGACAGGTACATGAAATCAAACTACATTAAATAGCTGCAGTATTAGATAATCCATTGGTAAAGTCATTTAGTACAGTTTTATTCTAAATTAATACTTTCTTAAGAAAAAGTAATTTTTTTCTGCTGGTAATAAACTGGTTGAGATGAATTTGGAGGGAATTTCCTTTTGTATAACCTTTGTATAACCGGCTGAGCCAGACTGGATATCCTTTGCTGTCACAACACAACATACTCCATGTTAGTTTACGCTACAGCTTACTCACACACATGAACTGTCTACTAAAAATTTAAGAAATGTAGTTTTACCTTTATTAAAAAATGCCAAACATATAAATCATTAGTCTGAAATGGATTCCAGACGTAGTGAATTGTTGTTTTTTGGGGTTTTCAGTAATGACTTGTTTGCAGGATAGTCACTCCTACATATGTCTGAGCCTATATAAAAGAGACACTTTCCTAATCCCTGCTGTGCTGCTTGACCCACCATCACACTGAATGTTTAGCATTCCATCTGGGCAGAGGCGTTTCCTGTCAACATGAAAAGGTTGTGTTTTTAAAAAGGTTTGCAAGCTCATTTAGCAAACCACGTTCCACCATGCTTTCTCTGCATCATCCTGTGTTCTTATCTCTTTCTTTTAAAAAAATAAAAGGACAGCAAACAACTGTGTTTGTGCTGCTTTTAGTTCTAATATGCATACATTGAATTTACATGAATTCACTGTTGGAAAGAGGGTGTGAGCCACAGCGAGTGAGTTGCAATCCAGGCCACAATGCAAATATTCAAGTAAAAAAAAAAAAGAGAATGAACAGCGGGCAGAGTTAATGAATTTCCTGGAGCATGTAGTCGTATTTTACATCTGGACATACACTGTTGTTGACTCAAAGGTGTGGATTTGACACTATTTAGTGAAGTCTGTGTCAGTGTACTTGTTATCATGTATGCGTGAGAGCACCAGTGATTCCCCTCACCCCCACCCCAACCCTGATTTAGTATTAACTGTATTTCACTGCTGTGAAACGCTTGTCTGCTTTTTTTTATACAGAATTTATTTCTCTTAGGCTTCTTCACCTGATTCCTCTTGTGTGCTATGACATCCTGGCTCGGTCACAACAAAAGCTCAAGCTTTACAGCAGACGGTTGACATCTGGCCAGGTAGGATACGCTGGGATTATTTTCAGCATCTTAATGGAAAATTGTCATTTTAAAAGGGAATTTACCAGCAACACAGCAACATGTGGAAAGCATTATCAGATGTGAAGGAGCCTCTTAAAGGGCCAGCAAAAGAATGTGTTTATTTCTGTCTTTATTATTACTATGGAAACACGTAGATAAAAGCAGAAATCATTATGTGTCATAAGTCTGGTAATCTTCCTGTATCACCTTTGAACAGAAGAAAAGATTTGAAAGAAACAAGCTGAATGTTTATTCATAGTGATATGAGTTGGCTGAGTGATTTTACATTTGACATGTTAGAATAGAGAAGGTCAACAATGACGTTTCACTGCTATCCAGACACTCCTTTTCAGATGATCTACCATATCACAACTACTCCAGTATTTCAAGTTAGTGATGCACGTTTACAAGTTGATTTGATGCACCAGACTAAAGAATTCTCTGCAATAACACAGTCACGTGAAGCTACCTCATTGTTAATGTTTCTTCTTTCAAGCAAAATACAGTAGAGGTTACAGATATAGGTTTTTCTACTATCCTTATCACAAATATGGATTTATTTAAAAAACATGTAGGAGAACTGGATGTTTAAGGAGCAAATCGAAACTTAAAGAGAAAAGTATTCTCACTATGAAAGAGTTTAATGGTGGGCTGCAGTGAGCTACGTGAACAACAGCTGCATCTTATTTATTTTACTGTCAATCTGCCCAGTACATACAAGCATGAACAATATATCATTCAGACTGTATGTTATTACCTCTAAAACACAATGCAGCATGTTTAAGATGTATAGAAAGTATGTACTTAAATACTAAAGGTCTGTAAAAGTGAAATAAATTTGCCTGAAGAACATCAACATGCTGAGCTCACCACTAACACAGCTGGTGATTGGACAATAGATCTTTTTCACATTGGATATTTTCTTTTACTGTGCAAATGTTTTAAACCGGTATAACAAAATGCTGCATAATAAGAATAAATTATATTAGTTTATTTTTTTTCATTTGAACAATGTGAATCATATCAATATGTGCTGTGAACATCAGTTCCCATTAAAACAGTGTTGGTTGCACAAAGTCAGGGTTTTTCTGGGCTCCAGGTGTTCTGATGAGACAAACATGTAAATATTGCTGTAGTTCTGCTTTAACAGGATGCTGTAGAGTGAAACAATCATGGAGATTTATCCTTCATGCGGCTCTGATCTCAACATCATTGATTATATTAGGTAAAACATGAAAAGACATAAGATTTGTAGATATGTCTCCGTGTGAAGAATTGATGCGGTATTAAAGTTACAGCTGCTTACAACAAATATTAGATTTCATTTAGAGGTTTTCCTACTGCCTAAAACTTTTGCACAGTGTTGTACATCATTACACAAAAGTAAAAAGTGTGAATAATTCTATCATTTATTAAGTTTTTTAACATAATGATTCCTCCGCTTTATATTATCCACATTTAATGGACTTGAACCAAAGTTGTTCAGTTCTCCAAGGAATTTTGACCTTTGAGGTGTCACAATGAGGAAGAAGTTTCCTTGTCTGAAAATACAACACGAGTCAATGAGTAATACCTTCTGGTAAATGATTTAAAGATGCAACATTTCAAAATTGTTTTAGATTTTACACTTTTCATTTGAATTCTGCTGCTAAACAGCTCAGGTTTAGTTCTAATGGAAGTTTGACTGTAAATTCTCACTTTAATGTGACAGAATAAAATTTAGCCACTATTACATGTATTTCCACAAATGTCATTTATACTGTTGTGTCAAAAATGTTTTGCCAGAAAGATTTATATTGTGTTGTTGGTGTTTTTTTTTTTCCTCTAAGTCAGATCATTGTATTATAATATCAACTATTTCCAAGACAAGCTCAAAACTTTTCAGCAGATCAGAGAGTTTGAAGTTAATTCCAAGGTTTATTTTGTGTTTAGAACTGTTTTGATTAATAAAATCAGTTTTTTTTTTTTTTTTTTTTTTACTAAGAAATATTTCTTTATTTATTTTGAAAAGGATGGCTGCTCAGGTGGAGGTTCAGACTGGGGAGGTAGCGAGGACGGTGGCAGGTGGACGACTTCATCTGAGTCCCCTGACCGACTCCATCAATAAGAACCTAATTGAGATCCCTTCTATCAGTGAATCCACTATAAATGCATCAGAACCTGATAAACCTGTTCCAAGTCCTAAACCACGACTCACTCCCAAACCATTTGTTGTGGAGAAAAATCCCAGTATTAAGCCCATTCTGGCCCCCAAGCCCCAAACCAAACCCCGACCAGAGTCCACTCGCCTCGCTGGATACAAACCAGATCTACCAAATACGCCAAAACCAACACCAGGACCAGTGTTGACCAACCCTAACCGCCCTGCCCCAACCTCTTTTAAAACACCTAATAAGTTGAACGCTGGGCAGACCACCAAGCCAGTAGTCCAGCCGTTTAAACCAGCCCCTTACATTGATCTTGCAGATCTGAGTAAACCCACCCGACCTGTGGCAGCTGAGAGGCAGAAACCTGCTGCATCAAGCTTGGTGTATTCCAAGAGTCTTAAATCTCTTTCAGCAGCAGAGTGGTCTGGAAACACTCAAAAGGAGCATGAAAATAAGCAGAATGAACAGAACAAAGGTGGAACCTCCATGACAAGAGCTAAGTCCATGGATTTTCTTGCTGAAGTAGGACAGGAAAAGGAAAAAGACAAACCTCAATCTGAACTATCTGTGCCTATGCGACCTCAGCCCAGAAACTCCAGACCCAGACCCGTGTCAGCCCTTTTGCTTGGCTCTCCAACTAAAACAGAATCACCCGTTCCTGTTCCTCGCTGGATCGGGAGACGACCTCTTTCAGCTGATCTCACATCCAAGTTTGAGTCTATTGGTCTGTCTCTGCATCGTAAAAGTCCCAAAGGAAATGATACAGAAAACACTCCCACAGAGAACCTGCCACAGAAGAAGGAACAAGATAAAAGCCTGAGCAGCTCCGTGCTTCAAAGCACTGAAGATGTAACTGAATCAGTGCACCATGACACAAACAACAAAAAAACAGATGAAGTCACAGTAAAAGATGCTGAGCAGGAAAAGCATGTACCTAGCATCAAGTCACGAATCAATCTCCTCCTGGATTCATCGTCCTCTCCGGTGACAAATACAACAGGGCAAGATCTTCTCTCTCCAGTGCAGCCGCTTCCTGAAAAAGAACCAGCAGTGGGTGTGAAAAAGCTCATCAAGCAGCTGACTGAGGATGTAACACCAACTCAGAGCCCAGTTGTTAAACCAGTACTGAAACCCCGCCCTCTGCCTCTTGATCTTACCAAAAGGTAAGTCCCGTCTCTTTGTGTTTGTTCCTTGTCTTCGAGTCCCATTGTCATGCATGGCTTTTGTCTCGTGTGATGTGTGTTCATCAGGTTTTCATCTGAGAGGTCACCAGACCTTGCATCAATCTCTGAGGACCTGCAAGAAAACAGCAAAGATCCTCAGAGGGGGGTAAGAACTTTATGGGATCACGTTTTAAGTGGGTTAAGTCTACTTTTAACAAACAGAGTAAAACTGGGGAAAAGCTTTTATAGTCTGTCTTCTAAAATGATTTGCGTTTAAGTATTTTTCTTATCATAAAAAAACAAGTACAAAAGAAAAACTGAGAATAGAGAACACATTAAAATGTTTAATGTAACTTATAGTGTTATAGCATTATAGAATGAGGTTGTAAAGAGAATTTAAAGTTGCTGTAAAACCAAAACCAATCTGTACAGGTGAAGAGGTTCATATATGAAGTGGAGCATTGCAACAACATGGCTAAGAGGGGAAAAAAATCACAAGAGAATTACATTCTAATCATTTATAGTCTCTACACTAAAGATGCAGTTGTACAATACAAAAACAACACAGAGAAAACAAACCAACCCTTCCATGTGCAAACACTGATGCTGCTCTCACCTCACAGGAATCCACAGCATTAATCATCCCCTGTGGCTTCAGTTATAAAACATCCAGCAAAAAATAATTTCAGTAAAGTTTTGATTAGTGTTTCAGCCCCACATCCATACTTTTAAAGTGTCTCTGGCACGCTTATGTCTCAAATGTCTCAAAACATTCAGAAACATTTCTTCCCTTCTGGTAAATGCACCTTCCTTGAAATTGTGCAGTGATATTCCACAAATCTGCATATGTGCATCCCGAGTTATGTGGAAAAGTGTCCAGAGGGCACAAATGTAATATTGATTGATAGAAAGTAGTAAAATAACAAGTCAGACACACTTTAAAACAAGAGGGAACCAGTCACGTCCTTACAGTTGAACACTCCATCGTTTAAACTTTTATGTGGTGTCTTGTGATGTTGTCAAGTCATGCTAGCTCTACTTTCAGATTTAAAGGTTGTAACAAAAGCATTTCAGCAGTAATTTTAAAAGAAATTATGAAGATAAGTGTGTCAAACAGGTTTGTTGCAAACATGTTTTGATCACAGGTCTTTCTTCATATCAGCAGGCTGAAAAACCAGCTGTCACTCCCAATGACCAGAAGATGTTTTTGGATTTGAAAAATTCTCCAGAACAGCTTGAAAAGGCCTCGACATCCATGTTTGAAAATGTTGTGGAGAAGGAAAGTGTATTGATGATTGACCAGGACAAATCTGCAAACACAACTAAAGATTCACTCAGCAGTGTGTCGTTTAAGAAAGTAGATGTAGAGGATGAAGGAACCCTGGTCATTGCCACCTACAAGGAACCCATGTCTCCATCCAGTCCCCTCAGAGTGTTTCATTCATTTGACACATTGCAGGCAGTTGAGGAAAACAGAGCAGTGAGTGAAAGCATCCCAGCGGCCAAATGGGAAGATAAGGCCATGACACTCCGTGCCAGACGTTCAGAGATGAGCAGAGCGGCATTGGATTGGACTGAACCAGCACCAGTACAACCAGCTTCAACATTGGTACCAGATCCCCAGCCACGATATCTTAGAATAGGAGCTTTACACAAGTGGACCACTCAAGATTTTGACCCTGATACAGGTCTTGATAAAGGGACAATGAAGGACTCACAAAGGGAAGGCCTGGAAGCCTTAGATAAAGATCAAGATAAACAGAGATCGCCTGATCAAGATGAAATGGCTGCAGCTCCCAAACGTTTTAAAATGCTGCAAGCAGAGGAACAGCCAAAACCCAGGGCGACGTATTTTGCATTGACCGGTCAAATTCAGGAGGCTGGTTCTCCGGAAACTGGAAGAACAAGCTTTGGGGGCACAACTGCGCATTTTGATGATCTTCCTTGGAGGTCTACTCTGGGTGGCTCCCAAGGAAAAGCTCTTCCAGTTAGAAGGAATCCTTCACTGGAAGAAGCCTTTGGGCAAACCTCTCAGTCTCATGGAATGTTTGATGAGTTGATATCGAGTAGCCACATGTCATCCATGGAGATCAGGTCACAGATAGATGAAGAAACCAAAGTGGAAATAACAGAAGCTGAAAATAAGAAAGAGCAAAAAAAGAAGGAAGAAAGACACAGGGCTAAAATGAAAGAGCTTGAAAAGGAAAAAGAGAAACCACAAGAAATAGAGAAGAGAAGGGAGCAAGAATGGGAGAGAGACCATGAAAAGGAGAGGCAAAGACAAAAAGTAGAGGCAAAACAGAGACAGCTGGACAAGGAAAAACTGAAAATAGAAGAGATGGAGAGGCTGCAGGTTTTAGAGTTTCAAAGACAGAAGCAGTTTGAAAAAGAGAGGCAGCAACTCATTGAGCAAGAGAAGCAGAAACAACGAAAAAAGGCTGAAAAAGAAGCCGAAAAATTAAAACAAATGGCATTAGAACAAGAAATGTTGAGAATAAAAGAACTTGAAAAAGAGAAAGCAAGACAAAAAGAGTTGGAAATGGAACGTCAGCTCAAGATTGAGAGAGAAAAGCAGAGAGAGCTGGAAAAACAAAGGCAAAGAGATTTAGAACGGGAGAAAGAACTGGAAAAGGAGAAGCAAAGACAAAAACAGGAAGAGAAACAGAGACAGCTGGACAAGGAAAAACAACAAATGGAAGAGATGGAGAGAATTAAAGAGATGGAGAGGCTGCAGGTTTTAGAGTGTCAAAGACAGAAGCAGTTTGAAAAAGAGAAGCAACAATTCATCGAGCTAGAGAAGCAGAGACAAAGGGAAAAAGCTGAAAAAGAAGCCGAAAAATTAAGACAGATGGTATTAGAACAAGAAATGTTGAGAATAAAAGAGCTTGAAAAAGAGAAAGCAAGACAAAAAGAGTTGGAAATGGAGCGTCAGCTCAAGATTGAGAGAGAAAAGCAGAGAGAGCTGGAAAAACAAAGGCAAAGAGATTTAGAACGGGAGAAACAACAACTACTAGACATCGAGAGACAGCAGTTAGAAAATGAAAGACTGAGACGAGAACAGGAAAAAGAGAAACAGAGGAAGGAGGAGTTGGAGCGTCATAAAGAGATGGAGAGGAGGCAGCTGTTGGAGTTTGAGAAACAAAAACACACAGACAGAGAAAAACAACAATTTGATCTTGAGAATCAAAGATTGAAGGAGAAGATGGAAAAGGAAGCAGCAGAGAACATGAGACACATCGCCAAACAACAAGAAGCAGAGAGGCAGCGGCTTAAAGAGAAGCAGAAGAAAGAGGAGCAGGAGAGGCTCAGGATGGAGTCGTCAGCTCTCAGGCCCAAAGTTCTTGATCTGGACTCAGTTCTCAGAAATGACCAGCTGCCTAAGCCTTCTTCTCCACGCAGTGACCCTGCAGCACGCTGGAGGGAGCCTTACAAACCTACCATTCTTGACATTGACTCCTTTTCATCTCAAGCTCAACCTTCTCAGAGTAAAGATCTGTTTTCTGGATCTGGTATTCAAAGTCTAGATCCTGAATTTGAGATTAGATCACAGTCCACACATGAAAGAGACGTTACCTGGAAGGTACCAGCACAGACTTCAGGGGGTTTCTCAAATTCAGTTTGGACATCACACCCCCAGGATCCTTGGGAGCTACGGCCTGTTGATATGTCAGTTGAAAAACTCATGAATGAACCCAAAAAATCTCCTATAAGCAAACCCACTCCAGAAGAACTGCTTTTCAGTAAGGAGGAACGGCTCTCAAATCCACAGCGGCACTGTCTTGCTTTCCCAGCTGATCCTCCCTTCTTGGCCCCTTCCATAAGCACTGAGCCAAAAACTGGTATCTCTGTCCGAGAACACCCTGCGTGTATTACCAGGGAGCAGATCTGGATCCCAAGAGAGCTGCAGACACCAAAGAAGAGTAGAGAGGCACCGAGCCACAGGAGATCTCACGGATCTCAGGTGAGTGAGACACATCCGTGCAATGTTGGTAATCATTCAGTTTAAATAGTTTTCCTCTAACTGTTGTGGTATTTTAAGAAGTTAGGTATAAGAAATGTCACTGTTCAATTTCAGTATTGCAAATTTTGAATTGCAGACACAAATGTATTTGGCTAATATGACCCAGCTCTCCAAGTGTTCACAGCTGAAGTAGATGATGGTGTCCAAAGTGCATTAGCCTGAGGAGAGTGATCATAGAGACAACAGATGAAGACATGAGTCTTTATATACTGATGTCAGCACTCATATTACAGTTGTATGCGTTTCTGTATGTGTCCCTGCTTATTTGCGTTTGCTTTCAGTAACTTTGTCACAGTTGGACATTTCTGTACAAGTAAAGCAAAGTCCAGCCGAACTGTTCGCATTGTTCATAGAAAACCTGTTTGGGCCTCTTTTGTGCCTGTATTTACACATGGAGGGAAGTGAGTGCCACCTACAAGTGGTCACTCGTGTTATTAAAATGGCTATTTAACCAAACAGGAGACTGATGATAAGTATTGTGCTTTATGACGTCGAAATGAGCACGAAGCTTATCTGTGTCATTTTAACTTTCTTTGAACTTTGAACTGGGAAAGTGAATATCTGTTAGGAAAGAAGGTGTGCCTTTTCCCCTCGAAAACGTAAATCCTGTATTGCATCTCACATATAACTTTATTCCTGATTGATCAACACGTCAATAACTGTTTTGAATGTGGGTTTTGATTAATTATTTTGTTTAAAAACAACAATAAACACGTGATTTTTACTCAAGCAGAGCATCAAACTTGTAGCACCATGAAAGTGACGTTAGTTTTAATTAATTATTTAGTGTTTTAGTAATAATTAAAAAAGACAACAGAAAAATATGTGAATCAGGTTGACCTTTTTTGTTTGGTCAGTAGGATATATGTGAGCCTAGAGAACAAGAGAGAAGCAAACAGATGTTGAAAGTTTACAAAAGCCAGAATAATTTTCAAATCAAAGATACTTTATTAATGCCCAAATGGATATTAAATGTTGTTGTAGCTCAGTTCTTCTTTAGGGACCCATTGTAGAAGGTTATATTTGTGGACAGGAAGGATCTCCTGTAGTGGTCTGTGCTGCAGCAGATCTGAATAAGCCTTTAACTGAAGACACTCTGTTGTTGAGTTACTGTGTTATGAAGAGGATGATGAGGGTTTTCCATCATGTTCTTCATCCTCCTTTGCTATCCATCTCCTATGCTGCTGTGATGATGAAATGTAAATGCTACTGATCACCTTAAGAATGTTTGAACCTTGAATGAATGTGATCTTATATAAAACCTGTTCTATATTTTAAAAGTTTGTCTGGGTGGAAGATGTGTTCTTCCAAAACAGGTTCACCTTTTCCATTATGCCAGTTTAAATCATTCAAAGTTGTAGAAGTTGTAATTTCATCCAATGAATGTGACTCTAAATATGAATAAATATTTTTGTGCTGTACGCTGCAGACAAGGCAGTAACTTTAGTTCCCGTTCATTGCTAGGAGTTGAACAGGATGCGGTCTCGGAGCATGTCACGACGTTCAGCTCCTTCAAGTAGCACCGAGGAGGCGAATCTGTCCAGGATGAGGAGTCGAAGTGCTCACAGAGAGAAGGAACATTCCAGCTGGGTGAGTACACCTGCAGTCTGCAAAACTACCTTACGTGAGGTTTAAAACTGCTTCTCAAGTTGTTGAATCAGCTGCATGCACGCCTGCCAGCCTTGTGTTACAGATTACAGTGTATATTTCAAAGCGTCTCTCACACAAGTCGTGAGTGTGTCATGTCAGTTGTGAAATGAAGATCGTTGCCATTCATCTCTGGTAGTAAAACAAAACAAATGTTGCATCACCTCTACCTTCACACTTTACATTAATTCAAACATTTTTGGGGGTCTGTCTTTCAGGAATTGAATAGAAACAGTGTTTAAGTGCAGTTTTTATGAGTAACTTGTCTGTGTCATTGAGAGAAAACTTCATGACTGTGTGTCCTGCAGCCAAATAGTTTTGTTTGTGTTCCTCTTTGGGTTCCACCTGGTCACTATATTATATAGTTAATCGAGTTTGTCCAAGTTTTCAGAGTGAATGAACAAAATTGTATGTGTGAATTCGTAACTGTAATTATTACATGTACTGTTTATTGTTTTATTCAGGCCTGATCAGTGTTAAGCTTAAAGTTGGATTTAGTTTTCTTTTCAGCATCAGTGCTGTATGTGGTGGTGCTGTGGTGCAGGCCTTGGAGGAGGTCACTGCCTCCATCTAGTGGTTGTGTTTGCAAAAGATCTGACAGTGTTCCTCTGCTTTCAAAGAAGTAAATAAAAAGGTACTTTTTACCAGTTTATTTAAACACAACTTCATAAAAGATTAAAAATAAAATGATTAAAATATTAGCCCTCAAGAATATTAACCCTTTTTTTCACTACAGACTTTATTAATTCAAACATCTACTATGTTGTTCACTAATAAATGTTTTGTAATAATTAATTCAGAACTGTTTTAACGGACAGCATTTAGTTTTTTGTTTATTTAGGGGCTAAACTAAGACAAGTCTTTTGCAAACTATTTTCAGCTTCTCTGTTCTGAGTACATACAGTATATTTATCCTCTATTCAGCTCACTGCTTTGAACTTACTTCAGATAAAAATAAAGTCAGTCTAAAAAGTGTTTGCAAATAGACAACTTTTTTGCTTTTTGTTCTATAAACTAGCAGTGAAGAAAATTAGCTTATACAATAAGTTTTAAGGACTGTATAAAATAAATTATTTACTCAGCAATAATTCAGTCAAAATGACAAAAACATAAAATTTTGGCATTAAGTTGATTGTAAAGTGACACAGTTTCAAGAAAATCTATGATATCTAAGTAAAAAAATATATTTTACACTTCAAGAATTCCTAATCACTTATTTCAGAAAAGAATTGCAGAATTTTCCGATTAAACTAGTTTCAGATTTACTTGGCTGACTGTGCCATCTCGCCATTTTCCCCCTAAGTAGTCTATGACGTCATTGGATGAACCATGTGACTTTCCTTGCTTTGTTTACACTGTGTTTGTTTGCTGTTTTATCCAAAAAAGCTAATTAGCAACAACCCACATTTAAAAAGTCCTTACACTGATAAGTAAAGCTAAATAAATTGCGCTAATCAGGAAAAAAAAACGTTTTTGCGCAGCAGATCTGCTTCTGAAGCGTCGCAGGACCCCTGGTCACGCATCATCGCGCTTCTACATTGACTTTAAATGTAAACCTGACGCTCTGGTTGCTTCAGAGGCGTTCGGTGTGAATGCATCCTAAGGCTCAATTAATGCTAAAATTCTGACCCCATATCCATGATGAGTTAAAAAGAAGAAGACAGAGAGAAGAGAGAGAAAGAGGAAGATTAAACTTTTTTCTACCAACAGTCATACTGACAATTGTGAGATCTCATTAATAAGATTGATGAACTTGAAACTCTGTTGAAGACCCAGCCAGAGTATCAGGAATGCAGTATCATGTGTTTCACTGAGATGTTGCTAAAGGAGCAGATCCTGGACTACAGTGTTTCTGGGTCTGGTGTTCAGACAATATGGGCCGACAGAGATTTGAAGAGGAGCAGTAAAAGAAAAGGAGGGGGGATTGCTGTCTTTTTTAACAAAAGATAGTGTCATCTAGGACATGCCATTGGGAAATATAGTCTCTGCAACTTAGAAACGAAACTGTCAGTTGTTGGTTTTCATCCATATTATTTACTGAGAGTGTTTGCCCAGTGTTGTTTTAGGAGCAGTATATATTCCACCATCCACCATTCTACCATCAGCTAATGCAACTCTGCATGTGACCTCACTGGCTCAACTGTTGCTGAACTACAGACACAACACCCAAATGCATTTGTGGCAACATCTGGAGATTTTATTCACACCTCTCTCTCTTCTACACTTCTAACATTTCAACAGTTTATCAACTGCTCCACCAGAGAAAACAAAACAGTAGATTTGTTTTATGCAAATACCAGAGATGCATACAGGTCCTTTGCACGACCTGCTCTTGGCAATGCAGGTCATAATCTCGTCTTTCTCTGCTCAGTGTATAAACCCATTGTTCAAAGGCAAGCTGTGATCAAAAGAACTGTGAGGTGTTGACAGGAAGCTAAAGAAACTTTTCAAGGATGTTTTGAGGGAATGTACTCTGTGAGCTACATGGAGAGAACATCAATGCTGTGACACTGACTGCTATAGGAGATCCATTCTGCTCGCAAATAGAACCCTCTACAACAACTCTCTGACGAAAAAATAAGTTTCTATGACATCTAATTTCCATTTGGGAATTAATGTCTGAATTAACTGGATTGAACTGAATTACCCAACTCTGAAATTAGAGGAAAAAATAGCAGAAAATTTAGGGTTTTGCGATATCTGTCAAACTGACAAACTTCTCTATGCCCATCTCTAATCTGTTTTCCATGAGTGCATCAGTTCTGACGTGCAATTTGACCATCGTTGCACATGATATCCTATGTTGTATGAAATGTTTCACAAAGTTCTTAATCTTAACTGTCCAAAAGCATCTGACCGTTCTCGCTTTCTTGAAATTGAGAAATTACAATTCTGTGAAGCTCACATGCTAAAATTTTGATTTTCCTGTCTGCTTTTAGACAGCAGTGCCTTTTGAATGTGCCAAATATCGCCATAAAACCGGTCTTCTCTTTTTCCATTATATTTTTGTTTCTAGCACAAACTGTAATAAATTCAAATAGAAAAGCCGTCAAAGAGCTCAGACCTCCGCCAAGCACCTTATTTCCTCCATATTGGGATTTACATCAAAACTAACAGTCTCACCTTTATTGTATCGACATTATCAGATTCTTTGACCATAAAAAAAACCTTTAACAGTTGGATTGACATTGATCTCATTATTAGTTCAGTAGTTAATGACGAAAATTCCTTTTTTAGGTAATGGCGTTTTTTTTCTGGAACACTCAGGAAGATGCAGCCATGTTGACGCAAAGTTGTCCATGGGAACATTTTGTTCATTCTCCTTTATGGCACACTTTTTTCCTGTGGTATCATGGATGCATAAAAAATGAGATAAGCTGTTGGGGCCATATGGGGACAGTGATAATAACTTTTAAAAGCCCCTCTATAGTTTGATCAGAGGTTAACTTTGTGAGGTTCTTCTGTACTCGCTCTATGGGGCTTTATGTAGGGTAGCATTTCATGGGCAGGAGCCTGTTTACATTGACAATGTGAGTCACGAAGGTCTGCCTTGTTTTTGCATGAGTTTGACTTGGAGAGCTGGTTAAACAAACATTGCCCCTGGCGAACGTGCTTTTTTTGTCCTTCAGTGTGTTGAAAAACTGGTTGAGCATACAATTAAATGTCATTTTAATTCATCACTTTTCCCTTTTGTCTTTTCTCTCTTGTCTCTCACGTTTCGAATATTTATTTATTTATTTATTTTTAAAGAGGATTACACACTTGCCCTCATTAGTTTTTGATTATATCACTCTTATATCACTCATCCATCCTTTTATGAAGATGAAGAATATTCTGACTTTCTCCATCTGCGTCTCCTGCTTTGCTTTTCTGTCACTTGACTGTTTCTGAATCACACTGAAGCAAAAAGCACTGCAGAACATATATCTCTCCCCCTCCTTCTCCTACTGCTGCTGCTCTGAATCAGGGACCTCCCTTTCTCTCTCCCACTCTCTCTCAATCTGTTCCACACTCCCTCTCCCCACCCAGTTTCTCCTTGACGGAGAGTCCTTTAACACTCACTATGGCGAGCAGCAAACACTGACACATTTTCTCCTACCTGCCTATGCCTGCAGAAACAAGGCAAAGAGAAGAAAAAAATTTAATTTCTGTTTTTCTTTATCGGACTTTTCTTCCACAGCACTCTTCTGTTTCCTTATATTGGGAGTACGTTGGATGTCCTCTGGTTTGAATCCTGGAAGACGAACGACTACAGCAGCTTTCCTTGGGCCACCAGCTGTGTTTCGATCATTTTCCTACACAGCATTTTTTTATTGTTAACTGTGGAGATGTGGCATGCTTGGAAACACGGATCTATCAACTCATAATTTGAGCCCTTTTTTCCTGATTAATGGGTCAACATCCGCTCTGGAAAGCTATTTTGTTTGATATAAAGTATCAGCTTATGCAGGAGTGACTGGCAGATCTCTCATGTCTTACTTCAGAAGTAAAGAAGAATGTAATTGACCAAAATAAGTGATTGTTAGGAGGAACGTTTGTTATCACTGGTATTCTGAGTTTTACTCAGTGTGCTGGAAACCAGAGAAACATACCTGAGAAACCTGTTGGTAGGCAGCAAAACATTGGTGCCCTTCATAACTGCTACCAAGAACTGACCTTACGTAACCTTTACGTGCTCATTTGGGTATTGCGCCAGGCATGTCATCGCAGGCATATCCTGCGAGCATTCAAACTGGAGTTTGAGAGTCTTACAGATTCACTTGAGGTAGACAGAGTGGAGCCTTGACAGCGATGAGTTGAAACAAGAGTCCTGATGGCTCCAGAGGGACTACGCTTCAGAGAAACCTTTTACAAGTGAAACCGGGGAGTGTCTCAGTCCTGCAATGGTCTCGGACTGACTTCATCTGCACAGTATCATCACTTCAGATAGGCTCGGCTCTGCTGTTGTTCCCCTTGTCACTTTCCTCTCTGCTGCAGTATTGACCCTGCACCATGCGTCAGTGAATAAATAGGACACCATCCCTGGACTGCCATCTCTCTTGCATGTCTAAGACTCTAATGAGTCAAAGCTGCTGTAAAACCAAGAGTCACAGGTCAGCTCACGGCTCTGTTCAGACACGACGGGTCTTGCCAGCAGCGGGTTATGATGGAGTATCTCGGGGACAAGCTGTCTGTAGCCCACTCTCAGGTGTCAGGGTGGATGGGAAATGTCCGTCGCTCCCTGCATGGAGCACTCAGCCTTTTATCCAGCTCGACAGACAGGGGAGGAAGGGGAGAGGACGGAATCGGAGACTTTAAGAGAACCAACTCTCTGCGCTCCCTGGCCTCCCGCAGCAGGGAGTCTATTCGTAGGTTTTCTCTACGCAGCCAGCAGCGTCTGTCCCAACGCAGACGCACGGCACCCAACACCCCCACTGCTGTAAGACACCACACACACGTACACACATTTCCTCTACAGACACAGAACTATTAAAAACTGCTACTATTGCATCATGCAGTTTATGTTTTGTAAACTCTAATTATACACTGAGAAATGTTCATTTAGCATCTGCTGGAGTTAAATAAAGCACATGGGGGATTCAAGTCATTTTACAGTAAGATCTATGTCCCTATGGCGACAGCTGCTCCTTCATCAACTATTTGGTCTCCAGCCAAACATGTCAAGAACTTGTACATCTGCTGTGTCACACTCAAAACTGCCAATGATCATCGAACTCATCAAACTTGACACAACGTCAAACCGACTTTCAGAGTTGTTTCACTGCTTCTTTTGATCCTTTTGTCATCTGTATTTGGATATTTTTCTGGGACTTTCCTAACAATATTTTCTTGAGTTGTTGACACCTGGTTTCATTTCTCCTGGTCCTTTTTACTGGTCTGTAGAAAGAACAGATTTAGAAAATCCAGACACTGTAGTGAAACTGGTGCTGGTTAAAAAGACGTCTTGGTATCATGAATTGTGAGACACGTGGTAAAGATGGGACCCTCTCTAGTTTGAGACATGCATGACTTAAGGAATGACTCATCAGTGAAACTGATAGCTCTGACGACATTGCAGGATTTAAGTTATGAATAACTTTTGAAATCTTTAAGATACTCAGTCCAACTAAACCAGTCCAAGCTGTTGATTTACTCGAGAGGCATGAGACAAGTGTTTGTCAAATACACGATAATGAAAACTTTGTTTTCCAAGAATTCTTGTACTGGCAAAAACAGAGAAAAGAAACGGCAGAGAGAAAGTAATCCTTCAGGTTGGGCTGAGTGCATGATGAAGGAAATTTTAAGCCAAGTCAGGTTTTTACATTCTTGCCCTCTGTTCCTACTAGAAGCTTTGTACAGCTTTAAACCTTTGCTGGTGTTGGGTTGAGATGTGTTCCTGTCAAAAACTGTTTCAGCACCTGCTTCGCTCCATTATTTACTGCAATTACTATTGCTTTTTAGTTCAGAACAAAAATCTTAATGTGTCAATGTCTGATTTTTGTTCACTTTAACACATGAAATATCCTGATGGGTGAATAGATAAGATCACACATTTGGCATAAAATTGAAACATGACTTCACGAGGTGCATATCCTGAGGTTTTTATTTTTTTGTGCCTAAATTTGTCAATACTTGTAAAGGGAATACAATTCAGTAGCTGGAAAACTAGCACACCTGAACAGGTGGGGAAACAGTTTTTGATGGGGGAACACATTTTGGTACTAGAAAAGCACTCAGAGAGCTCAGACCTCCGCCAAGTGGACATATTGTAGAAAGTACTATGTCTGTATCCTTAAAAAAAAAATTCCTGGATCCAGATGGTAATCCGGATCACCCCCAAAATCTAATCAATTCTTTCTTGGGTCATTTCTGACCTTTCCTGAAAATTTCATCAAAATCAATCCATTAGAATTTGAGTTATCCTGCTGACAGACAGACAGACCCTGATGAAAACATAATAACACTGCTATGCACCACTTGTGTTCTTCCTGCACAGTTTGAAGAATTTAACTAACGTTGTCATGCAACTTGACTGCACATTTGTTGGCATGAGATTTTAGGGAGCAGGTGTGTTTAATATTCCTCACATAGTTTCCCACCCTACCTAAACCAGATTCAGAGCTCAGATTCAAGCGGAGAAGCACAGAACAGAGTGATGACATTGCATGCTGAATAAATGTGTTTTAACTGGTGATAATAATCTTATGATGATTCTCCTTCCTCTGTAGCATCATAATCTCAGTTAGGACCTTGTGTCTTCAGTGCTGCATTCATGTAAACACATAGTTTATCTGCAGTAGCTGCTCACTCGGTGCTCCAGACTCCTAAACAATGTCATCTGTAAGCTGTTTTACAGCAGACGCCTTCATGTTTACTGACTTTCCACTGACTTCTGTTGTTCCATTTAAGCACAGTAATCAGTGCGTTATCAAGCAGACGTTTCCAAGACCTTGTTCATGCCTTTTCCTGTCAGTCAGACCTTTTCACTGATCAGCCCTTTCTTTCCTTCATCCTTCCATTCATCCGCTCTTTGTCATGTTGTTTTCCTTGACACACCCTTCTTGTTCAGGGGCAGTTGAGTACTGCTGATGTTATTAGTGAAAAGCCTTCCTCCTGACAGCTATAAGTCATTGCTACTCGACCTGATGGCTCATTCAGCCTCCTTTAGTAACCACATTCTAATGTTTGAGGTGGATTATGAAGCCTTCAAAAACATAAAGGGGTTTTATTAGAGCAACAGGCTGGGCTGGAATTTTTTGCAGATTATTGTTAATGTTGATTACATCTAAAAATAAAATGGAAAGAGCTCATCTGAAGGCTGATGAAAGCCCCTGTTTACATTCAAATCTATTCTCTGATGTGTTGCTGCAAAGATGCTGTTCCTTCACTAAACAGATCAGGTTAGTGTGCATGCTGCTGGGTGTGTTGGAGTAACACACCCTGTTGAGGATTGGAATTTTTATCACCTGAATTTTACAAGGACTTGTTAAAAGATTTTTGACAACATTGACAGCAGCATATACCAACATGTAGAAGAAGGATAACATAATGCAGCAAATATGTTGAGAAAAAAGCTTCATAGTGTGACGAAACTTCACACTGCTGGTAGAAGTGTGAAGGTTTCTGTATTTGTAGGTGAAGTAGTGTGACAAGGTGAGAACTGTATATAAATCCTGACCAAAAGCAGAACAAGTGGTGCTTTAAAGGAGTGAGAATCAATTCTCACTGTTTTCAGTTTTATCCTTTCCTGCCAGGAAAGAGTTCACTGATTAATCACATCCTGCTCTGCTCACTCTTAATCTGTTTCATGCTCCCACAGTTATAATTTCTCAGTTTTTGTGTTTCTTGTTTGTCTCGTTTGCTTGTTTTGCAGCTCGGTTGTATCTTTGCTCTTGTTTAGACAAAGAAAACAGGGAATGCTTTCATGAAGCTTTGAGAATGAGCTGATCTACAATCAGTTCCCACATAAATGGTGAACAGCTCTCACGGTCAAGGATCCTGGGCAGCTACAGATTCAGGTGGATCAGATTTCTCTCTGGCCCTCAGTCAACATCTGGGGACAGAAGGATTTTCTATTGTTTCTTTTTCAAATTCTTTTATGGGCCAGGGTTGTCAGTTCGCGTGTAGGCGTGGCTCTGTGAGCTGGGTTTGGGTTGGAGACAGTATGTTCTCTGTACCAGCTTCATTAAAAGAGCCATGGTTCAGTAGGCAGCACACAATCACTTACCCTGCAGTCTCTGTCTTTGTCGTTACTCTGATCCGGTCTCCATTAGCGCTTCCCTTTACCTTCTATTATTCATTCTGCTACTGTGACCTGCTAAAGCTAAAAAACCTACAGCTTCAGCAGAAGGAGGGACATTGTTAACGCATGAATTGTTGGTGCTTTTTGTGTCTGATAAACAAAGTTTTAAACTTAGTGATGAAGCTGTGAGTAGGTCACATACTTTTTAACTTGTGCGTTTTAACGAAGATACCTGTTGCAGGATGGAATATAGCCATCTATCTGTGTCATTCTGTTAAGTGAAGCATTGTGGGTAATGACGATCTACATGGCGTGCAGTATAAAAAGTTAGCAATTCCTTTTGGTCCTAACTGGTTAACCAGATTATGCCACACGTTTTTGAAGCTGCCCTCAAGTGGCAGCAACCTGCTACGACACTCAGATTCATATTTTTAAAGGATTTCTGAAGAAACATGTTCATTTCTTGTGACTGGAGCAAATCAGATTCGGTTTAACTTTTGATCATTCGATGATTCCTCCTCTGCTCCTCTCATCCTCTGACCTCCAGGAGCAGCAGAAACAAAGTAGTCCAGAGAAGGACAAAGGACCTGAAACACCCGTTCACGAGACTGACAGTCAGTATGGGACCTGGGAGACCGGACTGCGCTCCGATGACAGGTAAACAGAAGTTACACATCAGTGCACCTAGACTGTTGTTACTATCCAACATGAATATTAATTTATTTATATTTTTATGTCTGATAACTAACAACATCTTGATGCAAAGTGTCTCGTAATCAGTTCAGATTGAATTAGTTTTAGCAGGTCATATTTGTAGATGCAGCAACAAATTGATGTAACTTTCAGTAAAAGTTTCTTTTAGTCAAACCTGACACCTTCAGCTCCCAGTAATTTTTAATCCATGGCTTCCATGTTGTGTGTAGACCAGAAACTCAGCATACAACAGTAATACTAGAGCTCAAGATACTGATCTGATCAGTTTTCATATTATTTTGAAGCATTTGAGACTGATGAGATAAAGTCACTGTCTGATAAATCTTGTGGGATAGCAAAGAAAGTTCAAATAATCTTTAAATTTAATGTTTACTGACTGAATCTGGATTCTACAGGTATTTTTTAATTCGGTTTCTAATCATCGTTTTGTAAATAAACTTATGAATAAAATCAAATCCAAAGTTTGTTTAAATCAAATCATGTATAATCTCTGTGTCATGCACGTGATGTATCAATGAACAAACAGATTGTTTTATATGTGGTCTCTACTTTCTGATGATGAGGCTTTTGTGTGACGCATCATTGACGGATCTCCTCTGGCCACACTGTTAACAAAGGAAATTCAGATTTGTTTTTTTAAAAAACAACAGGCGAATCCCATTTAATTCACTTATTTTAGATGATACTGTGTAAATCACCGGAGTGCGGTCTGGGTGACGGGGACGTCGTTCTCAGGAGAATCATTTGATTTAGTTTCTCAGTCAGTTCAGTCATAATTTTGTGTTTGTAACTGAAACTCAGAATGTTTTTAATCTTGTTGCAGTTTGTCACCTGCTACTCCCAGTTTAGAAAGCAATCTCAGTCAATCTCCAAAGAAGCCCACTCCACCGCACACACCAGGAGATCCTACCTCTCAGCTGGAAACAGACACTCTGGACGGCGTCCCTCCCTTGTCCTCATCTGAGAGCCAGCCACTTCCTGTCTTTCCTGATGTAGGTGTTAAGCTCACTTGTTTTTAGAATCTTTGTATCATCATTTATCATCTTTGTTTACATTTTCCTCTGTGTTTTCTTTCTGTCTTTACACTCAGGCTCCAACAGCTTTGTTAGACAACAGCGTTCTCCGCTCCAGAGCTCAGCTGGGGAAGAAACGAGCCCCGCGGACGCGGCCGTCCAAGGCGACCCGTCAGAGTCGTGCTCAGGAAGAGGAGGGAACCTCAGACGACTGGCTTTACAGAGACTCAACAGGTAAACAAATTCAGAATAAATAACAGATTAGAAGCTCTTCCTTTTGAGTGAAGTAGTTCTACTTTCATGAACACTTTAATTAGCCAAAAAAGCATAATAACAAATAATACGAGGTGTATTACTATATACAGCAGTTACACCAGGACAGAGTGTTAACCCACAACATGAGGTTTTACAGGACAGTTTTAGTCCTACAGTTTAGTCTCGAGAGCTGGTACTTAAATAAGTTCCAGGAACTGTTTGAAAGCTTCACGCAGGTTTGGACTTCATATTGAGTTATTGGCAACGGATGAAAATATTTCTGTTTTAAAAATTTGCTGCATAGGTATCTGCATCTGCAGGGATTTTACTAACAGATAAACAAAAACTTCTTGTTGCAAAATTTGATCCCCTGGAACAGCTGGTACATCTGGAAAAGGTCAAATATTTTTGGTAAAGCTGATGATTCGTGTCCTGCTTATGACAGAGTTAAAGGCAGAGCGTAAAGATGACGACTCGTCTGAGGAGAAGACCAGAGGAGCTGATGCGGGTCCGGCTGTTGCCTTGCAGCCACAGAGAGTTGCTCTGTTTCCGGGTGTTGATCCTTCAGCTTTAAAGGTGAGTCAGCAGATCCAGTTCTTCAGGGAAAACACCACACAGACTTTACATGTGAATCTACACTCTTACCAGGCTCAGCTGAAGAAGAGGAGTGACTCAGACAATCAAACCGATGGACCTATTTCCTCTCCTTCACATCCATCTCGCACTCCCAAATCTCCCTTCCTCCCACGAGCTGCGCGTGTGCTGCCCCCACCTGGCGGGAAAGAAAACAGGTCAGCAACTAGTGATTTTTTTTATTCACTGAATATTTCCAGATATTGTTTAACTTATGGCGCCACATCTCTGCCAAAGATCCTGCGTTCAAATCTTCGATCAGGGACATATAGTTGAATATCTGGGTGTATTTTATTAATCAAGGCTCTGATGGCGAGCGTTTGTTCTTACCCCACTCACTCCACACTTGCTTTAATTAATAAATGCACCCGTGAGTTTGATTATACGCTCGCGATCAGACTGAAACGCTCCTTGTGATTTTTAGCAGAGCTGTGATGCCATATTACCTCTGCAGTCCTACTTACTGCGGCAGCTTATGTTTTGCAGTGAGGAGGATTCGCCACAGTGGCTGAAAGAGCTCAAATCTAAGAAACGCTTGAGTCAGTATGAAAGTGAAACATAAGTGAACAATGAGGTAAATTTATAGTTTTTTATAGTCTTTATTAAAAATCAACATCCAAACACAATAAATAATCTATTTACATGTTCTCCTTTTTCTCTTTTAAAGGTTGCCTTAACTGATGAATCTGTATGAAACAGAAGCCTTAACGTTTGATCCAAACATTAGGAGAAGGTGGATTTACAGCTGCTGATTTTTTTTTTTTTTAATTGGATTTATTTTTTCTTCTTCTATGTTAATAAATGTGCATGGTGCCTTTTCTCTAACGGAGAGACTCTGTCTTACAAGTGAGGACACATCATCATGATCTCGCTCTGCTCCGTCCATTTCATGTTGTGGAAGCTTCGCTGCACCTGAAGGAACTTTACACAAACACTATAAGCAGGATTTGGAGAAACAAGTAGAACGAGAGAAAACACTAATAAAAAACCAGTTTATTACTGTAAGGCTTCGGGAAATGTTTAACATGTGGGACCACTACGCCTCGTTACCCTGAAGACGCATCATTTCAGGGTGAAGAACGATCCAGCCAAGCTGTTACATCATATTTGTATGTAGTTTCCTTCCTGCAGCTCATGTATACATGTTTGTAAATGTATGTATTCTAACTGTGGCAGCTGTTGATCAGAGTCACACAAGAATTACAAGATAACATTTCAGACGCTAATTAATTTTGGAATATAAAGAACAAATGACCACAGACTTGTCTGTGGCACCGTGTTAATAGCTCTAGGCAGATGTTATATTTGAATTATGGATCTAACAGAGTTTAGTTTTGGAAAAAAAAACAGTAAGATGCATCAATATGACAGATGCTTCTCAGCCTTTTATTACTTTGATACACTCCACATCCTCATGGTGTTACAGTTGCTGCGTACTGTGTTTATGTTTTTGTGAACGGAGGGGCAGGGGGCTTTGCATCTGTCAATCATGCTCAAAACAAATCAACACAAGCACCACTCCTCATTCTGTCTTCCTCTCTTTAATGATTACAGCGTTCAATAAAAGCCATAATGTCATACTCTCTTATTTTAACACGGTCTTCCTAATGAAGGTGCAATGCTGCTTGGGTTCAGTCCCTGTTTCCTGTGCATGTGCCAGGACTCACACTGCTCCAATCCAGAGTTTATTTACTATATTCTCTGAACAAGTTCACAACTTTCTTTTTAAAATTATTAGTTTAGCTCCAGACAAATGTGAACATTTTGCTTCAAACTTCAGACACCTCGTGTTCGCCACCCGCCTCGCTCACACTACTACGATGCACTTTGTCACTTGATGCACTACAGCACTGACCTCTGCCCCGTCTTCCCATGTTTCTGTTTGACTGCTTGCTCGTGCAATGCAAGCCAAGTGAATGTGTGTATGGAGGCTTCAGAGTGATGGTCCCTGATTTTTATTATTTCTGAACTTTTTTCTTTTTTTTTTTTGCGGGGTCATAAAATTTAAGGGTTTGTATTTTATGTTCATCCTTGTCTTTTTTTATTATTTGAAAGTGGCTTTATGTGTTGTACTGGCCTGTGTCCTAAAGTCTATCAGTTCTTAATAAAAATTAACTTGACATGAGCTACAGTGTGTCTTTCTTTCTTTCCCAGATCTTACAGTAGAATTTAATATATTTGTGAGTCATTGTGTGTCTGAAGTTTATGAGAAAGAGTTGTGTGGTTTAAAATTGGGTGTGTGTGTTTGTGCTGAGCAGGTCTGTTTGCTGAATCCTCTTGGCTCTGGCTCCATGTGCCTGCACACAGCTCTCGCTGGCAGCCGGGCGAATGGGCAGAGCAGTGTGTGCCAACGCAGCTGCCTATTGAGAGGCAGCGTTTCGGACACAATGTGAGCGACAGACTTGCTGTATCAACAGCTCCCTCTTTTCTGCTGTTGTTGTCAGAAATAAACCATAAATACCACCACCCCCCCAGCTCTGTCCTCTGATGGCTCAACCACACTGAACACCAAGTGGTATCTAAATAAGAGGGACGCTAGCACTTTCTAGCAGGCTTATCCAGGTAAAAAAGCCTCAATCTGGACACAAGGATTTCTACTACTGGTTTTTTAATGCTTGTGCAATGGGATTAGATGGTTCTGCAGCAGTAAAGATACAGGTTTGGTTGTTTTGGGATTGTGGATACTCATAAAGATGGTTTATTGCTAAAGGTTTGCTAGGACAGTTATTCTCACTTATAGAAATGATTGTAATCCTTAGAATTTCAGGTAGCTGCAACACTAAGCTTGTCTTTTATGTGTAAGTCTGTTCTTGTATGAACATTCATGATGGATGATGCTTTGTCTGTCTGTGTGCTGCTGCCAACAAGTGGAGGAGCAGTGGATCAGGAGGATGTCGGAGCAGCAGAGTGCCCCAGACCAGCTGGCTGCTGGGAAGAGCCAGGGTGGAGCTGGAGCCACATACAAGGTACTTTCAACCATAAAATGAGTCATTGGTGGTTTTTCTGTGAGCACGTTTGATGCTCATAAACACACCTGCTGACTCTGTTATCCAGGTGGTGCTGTTTGAGTTTGAAAACTTCCAGGGCTGCAAGGCCGAGTTTTCAGCAGAGTGTAAAGATGTGACCGAGAAGAGACTGGAGAAGGTCGGATCTGTGATTGTTGAGTCAGGACCGTAAGTCATGCAACATTTAGACACTCAGAATATAGTTAGTTATTGATGTGTGAACTAGTTTTTCTTCTTCCTCTCAGCTGGGTGGGTTACGACCAGCTGGGGTTTACAGGGGAGCAGTTTATGCTGGAGAAGGGTGAATATCCACGCTGGGACACCTGGACCAACAGCCAGCGTAGCTACTCCCTCCTGTCTCTGAGGCCGCTCAAAGTGGTGGGTGGTTTGTTTCAAACTGGCCATAGAAATGCTTCAAATTACAGCAGATATAAAAACTCTTCAGTTTAATGACACAAGAACAGAAATGAAGAATCTGAGGACTTTTAAAGCCTGTGTGGATTTTTTTTTCTCCCTCTTTAGGACAGTGCTGAACACAAGCTACATTTGTTTGAGAATCCTGGTTTTACTGGAAGAAAGATGGAAATTGTTGATGATGATGTGCCGAGTTTGTGGGGCCACGGTTTTCAGGACCGTGTGGCCAGTGTCAGGGTTCTTAATGGAACGTAAGAATCATCCTCAGCTGCTTTTTGTTCATTCTGACAGAAACCAAAATGTTATGACACTAATCCTCTATCTCTCCTTGCAGATGGGTCGGCTACACGTATCCGGGTTACAGAGGTCGCCAGTTTATCTTTGAACGTGGAGACTTCAAGCACTGGAACGATTGGGAGGCTCCTGCTCCTCAGATCCAATCCGTTAGACGTGTGCGGGACATGCAGTGGCACAAGAGGGGTTGTTTCATTGGTCCTGACCCTGCTCCTGGCCCAGATCCAGATCCTGCCCCAGCTCCTCCTGCACCTCCTGCGACAGCAGGAGCCAGCTGAGCAGAACTCCTCACCTGACTCCCAAACCCAACGCTGCCCAAAGTGCCTGACCTCTGCCTCACCCAAAGCTAACTAAGGCAAATGTTGCTTGTGCCCAGAGATGAGTGCCATGCTTGTTTCAGTGGTAAATAAAACTTGTTTGACCTGGAGTCGGTGGGTGATGTCATACTTGTGCTTCAGAATGGAAATGGCTGATAATCAGTGATTTAAGAATTAAAAAATAAATCAGAAATGTTAAACTGACATCATGTAGATTACATTTGGCCAAAAAATCCTCAGGTGTGTTATAACAGTAACAATTCCTAGTTATATTTGCTACTTTCAGTTACTAATTCCCTTTAAAACATCATCCAACATGACAAACATGTGACTGATTCAGTAAACATCTGGATCTGCATCAGCTGAACATCAGTGGAAATGTCTGTATGTGTGTTTATTATTAAATATAGAGCTACTCCTTCCCTGCTAGTCATCCCTGCATGAAAATTTACTGACTCTTATGGCGTCTGGTCGTCAGCTAATTATCTGGAAACTAATTAACTGCATTTTTTTTAACGATTGAAATATACATTCTGATCACAGCTGGTTCACAGTAAAAAGTGTTTTATTGTTTTTCTTTAAATAAAACACAACAGAATGATAAAACTTCCTCGATTTAATAAAAATTAAAAAATGTAGTAAACCTACCTAATCAAATTATACCCAATACATGGTGATTATTTACTTTCTATTTGTCAAAGTTACCAGTGTAGCAAAATTTGCAAATATAATAAATAAATAACAAGTATAACATTCCAGCTTGTGTAGCACTGATTTGGGGTTTTCATTCTTCTTCTCCACACTGACCTGATTGATTTTACATACTCGTACCAGTTCACCCAAATTCTTTTAAGTTTTTCCACCTCCAGTCTCAAAGAAAATGTTAATTTTTCCATCAGTGGTAGTTAACCTGGCTCTTCCAGATCTATGTGTAGCCCCCATGTGTCCAGTTGGTGGGTTTTGGAAAACTCCAAATCTCATGATTTACAGTACAAAGATAGGTGGTAGTAGCTCAGGAGGTAGAACCGGTCATCCACTAACCGGAGGGTCACCGGTTTGAATCCCCACTCCATAGGGAAAAGATCTTTTTGGCGTTGTGTCTTTGGGCAAAACACTTCACCCACCCTGGTGGTGGTTGGAGGGTTAGTAGTTTATCACCATCAAACATGTGAGTGTGTGAATGATGAACTGCAGTGTGAAGCACTTTGTGTCCTTTGACTCAAAAATCAATTTACACATATTATATATATAATGTATAACCTCAACCCAGTTGAGTTCATCCATCTCCTGGTGATTGCTTACAGGCATCATTATTCTATGAATGTATTTATCCCCAAATGTATCTAGTTTCCCTGAGAACAAGTTGTTCTCCTCTGATGTTCATTTATCTCTTCCTATTTGGACCAAACTGTGTCATGAAACAACAATAATCCCAAACGCAGCAGCTAATCTGCAACAGAAAGACTCAAAAAGGAAATCAAGGTGCTGCAAACATCCAAAATCCAGACCTGAACCTGACTGTAATGCTGTTAAGTGAGAGAGCTGAGCACTAACCGCCACAGGGCGGCCATAGTCTAATCAGGAAGGAGGTCGTCTTCTGATTGGGAGACCGGAGTTCGATCCCGAGTCCCAGCAGAGGCTACATGTTCAGGTATCCTTTAGTAAGATACTGAACCCCGCAACTTCCCTCCAGGCGCCGTACAAAACGGCTACCCTCTGTTCCTCAAACATGAAGACGGGTCAAATGCAGAGCCTGAATTTCCCCAAGAGAGATCAATAAATTATAGATTATTATTATAATTTATTGATAAATGTCAGAAAACTGTGTTGTGGAGATGAAGTGGGACACATGAGATAGCAAAAAAGTCATATAGAAAATTATTTTTTGACACTGAAGGCGGTTGTTTTTAATTTTGTTTAATAAATAATGACACGGTGAAATCTGGTGTGTGTTTTTATACAGTTGAGTTTACAGTTGAAGGATTATGGAATCTGATTAAGACCATCATTTTTTTATTTTATCCACTGAAGTCAAAGTAGTGAACTTTTTTTCTCCTGCCTGTATGTGGTTCTGAGGAGAAGATTGTCACATGTCATCATGTTATAGTGATCGGACGATGTTGGTATCAATATTTAAAGCTAATTTTTATTATAAAGAGAAGCTAAATCTGGTGCAGCTACAACAGTTATTAACTGGTCAGCAGGTCAGTTCTCTCTGAATGGGCTCAAGACAAAACAGTGGATTAGATAAAATATCCCTTAAAAACAAACGAATAAAACTAACAAAACATTATGATAATAACATTTGTAGGATAAATATGGCAGAATAAAAACAGGATAGACAGTAAAATAAACTGAATTCTCGAAATAACATACCAAAAGCATGTTTATAATTTGTAACTGATTTTAAACAGATTATTATTGACTTTTTTCTGCTACACGTGGCAGATATCTGATCTGTTCAGCAGGATTAAAATGAAAACAAATCATTTATTTTTTTGTTTGTTTTCTGTGTAATCACACATCTAACACGATGAAACTCTCACTCATGGATATATTCTGCTGTATTTTTACAGTTTTCCCTCTCAGTCAGATCCTCTCCAGCATTGTAAACCCCGTCTTTTACAGTCCTTCTCTCTGTCAGCCACCAGTTCATTGTATCTGTGGGACTCTTGGCACTGTTTGTGCTGAATCATGTGGATATCGAACAATGACGAGCTGCACAAAACTGACAACTAATGAAATAACTTTGTGGGAGTGTGATATCCCTGGGATGTGTTTGTGTGAGTGTGTGCATATGTATGCGGGGGGGGGGGCTTTCATGGCGTCCCGTTTTAGTCTGGTGAGCCTATGGCAAGCCGACCCGCTGGCCAGTTTGGACCCTGCGGTCAATGTTGACAGAATTTCCACCCCTGGGCGTTCCATATAAATTGAGCTTGTCGCGCCACCACAAACACACTGACACAGACAGGTAAGTAGCTGATGTTCATCAGACTGTATCATCAGTATTTTCTGCTTTTTATATTGTAGGTTTACTTTTAAGAATAAACTTTGCAGCATGTTGTGTTGCTCTTATTCTAGATTTAGAGGGCTGTGAATTAGGAAATAACTTAATTATAAATGCAAAGATAAAAGAAAAAATAATAGCTTGTGATTTATTGTTGTATTTTAAAATCTTTCTTATCGCATTCTAACTGTCAGTGTTTCGTTTCAGTTCCTCCTCACAATCCGCTCACTATGGCCACAGATCACCAGATTCCTGCATCCAAGCAGCAGCAGCCAGGCAGCAGTGCGTTTAAGGTGAGAGGAGATGCAACCGCTACCGAATTCATTACAATTTCTAACTTTGACTGAGAACCCATGTACTGTACGTGCTGTCTGGTTGGACTGTAACAGAGTTTAAGTGCATTCCTTCCCCTTTTTTCTGCCACTGATGCACAGCTGGTCATCTATGAGCAGGAAAACTTCCAGGGACGCTGCCACGAGCTGACTGGTCCCTGTAACAACCTCCAGGAAGCAGGCGTGGAGAAAGTGGGCTCCATACTGGTGCTGTGTGGACCGTGAGTGTGGGTCACGGACAAACAGAGATTTAGACCTGAAAATAAAAAACAATGAAAAGACTGACATCATAAATCAAGAGAAAGAACAGAAAGATGATGTTGTTTGCTCAGCTGTGTTTCCTCTGTCCTGTCAGATGGGTGGGATACGAGCAGGCCAGCTGTAAGGGGGAGCAGTATGTGTTTGAGAAGGGGGAGTATCCTCGCTGGGATTCCTGGACAAACAGCAGGCGGAGCGACAGCATTGTTGCATTCCGCCCAATTAAAGTGGTAAAAAAACGTCACTCCCCCTTTATTTATCCTGTCAGCTGCTCAGCATCTTGCTTCTTGTTTTTTTTTGTTGTTGCTTTGTTTCTTTTTCTCAGGACAGCCAGGAGCACAAGATTGTTCTTTACGAAAACCCCAGCTTTGCAGGGAAGAAGATAGAAATCATAGATGATGATGTCCCCAGCTTTCATGCTCATGGCTACCAGGAGAAAGTGTCTTCTGTTCGCGTCCAGAGTGGAACGTAAGTCCCTGCAGATGAGAGAATAAATTTTAACTGTCTCTTTAATTTCACTTCTGTCATGTCCTTTTCTTCTTTGTGCTCCAGCTGGGTGGGTTATCAGTATCCAGGATACAGAGGCTATCAGTACCTGTTTGAAAAGGGAGAGTATAAAGACAGCAGCGAGTTTGGAGCCCAGATTCCACAGATCCAGTCAGTTCGACGCATCAGAGACATGCAGTGGCATCAGAGGGGGGCTTTTCACCCCATCAACTAAGCTTGTGGCTTTTTCCTGTCATGAACCCTGACCTTGGCAACCCTGAGACCTTTCAGCAGCAGCCCCCTTTCCTTCATTCACACCTACAATGTTGTATTTTCTGCTGCAGCTTTTGCAGTGGTGACATTCATAGAAGCAAACTAATAAATACTTGTTGCTTAACATCTTACGAGGGTCACGTGATTTATTTCCGCATTGTTCAACTCACCAGTTCTTCAGTTTTTTTCATGAAAATGCATCAAAACTAATGAGAAAGTGTTTCACGTGCAGTGACAGACTCTGACCGATAGGAGGCGCTGTTTGTTTTCACGACTGCAGCAAGTTTTTATTTTACAGCGAGGAAGTTTATCTAAACATGCTGTAGCAACATGCTGCTTTTAGCAATTTAAAGAAAAACTTACTTTATTCGACAATAAAAAATTAATTGGTGCGGTTAATCTCCACATTCACAAGTTAAACTTCACGTCTTTGGAAACGTTGGTATGAAAGTTTTACGTAAATGTCTTTACATGTCTCGCTAGCTTTAATTACTTACTTATATCTGATGCTAAAATGTCATATGGTTCATTTTATTTAGCTTTTTAAATCGGCTTGCTATAAAACAAGTGTTATTTCCTGTAAGTTGTACCGTTAAAAGAAGGAACAGCGTTAGATGTATTGAAGTTTATTTTTCCAGCTTCGTACACCGAGTAATAAATGATTTAACAATAAAATAAACTGCTTTTTAAATATTAGCAATTACGTTTTATTTTGAGGAATTTTGGATTTTAGTGATATTAGTTCTTCTAAAGTTGCCAGTATGTGTTAGTGAGTGATAGTAATAAAATATTCAGTGATTTTACTCCTGCATCTGAAACGAGTGACATTTCATTAAAACATTTTGCTTTTTACAAACATCTTTTTACAGAAAATGCCAGTCCTGTGCAGCAGCTGCTCTGACAAGCGTGCCGTTCTGAAACGTCCCAAAACTGGTCACTCACTGTGTAAGGACTGTTTCTTCTGGGCCTTCGAAGAGGAAGTACATCAAACCATTGTGGCAGCAAACCTCTTCAAACCTGGTGAGACTGTAGGCATCGCCGCATCAGGAGGGAAGGACTCCACGGTGCTCGCACACGTCATGAAGCTCCTCAATGAACGCTACAGCTACGGCCTGAAACTCATGCTGATCTCCGTGGACGAGGGGATCACCGGATACAGAGACGACTCCTTGGAGACCGTGAAGAGGAACCAGCAGCAGTATGACCTGCCTCTTAAGATCGTGTCATACGACGAGCTGTACGGCTGGACGATGGATGCGATAGTGAAGCAGGTGGGGCTGAAGAATAACTGCACTTTCTGCGGTGTGTTCAGAAGACAGGCGCTGGACAGAGGAGCCATCATGTTGAATGTGGATAAGATCTGTACAGGTAAACTCAAAGAGCTGAGAAGGTTTGATCCGTATTTGAATAACTTATCTGATTCTTTGATCCTACAGGTCACAACGCGGACGACGTAGCGGAGACGGTGTTGATGAACGTCCTGCGAGGTGATATCGCTCGTCTGCGTCGCTGCACAGCCATCTCCACCACCAGTGAGGGTGATGGAGTCGTACCTCGCTGCAAACCCCTCAAATATGCCTACGAGAAGGAGATTGTTCTGTACGCCTATTTTAAAAAACTCGACTACTTTTCTACTGAGTGCATTTATTCTCCCAACGCTTATCGTGGCTATGCGAGGACATTCCTCAAGGACCTGGAGAGCGTTCGGTCCAGCTCCATAGTGGATATTATTCACTCAGGTGAAAACCTGTCTGTGCGTGACGGAGTGAAGATGCCGGTACAGGGAACCTGCAGCCGCTGCGGCTACATCTCCAGCCAGGTGCTCTGCAAGTCCTGTGTGCTGCTGGAGGGGCTAAACCGAGGTCTGCCAAAACTGGGTATCGGCAAGCACCACCGGCTACACCAAAAACTCCTCTCCCAGCAGCCGCTTACTGAGAACGAGGAGAAAAAACTGAAATCAGATGACTTTTGATAAATATCATTTTATTTATTGTAACTTTCAAGGTGCAGGATGACTTTTTGGAATAAATGACTGTTTTTGTTTTTATATAAATATCCTACTTTTGTTGCATGTGCATAGTGCAAAAAGTCACAATGTCTGATACTTAAATAACTAAAAGAATTAAGGATAGTTTTATTTGTCATTGTATTTTAAATTAGATTTTTGAGAAGATATAAATTATTTTGAGAGTCAGCATTTATTTACATAAAGAAAATGGAACTTAGTTGTATGAGATATAGAGAAATTTGAAGTTGATTGCTTTAAAGTCTCACATTAAAAGCATTTTTATTTTCTGTTTACCATTATATGGTTAATGGTAAATAAAATATATGACCAATACGAGATCTTTAATGAACAACAAAAAAAACATTACACAATTCTTATAATCAGTGACGCACCCACACAAATCATACATCAAAATGTCTGGATCGATTGCAAGAAGAGTCATCATTAAATTTGATGCTTTTGAGAGATTAATGTGTGAACATACTTTGACCTACAGATGTCATTCCAACTTTTACCTGCTCACTGCACATTGGTCAATAACATATTGAAGCAACTTTTCAATACCTTCTACTGTATTGCCATGGCCATCATTACATCATAACATCATTAGCCAGCAAACAAAACTGATAAACTCACAGCAGATGCTGTGCACCCACATGTGCACATGATAGTGATGATCGGGTAGACCAGGAGAAGCGAACCATCATGTGTTCATAAAATTTTGGGTTACCATGCCAATGGAATCCTCTATAAACAACCCCCTCTATTGTAACCTATGTAATAACCTCTGAAATCATCACATTTCCCCAGTAAGCTCTTTCAGCCTTTTCATCATATTTGCAGCACCTGTCACGCAAAGGGAATGCAGCTTTCTGATTGGCTGAGGGTTTCTCATTCACAGTGGCAGTCCTTCTCAAAGTTTCTCCAGGAACTTTCTGGTTGGTATATTTTACTTAGAGTAAATGGTCATGAGTTAAACCAGTTGATGTGACTGCAAGTGGATTATTTTGGAAAAATACCACACAATGAAAATATAATTATTGTAAATTATTTGACAGACTAGTACATTTTGTTGAAATAAGAAAAGTCATAGCAGTTTGTTAGAGAAAACATTTTTACAGTGTTTGTCCACAAGTAATATTGTTATGTAGTTTTAGCTTTTGGCCACGAGGCGTCGCTGTTTACCAAGCGCCAGTTAAAGCACGCGCTCCGTTAACGACGCTTACGCACAGGACGTATCTCCAAACTTCCAGCGGTGGAGAAGTTTGAAGAGCAAAACTTAAGACTTAGCAAAGAGTCAACAAGCTCTCCAAACAGAAAGCTGACGACGGTCATAAGCAGGAAGCAGCTATGGACGATTTAGGTAAGTAACGAAGTTCTAACGGAAAGTTTTTCTGACCTCGGTGAAAACGTAAAGCAGCTGGGTGGAGGACAAAACCGTCACGTCGAATTTTAGGAGCGTTTCTGGTTAATTTTCTTACTCGATAAAACCAGTTATTGTCACACATTAATATTATTATCCGACGTGTCAAAGCCCACGTTTGAACATTTGTTTAAAACTTTATTTTAAATAAACAGCGCAGTAACGTAGCGGTTAGTTATCGCTGTAGTCTTTCACCACAATCTCCCTATGAGCTAATTCTTTACTTCAACGCAACGTTATTGTGTCTGATAATATTTCGCTGTTCTACTTAAGCACATGAGCTACTTTTAATATAAATGTTCGCCTGAGGAAGGAGATATTTTGTTGCTTTTTTGTCAATGAGCTGCAGGCGGTTCGCTTTGAAGTGAGGAGTCAACAGGCCTGTATTTAGTTTCGTCTGTACGACACAAACATGAGCTCAAATCTCACTCTGCTGCATGAAAACTGCAAATAAACAACCCAGAAGCTTCTCTTGGTGGATCTTACCTCCTGGTCATCATTAAAACTTTGAGGTGTTGGAATATAGAAAGGGTCAGACAATTAGAAGCTGTTCCACTAACTCTTTCACTACAAATCATTCTGTAAAACGGTAAAATTTACTGAATGTTTTGTGTTTAGATGAAAGATAAACATTGATTGGCAGCTCAAGTCGCTTTGCTGTGATTTATTGTGTTTTTGAGGCTCATTTGCTGCTTGTTATGGCTCAAACTTAATGATTTTATATATATGTAAATTTAATCTGTATTATGAGAGGAACGTATCCCAATCACACTTCACACAGCTGAAGCACAACTAGCTGTTCATTAATCATTATTCTTATTCCACATAAAATAAAAATTTAAAAAAATCAGCAAACTCTGAAATTATGTACATTTTGGGGATTTTCATCATGTTGAGGGGTGTCTGGGTTTCCCTCCTGAACCTGTTGCCCCCATGACTTAACAATGGATAATAATAATTTGTTGTTAATTCAATATATCCCTTTTTTTTACTCACACAATCTGATTTTATTGTGTCTAACTTATTGTCTCTTAAGCTTTAATTCTGAATTCAGTTTTTTTGGCTTTTATCATGGTTAGTTTGTTAATTTCAGTACATTAATTGATAATAAATCCACCTTTTAGGCATTCTTTTTACTTCTCTTTCAAAGCAGAGCTGCAGTTAAAATGATTTGTTAATTGTTTAAGTGGAAACATGACGGGTTAGGTTGTACCTCTGGCCTGCTGTGAGAATATCTCCAGGGCTTGTTCGATGGTGTGGCTGCCGCAGCTCTTTGAAAGGACTTATTGTTGGCTGAGAGGCTTATAAGCCTTCTGAACTGCAGACTGAGGAAGGACTCAAGACTGCCGAGGACTTTCCAACATCAGTCTCTGTCGGGGTCCAAGGCCAAATACTCGCCAGGTCATGACTCACCTCCTGTAACTTCTCAGCTCTGTGTGCACCACCAAACCCATGGTTGTTAGTTTCTGGCTTTCTCACTGAAATATCTGATACTTGAAAACTGTGAACTGCTAAATACGCAGAAACAAATCATGTTAAATATTTGTGAACACTTAATGATTTGTTTAATATACTCTTGTGACATTAATCTTTGCTGAATATTGATTGGATTAAGCTTTAATCCTGATCTCATCCTACTTCTTTTCCACTGTTTGTTATTAATCTGCCCACGTTGTTCATGGCTGGAGGAAGGAATTCCCTCAGTTGTGTGAGAGCGTTTGTACAGGCTGTTCTTCTGAGTCAGATGTTTTCAGTGGATTTCTGCGATCTGTCTTTTACCATCCCAACCAGGTGGCAGCCAGACTTGCTTTCATCTCTGATATGGTCCAGAGGACGAGTCCGAGTCTAGATGCAGATGGCTGTATGTGGTCCTGTTTATTCTGCTGCTGTTTTGTTTTTTTATATTTGAGTTTTATAATGATGTTCACTGGGAATTCTCCAGATCTCACACAAGTTGTTGTAGAAATCACGTTTCAAATCTGCAGGCTGATACAGAGCATCCAGTTTGATTGGCAGATGATTAAATGTTGACAGTATTTAAAATTTTCTCAATAATGGTGCTATAAATCAAACTGTATTGAAGAAAACGTTATGAAACTACTGGGTCGGTCCAGCTCTTGCATGTCATTTAAGTGTAAGTGAAAGCAACATGAGTAGAACTAGCAGACAGTTTTTTTTCTTCTGCTGGAGAAAAACTTTCGCAGCATCCAAATGGATGAACGGATGTCTAGAAAAACTCAGTCGACATGATGCAGAAAACATGGTGTAAAACATGGGGTTGCAATTGTTTATGTCAATATCAAAAGGATTCTCAGTATCATTAAACGAACTGTAAACACACAAGGCTTTTAGTCGCACTCAGACGTACTTGTACACTCGCAAATAACACTCCAAAAGTTGTTTCAAACAGTGGGATGGTCATCATGATATGATGCATTTGTGCATAAAAAAACAAGCTGCAGTTCTGTAACAGAATCAGTTGATCACTTGGAAGAGGAAGGCAGTTTTCCACCTCAGACATTAATAACAATTGAGTTTAAACATCATGGTCATGGGTGTTTATAGTATTTGCACGACATACCAGAAATCTTCAAAAGTCTTTAGTGGTTTTCTGTGTCTTGGTGTGTCGGCAGAGTTACCAGACTAGCTATCATCACCCTGTTAAAGCTGCTGAGTTAGTGCATGCCACCCTTAACCAGGGGGTTTGCCTGCGAGGTTAGAAAGAAGCTCCTGACTATAAATCAGCCATGTTCCTGAGCTCCACACCCATCCTGTTTTGAATCTGGAGAAGAGAGAGCTGCTTGGCTGACCTCATCGCTGAGGCAACCGAAGCATGTTCCACATCCTCAGGAAACGGCAGAAGAAAACAATGAGTGGAGTCAGCGCTGGAGGCCAGCAAACGCTGTTAGAGGGGGCAGCTGTGGGTCCTCAATCTGTTAACGTGGTGTTAGAACAGCATTCTCACTGTAAAACGCTGATGCTGAAGATTCACTTCTTTATCATGCTGTTTCCCTGCCTTTCCACTTACTTCACTGGCCGCGTAACTTGGCTCAGAGCACAACACTGATTGTTAACTGAACAGGTCTGGGTAATGGAGAAACATTATCTTTTCCTGGATTCTTGCAACATAACTCTAAAAAGTTTCACCTCAGGGCATGAGCAATAACTGTTAGCATGTCCCCAGAAAGGAGGAACTTTCCATCTACAAGAAGAGTCTTTCTTCTGCTTCCTTATTGCTATTTTGGGTGGCGGCGTACAAGTTTGTTAATGTATTTTTGTTATCCTCATTCTTTCAATTGAACTTCCTGAATGTCAAATGTCAGTACTTTGACACTGATAACGACCTTATTGTGCTCTTTATTTAATATGTTTAACTTGCAGCAGTTAGTTTCAGATTTTACTAGTGGAATTGTTACTTGTTGAGTTTTCTTAGAACCATTTAATGTTTGCTCTTCTATTAGATGAGAATGTTTCCTTCTGATTACAATAGGATTCTCACTAACTTGAATTTTTCATACATAGCAGGTTCTGAATATATCCTTGGTGACTCGAGTCCTACGTCAAGCTGTAGATTTTCCCTTGTGATCTGATTTACTGTTCTGTGGGGAAGTACTTTTATTTTGGTCCAGCACTTTTTTAGGAGAGTGTCATATTTCTGATATGGGTCTGCTTGGCAGGGTATTTTTAGACTGTAATCACCCTACGATGTTCCAGCCTCTCTGATTGTATGCCATTACTGTCATTCGCCCTTTGTTTGTATGGGATTGTTTGTCCTACAATAGAAATAGATGTCCATCTCTAACCTGTAAAGCCTGAACAATGTTTACTTTTCAACCCATCAATCAGTCTGCTCGATGTCGGTCCATTTTCCCTCCTATACCCTCATTCTCCCATCTGTCTATAGTTTTTATGCTGCTACAGCCATCGCTGTGTGTCTCACCCTCCATCACCTCACGCTGGCCCCTGCTTTTCTTGTTTGTTTAAAAATATCACGTTGGGTTGGTCTGATGGGATAGAGTTTCTGTGTGGGACTGTGGCCATCTTCTGCTCCTGGGACATGAACAGGTGAGCTGGGGACCCTGATTACCCATCAGCATTTGCCATATGTTAATAGAAAAGATTAGACAGTGGTGGTTTTGTCCCAGCCTGCACTGCCCTCCACTCTATGAGAGAGAGGGCAATAAAAACACTCACACCTCCCTCATTGTGGAATTCAAAGCACGCTGTGGATAGCTGAACAAGTCCTGTAATTGTCAGCACATTATTTTAATTTTCTGGACAGACAGATGGTGTTTTTATATTTACACACATTCTTTACCTTGAGTCCTGTGGTATCCTTGGAATTTTCTGCTTGAATAGAAGCATCCTCAGATCCTGAGGACAAGTTGGACTTCAGTAGAGTTTTGTTCAAACAGGGTTGCACCATCTCCATCTCAGCCACCTTCCACATGTCTCTACCTCATTACTCGCTCTTTCAGAGTGGAATGTGTGGAATTCCCCATATACCCTCATTCCCATCTGATAAACATAGCAGGACTGTGGCAGAGCCTCATGTGGGTGGATAAGGGTGCACAAAGTCAAGACTGCACATGCACCCACTGCCACAAGAATGTGTACAATATCAACATACGTTACCACATTGTGACCACAGTCAGATCCCTGGCAGAGCTGCTCTAAATCACTACATTGTTTGACCGAAATCTGATAAAGTCATTTGGAATCATTTGATCCAGTTGTGTAATTTTTGATGACAGCTTTATTCAACCACAATGAAGCATTAAGTGAGGATGCTGTCAGGGCAGAATTTGACTTTGTTCATTGTGGCTCATACCCCCTGTCTGGAATGGAAAAGATTAGCCTGATACTTGGCCCAAGGTGCATGATTGTGCTTTTTTTCCAGCTTTATGTATCCAGTCAGACTCGGGGTTTCACCTCTTATTAAAACAAAGGAAGAACTAAAAAGAAGAAATGAGAAAGGCAAGAATATATCTTTATTAATCATTTTCTATTCTGGGACTAGGAGCTAGGTTTAATTCATGATTACAGAAAACTCTTAAAAAATAATATCCAAATGATTGTGATTAACAGCAACAAATGTATTTGGACTGTGTTGTTTTGTATTAGTGTTTTTCGGTTTTATTGCCCTCCTTGTACCTTGTTGTTTTTATTTAAATGTCTTTGTCTCTCTGCGTGTCCGCTCTGCCTCTGAAACCAGACACCATCAGTTGTGTCTTAAACACAAATAAAGTGCACTATACCACAGAAGTACATTAAACTACACCTGTTGTAGAGTAAATATGTCCTGACATATTAAGGGACCCAGACATATCAGGACTGGACATGCAAAAAAAAAACTGTCTTTGTGTGTTAACTCACTGTATCATAGTTTTCATTTGATGTATTCTACATCAATTGCAGACCTGCTTACTTGTATTGCTTTATAGGCTGCCAATAAAACAAAATCTTTTAACAAAAAAGTTACAAAATGATTACAAATTTCTAAAAGAGTACATGTTTTTTTCTCATTGTGTTTTACATTCTGCTCTAGAGCCTAATTTCCCTCTGTCCTAATGACTCAGTATTGTTCAGTGTCATTATTTAAAAAACAGCCTTGTTTGCATTTTACAAAATAATAGTAGCACCCTGCATCTCTCCCAGTGAAACACCAGCTCCCTGCAACCCTGAACAGGAACAAGCAGGTAAAGAAAATGACTGAAAACAAAAGTAGTTCATCACATTCAGATGTATCGCTGATGGTAAAGTTCCACTGCTAATACAAAAAAGTTATCATTAACTTCATTCTGTTAAGAGGATTTTTGTTTTCAGTTTTTTTTATAAATCTGTTTTGATGTTTGTTTGTTTGCTGAAATATGATTGAAATTAATCTCAATGCATTTTGCACTATTACTGAAACATATCTACTTATATCTACTTCTAAGCACAACTGAAGATTATTTGTTTTACCCTGAAAAATCTCCAGGAAATTACAAAAGATTGAAATAGAAAAGATTCAGTTTTATCATCTCAGAGGAACATGTGCATTGGACGCATTACAGCTTGAAACATATTGATTCTCTCAGTTCTGTGTTGCAAGGCAAATATTTTAGAATCCCAAATTAATTAATTATAATACAGCAGTTTGTTTCATTTTATAGAAATTATAACGTGGTTATTTATTCTGGAGCTTGTGAGTCATGGATGGGATTTGCTTCGTCTACGCGTGTGTTGGAGGTCTTCAGGGAGTCCTGCTGCCCCCTCTGTGAAGGCCAAGAACTTTCTAGGAATTCACTGCAATACGTACGGATTGTAAAAGCATTTTCCTTTTAATCTGAAGGCAGCTGTAAGAGAGATCTGGATCTCTAACTAAATTCAGACTGTTGCATTTCATGGCTGACCTTTTGCCCTGAGGCCACTAGTGGTATTCTTCTCTCTGGAGTCTTTGTTTTATGAGTGACAAAGTCAATGTTGGTGAGGCCTTGTGTAGCGTGTCAGCACCAGGTGCAGATTATTTTGAGCTGGTCGTGATATTCCAGCACATTTGCACAGACATGGGCTCTCACTGAGCTTAATGCTTTAAATAGGTTTGCGCTGCTCCTTTGGTCAAACTTAAAACATTTGGCTTCTGGGAAGGATCCCCATTTGGACTGAAGACAGTGATGATGAGGAGTCAGGATTAAATTTAGTTGAATTTGATTCAGAATGCTTGAGAGGCTGAAGTATAACAGATTCCTTAACCTCGTCATCCGAGTTGAACATTTAAACCTTCACGATCTTTTGTTCTTTATTTTTCATTTAGAAACTGGAATAAATCATGTCTGAGCTTTCAGCTGTTTGCTGTACTTTATGAATGAAAATACGTAATTATTTTCAGTTTATATTAGTACGGTAGAGGGGCTCCATCTCCAGTATTGGTCTTAAACCACTCCCCTAGTCAACTAGCAGCTTGTTATCACTCAGTGTTCGTCAGTGCTGCTTGCTCACTCACTCGTAGTACTTCGTGGAGAATCTAACAAACAGCAGGTGGAAAGTATGTGAGTAAGTAAGACATTTTCATGTTTGATAACTGTTAATCTCAACCCTGTCATGACTTTATATAGTCTGATGGAAGGAAGGTGAACTGAAGTACTAATGGAGGAAATGGGGAAGACTAAAAATGAGTTTTATTCCACAGATAAGCTTCAAATTACAACATTTTCTTGACAGTATTTGAGAAATTAGAAAAGCAGATTTGTTGTCACTGTATAAGCTTGTTTAAAGCTCGGTCTAACACCTCCAATCCCCTGAAGTGCAGCAGTATGCAGCCAGTGGCAGTGGTCTATTCTGGACATGCTGAGGATGGATAGATGGTGTGATGTAAGGCTCTATTTTGTTCTTGTGTTGCACCAAACACACAGTGGAATAACTTTGTACCCCTTCAACCCTGGACAGGATTCAAAAATGCTTTTTGTCTGCCTGCGTCTTTGTTATCAGTCTGTCTTAAGTTTATTCTCTGTGTCATCAGATGGAATCAGAATCCAGACATGAATGAAGAGGGTGACAGAAATTATGTGTTTAGATATTGTAAAATGCTTTTTTGGGGAGGTGAGGGGTTTTAACAGGTGTTATTATTATTATTATTACTATTATTATTGAACATGTCTTTTAGATGCTCTGCTGGCGGATCTGGAATCTACAACGTCCCACATCTCGAAGCGACCAGTCTTCCTGCCTGAGGAGACCCCCTACTCCATCCCCACAGGAGGAAACCCCTACCAAGACGTGTCAGTGCCTCCTCCAGTCCCTCCTCCACCTTCAGCTGAGGCTCTGAATGGTTCCCTGACAGATCAGCCAGATTCCCATCGCTCCTCTCAGCAAGTAGGTCTCTTATCCTGCAAGTGTGTCTATGACATCACAGTTACGGTGTTTTGTTTTAGATGTATTTCAGAATAGAGTTTAGTGTTGATGAGCGATGCATCCTCTGCAGTCTTTAGGTTCTGGACAGAAGAGCTCATGGTCCAGGGACAGCAGCAGCTCTCCATTGTCACACATTGAAGAAGACCACGTTTACAGGTGTCATTAACTCACAGCAGATACTATGTATAAAAAAGGCATCAGCTGTCATTATTTACATATCTTTAGTCACCTTTTCTGTGTTTTTTTTTTTTTTTAGTTTTCCAAACAAACACAAGACATCAGACTCTTCATCAGCAGCCATGACCTCCGCCCTGGGTAGTAACCTCTCAGAGCTGGACAGGCTTCTGCTGGAGCTTAACGCAGTGCAACAGAGCTCACCGTCCTTCGCCACTACAGGTAGAGACTCAAGGCTAATCTAATTTCTCTGTGTGCATCATTGTCTCTGTCCTGTGACCCAAAGAACATTTTGAAGGACAATTTCATTCCTAAATGCACCTAGAGGAGAGCAGAGTTTCTTTGAACCAGTAAATCTTCTATGGAAGCTGAGACATAAAAAACAGCAGCATTCCTGTAAATTAATATTTAGTAATAAACATCTACATTATCACAAACTCCTTTAGTCCGCCTCTCCTCTTGCTTCTCTGCTTGCATCCATGGGGGGGCGGACTATTACACGAGAGCTTGAATCTGGTATGTAAAGTGTAAATTAGGAAATAAGTTCTCGTCTTCATCAAAGTTGATTAGTGTTACTGACATTGTAACGTGTCCACAGAGGAGGCAGCACCACCTTTACCATCCAGCAGCATCACCCACTACGAGAACGGCAACGCCACTGACGTCCTTATGAGCCCCCCACCTCAGGAGAAACTAAAGAGGAATGGAACAAGAGTGGAGGAAGCTCGGCCCACAGTGGAGAGTCTGTTAGACGAGCTGGAGGGCTCAGTGCCATCACCCAGGTATACAGCCACCATGTGGGCAGTGATGCTTCTCTGCTGCAGCAGACGTTCATAGACTCTGTAAGGACTAGATTCACAACCAGTCAGCTGCTCTTCTGCTTCTGTTTCATCATTTGTGCCCAAAATCTGTTCCTGTCAGCTTCAGATTCACAAAGCAGATATCACTAATGAAAACACATGGTTAGTTTCACATAATGATGGATTAGTGGTGTGTATAAGTACTCTGAAAGTGTTGCGTTGTTGTGTGCAGTCATGGCTCCAAATATGGTTGCAATGGGGTTTTTGCATATTGTTTGTAGCTTGAGTACTTCATGTATTACATTTATTAAAGTTTTCTGGAGAGGCTCTTTCTCTGTGAATCGTGTGATGGATAATAGCTGACAGTGTGGGAGCTTTTTATTTATACTGATACTTTCAAAGGAGATCAAATCCAACAATATTGACTGATTCTGCATAAGATGATCTGCTGCAGCCTGATCACTAGAAGAGCCACTAGGAGACATGTTAAACCATCATCACGTAAAAAACTACAAATGTTATGTAAAATCGCTTTGACATTTAAATTCATTAGCTAAAGTGTGAAATCCTGTTTCAGATCCTGCCTACGGTTTACGATTGATTAAAGCAAAACTCAAATCTAAACTCTGCAGCAATAGTTAAACAAATCTTCATCAGTTTTTATTGAAAATAAATGCATCTGGTCTTATGTTCCTTAACTCATCAAACCTCACTGTTATAACAAATTATGACATCTGTATTTTTCAGCTCTTCTGCTCATCACAGTGGTTTGGATTCATCGTCTCAGCAGCAAGCCAGAATGTCAGCTTCCTGCGCTACAAGAGAACTCGATGAACTGATGGCGTCTCTGTCTGATTTCAAGGTACCGAGGCAACATGAGTGAACCCTGGAAACCCTGGGTACTTGGTTAATAAAACCTTCAGCTCGCCTGATGTCACTGATCTTTATCCTCTTCTTATGCTTCTTTGTTTTGTAGCCCAATTCTTTGGGCTCTCTGCTTGATGCTTCAGGGGAAACTTCCTCCTTTCTTCAATCTTCACCGTCTTTCTCCGTTACCCCGGTGACTTCTCTTAATCTGCCCCGCCCACCTGCTCCTCCTCTCCTCCCCTTACCTAATGGTCTAGAGCTGCACATAGATGAAGATGGTGGCCTGATGATGCCCCGTCCCAGTCGTCTCACTCTTCACAGTCCCACCTCCTCCATTTCTGCAGCCAGTGACATGGACCTGGACTCTGCCATAGATGTCTCAGCCACCATGTTGTCATCCCAAATAAAGACCCTGCTAGTCCACGCGCAGTCTGCTCCCTCTAATTCTAGTTTGTTGGGAAATAGCTCAAGTCCTTCCGACACCACCACCCCCTCCCTGACCTCAGTCAACACTGTCCTGGACCGCAAGAGCCCCAAGTCCTCTAGTCCACCTGCAGAGCAGATTTCACCCTCAGCTGGTGCTAAAACGTTCTGTCCTCCTGAATCAATGAGCAAAGGGTCTCCTTTTTTTCAGGACCATGATGTTAATTTAATTACTCCACATCTTCCAAAAAGTTTCACCCCTCCCCTGTCTACTCATCCCCCCCTCCATGTTGATTCATCTCCATCGTCTCTGCAATCAAAAACATACTCCCCTTCTGCAGTTTATCCATTGATGGTCCCGTCTCCTCTCATTTTTACCAGCTCCAGCAGGCAGCTGTATGACGTGCCCCTTGCAGTCCAGAGAGACGTGCCCCTCGCTGTGCAGCAGCCCCCTGTAGTCCAGCCCTCATTGGATGAGGCACTAGACAAACTGCTTGCAATGAGTTTTGCACAAAATCACACAACAGCAGACGAGCAGACAAATTACTCGGGGAAGGTTCTGCAGGAGGTTTCAGAGGAACTGATCCTCCCTGCAGACCGGAGCATCATGCAACCTGACACTTTCAAAAGTGCCACCAACACCCTCACCGATGATTCTTTTGATGGAGGGACGGATGGCAATGGAGACCTGGACTGGGCTGACGAAGAACTGTCCATGTCCTTACATGATGGACTGGATGGCACCATGACTCCGTACACTGAGAGGTTATACACAGATGGCAGCATGACTCCGCTAACTGAAGCCAGCTGGATGGACGAGTGCATGACCCCCTCCTCGTGTCCTGGGACCCCGGATGTTGCTCTGGACCTGCCCCTCCTGCAGGCTCCCAGTATAGACAGAGTCTCTGCAACAGGACATGTACGAATCTGCACTGCAGCGTGACACGAGTTGCTCTGAGCTAATGAGACTGATGCGGTTTTACTGGCTTCAACTGGCTTCTGTTCATGTTGCTTCTGCTGCAGTGAGGCGACGTGAACAGAAGAGTTTTTGGTTCTGCACTCACAATTAACTCACTGCTTGGTGTTACAGTGGTGATAATATGTACTTGTTGTACCACGTCTGTGTGAAGGAAGCTAACGCAGCCTGTTTGGTGAAGATTTTGTGGTTTTTAGAGTGAATTTTAAACTGGATGATACAGACTTTATTAATGTTAACGTCTGATTTAAGCATGAGGTTTGACCCAGAGTCCACTGACCACTACAGTATGCTGGCATGTTGCCTGAGCTGCTTTAGAAGTAATTTGGATATAAATAAATTGCTCATCGTTCCCTCACAGATTAAATCTGTGATTAGACGCACAAAGGAGATTCCCAATGTGCACCCCATGTACAGAGACGGTCATCTACGCAGGAAGATGGGGCCCATCATCGTAAACAAGAACTCTTCTCAGGATCGCCTCATAGAGGAGCTTCAGGGTAAATTCGGGATCGGTCGCCCGGAGCGGCGGCGCAAACAGTCAGATGAATGGCTGACAGAGGGCGTCATAGTCACGTCCAAACCTCAGCGGTTCCATCCTGAAGGCTGTGAAGTTGATCAGGTTGGATTCAGTGTGATCAACAGTTTCCCTTGAATTTCTTTTTCCAGCGATAACTCTCCTCCTCTAGCGTTCTGTATTTCCTCTCTGTCTCCTCCCTTCTGTGTGTTTCTCTGTTTAGATCATAATCCCCCCCGAGTCACCTGTCGCTGTCAGGAAGGTTCTCCCACCTCTCTCACCACCTCCTCATCGTTCCTTTGTTGTAGAAGAAACTAAGAAACCACTTCCAATTCAGCCACATCCTCCCGTCCCAGTTCCACCTCCTCCTCCACCACCCACCTATAGCATTCCACAACCAGTCCCACCTGCACCTCAGCAGATTATAAACCCCCCACCTCCACCACCTTCTAAAGCAGAGCCCCTTCCCCCCATCCTCAGCACCCCTAAGCGACCACCACCTGTGGAAGCAGCTGCACCCAAAGTCCTGGTGTCTGTAGGCTGCCAAACAGAGTATGACCCAACTTTTCCTCTGATCCAGGCACGAGTCTCTTTCTCTTACTTCTGCTTCTCTCATTTTTTATATTGTTGAACTTCAGGAACCTGAACGTGAAATTTAACTATTCTGGATTATTTTGTTCCATTTGTGTGAATCAAACACGTGTACCTGTTTTCACCTTTCAGATTATGGCCCAGGGAAAAGCCGGTGCTCCCGGTGGACCTCCAACGCAAGTCAACAAGCTGGACAACATGCTTGGAAGTCTGCAGTCTGATCTCAACAAACTGGGGGTCCAGACGGTGGCTAAAGGAGTGTGTGGTGCCTGCTGTAAACCCATCGTGGGTCAGGTGAGATAAGAACAGCGTATTTATAACATCTGTTTAAAATGTACACATTAAACACACATGACCTGTCCTTCCTGCTCAGGTGGTTACTGCCATGGGCCGCACGTGGCACCCAGAACACTTTGTGTGCACACACTGTCAGGAGGAGATCGGTTCCAGGAACTTTTTTGAACGAGAAGGACAACCTTACTGCGAGAAGGATTACCACAATCTGTTCTCTCCACGGTGCTTCTACTGCAACGGGCCCATACTGGATGTTAGTGCTCATGCTGCGTATGTCGGGTCTGCTGAGAGTTTTCAGTTTGCAGTAAAAGTGTTTTGTGTCCTTTCAGAAAGTTGTGACGGCACTGGACAAGACCTGGCATCCTGAACACTTCTTCTGTGCTCAGTGTGGATCCTTCTTCGGCCCAGAAGGTATTGGGTCATTTTTCTTGTCTTATTGAATGAGTTCTAGTTTTGCATGATGGATTCAAGGAAAATAAAGTTTGTTTCCTTTGAAGGTTTTCATGAGAAGGATGGAAAAGCTTATTGCAGGAAGGACTACTTTGATATGTTTGCACCAAAATGTGGTGGTTGTGCCCGAGCCATTCTGGAGAACTACATCTCTGCTCTCAACTGTCTTTGGCATCCAGAGTGTTTCGTTTGCAGGGTTCGTATCATCGTGTGTCTGTTCTGATTGTGTTGTTTTAACACAACTGAATAACAGCAACTTTCTGCACACACCTGCAGGAATGCTTCACCCCGTTTGTGAACGGCAGCTTCTTCGAGCACGACGGCCAACCTTACTGTGAAGTGCACTATCACGAGCGCCGCGGCTCCCTGTGCTCGGGCTGCCAGAAGCCAATCACAGGACGCTGCATCACAGCCATGTGTAAGAAGTTTCACCCGGAGCACTTTGTGTGCGCCTTCTGCTTGAAACAACTCAACAAAGGCACGTTTAAGGAGCAAAACGACAAACCGTACTGCCACAGTTGCTTCATCAAACTGTTCAGTTAGGGAGGCGACGCTGCTGCACCACAGCTCAGTCAGGCCTGAAACAAATCTCCACTTCTTTGAAACAAAAGTGGATTTCATTTTCCAGTTTGGATCGAAGTTGTTCAGTTGTGTGTTGATGATGTTGGAAGTGTGTACAGGTCGGAAGGCAGCATATACCTGATGAAGTGTTTTATAAACTCAAAGCAAGATTACAGACAAAATGTTTCTAAACGTCAGAAAAACACTATTTTTAAATCAACTAAAGAGAAGACATTTGTTCTGTCTCTGTGTTGGAAAACGGCTTTAAAGGCAAAGAGCAATCATTCTTTTTATAGAACCCTGAAATCATTTTCAGATCTTTGTCTCTTTTATTTCAGATAATGGTGAAATTTTACTGAACACTGACACTGAAATCTATGAAAAACTCTATGGGTTTGACAATGTTGCTCACTGGTTGAGTGTGTCATTTAGAAATCATAAAGTGGGAACACATAACCCGTTTTTTTTGTTTTGTTTGTTTGATTTTATAACAGAAATCAAAAGGTTTTTAGATGTAGCTTTTTTTTTTCTTGGTAAGGAGTTTGCTGCTGTAATGGTCAAACTCTTAACTAAAAAAATAAACTGGTCAATATTTAGTACTTTTTTTGGTCTGTGAAAATGGGCATGTGACTCTTACGTGAGATTCAGACTCACTTTGTCAGAAACGCGTGTATGAAATCACATGGATTCCTTGTTAAAAAGTAATATTGATCTAGATCAATAATTATTTAACGGTTTTACAGTTTCTTTAAATCACGGAGGACTTCATCCTTTGTTGGCTTTTCATTAAAGTCAGTAACTTGCTGTTACGTCATTCCTCTGCATGTCTCTAAATCAAACGATTTAACACTCATCTCACACAAGTGGAGCCACAGTGTTTAACTCCCTCCACCTTGATGTCTTTAAAAGGTTTTTAGAAATGCAGCTGATTGTTTAAAACTCACAGCATTTGTTTTATAACCACTTGTTCAGTGACGTTTGTCCAGCACAGCCAGATGTTTTTGGTGTGATTACTGTATTGAAAAACAGATGAATGTCGAGGAGAACTGATGAACAGTACATTTATTATTTGTGATCTCCAATTAACTGCTTTGTACTCCAGCAAATAAACAAGTTGCTTGTGTTTTTACATCACTACCATGAGTCATCAATCCAGTAAAATCTTAAGAGCAACATTTAAGTTGCTGCCACTAGTTTTCTGTGGAGGAATAAGGAGACTCATTTCTCACAGCATCTGAGTAGCATCCACTGTATAAACACTAACTTTGGTCTCTATTATCAGTAATTTATCCTTTTGTTCAGGGAATTATAGAGCCGGAATTCTTTCATCATTCTAAAATATTCTGTAAACGTGTATTCAGATCAATGTAGTGGAGCTTTATTTAACTAAAGTCATAACTTCAAAATCATGTTTGTCTTTTTTTTTTTTTTGTTTCAGTTTGAATGTCAGTATATCTGTGAGATGCAGTAATTCTGCCTTGATTAAGCAAATAAATTCTGTTTTGCTATCATTAAATTATCCAGAGTCTGAAATTTATTGTTTGAAACAGTGCAGCATGTGTAGAAAAACTAACTACTGTTTGTTTTATTTTGGTAAAAATACTTTAAAGATTACATCTTTTCAAATATTGCAACTAGATTATATGACAAAAACTGGTGTGAAGCATTCAGAGATTAATTCGTGATGACGCTTAATGGGAGGGGCCATGTGTGGGAGAGGTCGTGTATGGGTGTGGGCGTGGTTAGATTTACTGAGCAAGAGCTTTACCTCATCTTTTATTTAATTTTTCTTATCTGTCAAGAAGATTTTTTTATATCTATTTCGTGAAATACCATCCTTAACCTGCCATATCTGTTGATACTGGATTGTGAATAAATCTAGGTCAAAGACAAGAGCAGTCTTCCTGTGTGTCCACAAAGATTTCTGTAGATTTCTGCAACAGAAATCGTGCATTTCCACCTATAATATATGTATAGAGAAGCTTCAAATCTCATTGTACTTTATATAGGGACAATAAAAGCTTTCTATTCTATTCTATAATCCAGTTTTTATCAGCCATATGCTTAATTTTATGGAAAATAAATAGCTACCTAGGACAACTATAATAATTACAGATGTCTTTAAATAATTTAATCTTGTTAAATTGTCGGAAAATATCAGAGTAGTTTTGACTAAACCAGTGGGGGAAACAATTATAGCACTATTTGAACTCACGAGGGCAACAACGAGCTAACATTAAGTCAAGACTGCCTTAATTAAGAAAAGAAGAAGAAACAGCGCTCACTGATTGGATAGTCTGCTGAGTACTCTTACCCGGAAGAATGACAAATGTTAATCGCTGGGGGTTTTGGTGAGTTAAATGTGTCTTTATTTAACGAAATGTATGTATTTTATATAAAGTTTATTGATTATTTCTATGAGTTGTAGAAACGTTAGCGTCCAAAGATTAACTTTTATTTGTTATGTTTATTAAATGCGAGAAACTTGTTCTCGCTGTTTCATTTTACTGATTCAAGAAGCAGAAAAAAAAACAAACTCTTGTTCTTAATTCTTTAAATTGACGCTGCTGTTTTTCAATTCAGAGGAAAATCACTTAGGAGTGTTAGGTTTAATTAAGCATCACACATATGAAGATACCTATAAAGATATGTAAGATTTGTGTTTTAATTTGTTTTTAGCTTCATTTGATACAAAAAGTAGAAGAACTGGACCAAAATGGCTTCATACTTTGACGAACACGACTGTGAGCCCACAAACCCAGAGGAGCAGTACCGTCAGAATGCTCTTCTTGAACTGGCCAGGTAGAATATTTTATTTTTCAGCTGTTAAATCTGCCAAACGTAGACACTGGAGGAGACTAATGTTGAGAATACATTTTGGTCTATAAATTGATTCCATGATTTATTAATAAACTCCAGTTGCTTATTTATACTATGTTTATATTTCAGAGTGCAGCGACACATTTAACTACATAATTTTTAATAAAAACGGGAAAAACTGCTATGTTCTAAAACATTAGTCTGTTAGTGTCTAAGAGTCCAAATATTTATTTGTGAAAGTGATATTGTCATGATAATATGTGAAATATTGTGCAGCTATAAAATACTCAGCTGTGATTGGTCACTGTGTGCAGGTCTTTAATGCAGGGTTTAGACCTGATGGACTCTGGAGTGTTTGATATGTCAGACTGGGGCCAGCGGCTTCCTCCTCCAGCTGCCAAAACTGCAGTCCAGACACTCACCGTGGTCGTTATTTCCCCAGAACAAGCAGGTGACACATGCATCTAAATTTCTGGGTAGAATAATGGGATTATTTAACTTGTTATTGGAAGGCATTGGATTAATGACACGCGATGAGCCTTTATTTGGCTTTTTGTCCTCACAGACAAAGGCCTCAAATGTCCCGTGTGTTTGTTGGAATTCGAGGAAAAAGAGACAGTCAGAGAAATGCCTTGCAAACACCTTTTTCACTCAGGATGTATACTTCCTTGGCTGGGCAAGGTAAAGATCCCAAATCTGTAATCTATAAAATAGTGTTTGTTTTTTATTAATGCACATGTTTAGAATTCTCTGAACTTTTTTCCATGCTTCAACCGTAGACCAACTCGTGTCCACTCTGTCGACTTGAATTACCAACTGATAATCCAGAGTATGAAGAGTTTAAAAAGGACAAGGTGAGTTTAGAAATGACCTGTTAGGTGATTTCATAGTTTATTCTAAATATAAACTTTATTTTTGTCTTTAGGAGAGAAGAAAACAGAGAGAATACCGACTTGAGGACCTACATGGAGCCATGTACACCTGAAATGTTTCTATTTAACCCTTTAAGAAACCTAAGCTGCATTCATGACATTTTGTAGAATATTAAATATATTGAGAATGAGTTTTAATATAATTTCCCAAATTTTGAAAACATCTGTGACCGTCCACATCATCACTTGGTGGTTCATTACATTAAAATCAAAACGTGTTTTACTCAGTAATAAAAGTTATCTGATGACATCACGGTGTGAAAGAGACTTCAGAATGCTGGAGGCATGAATGAAGCTCAAACTTAACATGATCCCTGAAAATTTAAAAATATTTACATTTTAATATAATCTGCAGTCAGATAATTAAAGAATAAAGACTTGAAACTAAGTTTGAGAACTTGAAGTGCACAAAGGTAAAAGTTGTTAGGTTAATAGAAAATAACCAGCACAAAAATTAAGAAAATTTGGGGTTTGGTTGATTTTACTTGTTAAAATACTTACTGGTGTTAAGTCTTAGATTGTTGGAAAGCTTGTCTATTTCCCCTGAATTAGAACCATAGCTGTAAAGAAAATGCACACATGGGTTGAGCAGCAGAGTTGAGTATTTTGGTTCAAACCAAGACTGCAGCACTCGACCTCTGCCTCATCCTGGAACTGATGGCCGACGGCCTCGACCCAGACGATCTCCACTCTCACTTAAATTCAATTCAAATACTTTTTAAAACCCCAAAATGGAATTTTAATTAAATCACAGCTCATAGTAAAAGTTTTAATTCTGTGAAAATGGATGAGAGGATATCCTGATTTCAAAATAAAATACACAAGGGTTGACTGAGTTATTTCATATTAAAAAAAAGAAACCAGTTCCTTAAAAGGGATCTGATCACGTCTTTATGTCGAATACTTGTTGGATCAACTTGGACTTGTTGTCCGTGACCTGCACAACCACTCTGAGAGACTTGTGACATGCTGGTTGAAGACTGACACGCATCTCGCAGCAGCAATAACAGAATAAGATTTTTGGCATTGGTAGAGAAGATTTGGCAAGTTTCTCACATACTCAACACACAAACTAATAGGTTCAGTGTTGAAGGGACGTAAACAGACTTTTAACCATGATATTTATAACAAATCCCTTCCTGTTTGTCTTCGGTTTATTGATGAAAACATGTTTATCAGTGACCTTTTTCTGTTATGTTAAATTGTATCAACATTTGTATAAAAATTTTAAAAACATTGTGCACGATGTCATGATGTTATTGCACCTTTGAGGCTTCAGTGTCCTGGTGTTATTTCTGTTATTGATTGATTAGCTTCCAATGAATGTAAAAAAAATTACAAACAGGACATTTCCACTTTGGTTTCATACATTTTTTGTCTAAATTGAGAAGAAATTTATTATCCAGATTTTTTTTGGACTTGAAAGTAAATTCTCATTTAAAATCACAAAGTTGTGCAAATTTTTAGTTTTCCAATAAAAAAAAAAAAAAAAAGCTTTTAGATTTTTTTTTTTATATCAAATATTCAAAGAAACTAATGATGCGTTTGAAGAAAGTAATGAAAACCTTTTTTAAATAATGTATTTTTATTTAATATTTGAATATAAATCTCTGTCAAATGAAAATACCTAAATGATAGACAAAAATCATACATATTTACAGGATTTATAAAAACAAATGGTGTTGACAGTTTTTAGACACCTGTACAATTCTATAATAGTTTTTTTAACTCTAAGGAAATAGGAATACATTTTATAGACTTTTGTAACTGTTATTTTGTGAGCGTTCAAGACATTAAAAACTATCTGGCATCTTTTTTGAAATGAAAGAAAATCCAAAAGTGCAAAAAAAAACCAAAATAAAATAAAATCCACTTTTCATTGTAATATTTGGCATGTGGATGATGGTTTTCTTGGTACAGAAGCTGTTTTACTCCTGATGTAAAGTTCACACAAGCTGCCATTTAGAGTCCCACTGACTTGGTTACAGTATGAGGAAATAGCTACAGCTGAACAGAAACTTAAAAACGTTCAGTTCATACACGCCTGACATAAAACAAGAAGAAGAAAGCAGCAGCACGTGAATCCCAGTCTGAATGTTTGCTGCAGGCTGACAAATACTGAGAGCTGCTTCATTTGCGGAGCAAACAATGAAAACGTCGCGCAGCTTGTGGGAAAGCGGTTGTAATCTGACGCATCTGGAGACGCTTGTGGATCGTCAAACACTTTAAATCATACTAGGAAAAAAAATGCAGCATATTTTTTTTACATCAATCCCACAGAAGAACAGAGGTAGGAGATGTGAGCTTTTAGAAAACGTGTATTGCTGGCATCTTCAAATAAAACATTGATACTATGCAGAGGACGGGATATTTAATGTGTGTGTGCTTTAATGGATGAGGCCGCTCTAGTTTCAGTAAATGTTTGTGGCAGTTTGTTTATCGGTGAGTCATTTTAAAAAAAGTTAAAACTTGATGCAACAGTTAGATTGACTGTGTTTTTGTAACAACATGTCAGTAGCTTCTGAAAACGACTTCATGTATAAAGAAAAGCTTTAACTGAAATAAGGCTTCCAAGGATCCAGCCTGGAATCAGATCAGTGTGTGGACAACAACTGTGTTATACTGTTAATACATCACTCAGATTATAGTTTGACCTTCACACACACACACACACACACACACGTGCATCATGTGATGCAGGCCACGTTAAATATCCATTACTAGTAAAAAAAAAAAAGAAAAAAAAAAGACCTGCATTCCTCTCACACTGAAAAAAGGCATCGTTCACTCCATTGGAGTGTAAATTTTTGGACATTGTGTTATTTTTGATGCTGTGGACACAACTAGCAAACAAAAACCCATCAGCTCATGAGGAACAGATGAGATGACGTGATCATCACCTAAAAACAGCAATAAAGGATTTATTTGCATGTGAATTATGTTCATGATGAAATGTGACATAATTAGTAATTTAAATTATTTGCATTCAAATGAAAAGTGGTTAAGTGAAGTTAATGGTTCATGTAGATTATGTGTGGTTGATTATATTATCACAGTCACAGGAAGAAGAAAGTCCACCTTTGTTCAGTTCTGAGGTTTAAACGTATCAGTACATATAATATATTGATCTTCACCGAGTTAATTATTCTAATCGAACCTAAACAAAAAGTCTCGCTGTTTCACCAGGATTTAAAGCAGCAGCCAGATGCAACTAATCAAATCTTAAAATAACCCATTCAAACGCATCGTTAGTACGACCCATTCCTACCACATCTGGAGTTGGCAAATGTTCCTAGAGGTGGAACTGGTTCCTACAGGAAGTTGTTACAGGCGCAGCATCAATAACTTGATGAATATTTGAGAATGAGGTGATCTTCTGTGGTACGCTGGCGGCGAAGTTCTTGCTCTCACTGTTGGAACCTTCCTCCAGTCTACTGACGACGTCCACCCCCCATAAATCACTGCAATTTCAAATCATAATGAAGATCCTCAGGCTGTCGGTACATTGTTGGGGAATATAAGTGGCTGCCGTTCAGTCTCTCCACAACTCAGAAATTTGTGGAAAAATTATAAGCTGGTGTTAATGCAGAGAGACTCCAGCTGCACCTTCAACAGCTGCAGGATGGAGAAGATCTACCAGCTGTAGCTGCTGTTTGTGAGGACATGGAGAGAAGACGGGGACTGGATCCAGAAGCAGCAACTCTTCAACCAGGAACCAGATTCAGTCCAGACTGGACCACCAGTCAGAGGGGACTGTAACACCTTTGTTGAGCTGTTGCATCAAGTCGGCAGCTTTTCATTGTGGTCTATTTTACGTCCTTGTTGAAACATGCGTTTCTCTACAGTTTAAGAATAGAAAGTAAATAATCCCTGATCATCGTGCTCCGTGCGCAGGTGGTTTCAAGGCCTTCAACCAGTGACCCCATGCAGAAGCTTTTTGTGGGGCATTCATAGAAAATCTCTGAGGTTTGATTTAAATCCTTGAAGAAACATCTACAAACCAAATAATTTATGTTCTGATTATTTAAACGCTGGAAGAAAAAACGTGGACTTTTTTTTTCTTTGTGAGTGTGTGCTTACAACCCATTAAAATATACTATAACTGTTCACTTTTACACATTCATTACCTTCTATTTATGATGCAAAACATCAAAACAAGCTAGTTGTTATTCCTTTTAGCATGTGTGCCGTGCAGAAATAAGCAAAAGGTGGGCCGAGCAAAGCGATGGGCATCAGAGTCGGGAAAAGGGATTTAAAAATGTCCTGTTCACATCAAGACACCAATGACAGAGTTGTTTAAAACAAAAACATGTACTTGATTCAGGCCACGCCCTATTGTCATGCAGAACTGTCAATATTATTTGGGAAAATAGTTTTGACTCCAGTTTGCAGACTGGTTTCATACATTCAACCTTTCTTCCTACAACACTACCCAGAATGCAACTGTAGAGACTTGAGCTGAAAAAGGGGCTTTAAAAAAGAAAGATTGTAGAGCATTACTTATAGAAATACCTGGTTCAGGTTTAGAGGTTAAACAGAAGAGTTTGCTCTCCTCCTCATGCTGCTCATGTCTTCCTGAGGGAGCACGACGCACCTCTGCAGCGACTCTTTACAGTGTTGCAGTGCAGAGCTACAACATAGCTATGCTTTCTGGAGTACAGTTGAGATGTGTGGACGTGCTGCTACCTCCAGGGGACTTTAGACTCTTAGTTGTCCCACCCATTGTTGAGCCCCGGGACATGGGGTCCATGATGACCCCTGACCCATGGTGGCTCTGCTGCAGACCTGCCATCATGGTTTCAGTGGTGACAGTGCCAAACTCGTAGGTGAAGGTGCCGTAGAAGACCAGGATGTCCACAGTGAAGACCCACTCACAAATGGCTGCGGCGTGCTGAAGGATGAAGCTCTCATGGATGAAAAAGATGCCGCCTGGGAGGAGGACATTAAGGAGGACAAACATTTCAAAAAGAGTCAAACACAGACAGCAGCACAGAGGACAATAACCAGGATTAATCATGTGATGTCGATGGGACGCATCAGGTAAGACTCTGGACAGAACAACAAGTAGCAAACAGAAGGATAAATAACTTCATGAGGAAACTTAAACGGACTGCCACTGTGTGTGTGAGTGAGAAACCCTCAGCCAATCAGTAAGCTGCATTTTCCTGTCACTGAGAAAAACAATCTGAAGTTAAAGGTCTCAAGGACGAGAGTCAAATGTTCCCAGTTCATCCTCACTACTCATTTGGGTTTAACAGGTCTATCCTCCCCTGCCAATAGATCCAATGGCAATGGCGTTTCCATGGTAACATGGCAGAACATATTGAAAAATTGCTTCCATCCATCAGCTAAATTAAAGGTGAAAAATAGGTGCCGATATATGAATTTAAGGCGTTTGGCCATGGCTGTAAATCATTACTGCAGGCCTTTAATAAATGAATCACAACAGAACATCAAATAACCCTGAAATAAGATTTAATAGGAAAAATACCAAACACTGATTCAACAGCAGGATGCTAATCTGAGTCAGAAAGGATACTGAGGACGAGGGAGACCATGGCTCCCAGCGCCAGAGCCACCCGGACATGAGCCATCCAGTAGTCGAGGGTGGTCACAGCCACTCGGTAGGTGAGCACACACTGTAAACACACAAACAGCAGGCCTGCTGGAAAAGCAACACCAGCACCTACATAATGAAGAGATTTGGCGTGATCAACCTGTAGAACAAAAATATTCAGTCAGGAAGGCGTTTTGATCCTAAGAGGGTCTAAACTTTATATTATTAATATAAATCATGTTGAAGTCAGTGTATTTACTGTTAATATTACCTGGAAGTTGCCCACCATGACCAGACCAACGGCGTTTGCACAGCCACTCACCAGAGCGCCGGTGTTGAGCCAACATTGGTGGCTGTGTTCAACCACCTGGGCGTAGCGCAGAAAGCACACCATCACCACTGCAGGAGAAAACATGGACATTTCAGCTACACTGAAAAAACACACATAGAAATGAAAACTTCTGAATCTTTTTAAAGTTTAAGATCAAGTAAATGTTTTTTTAACAGATGCAGCAACAGAGTTTAAAAAGCAAAATGCTGCAGTTTGATGGTTGTTACAGGAAATAACACAAACATTTAAAACAACACCACTTAAAAAAAGATTTGAAATGATGTATTGAAAAGATTCTACACAAAGGAGAATGTGTGTTAATGCATCCAGAGAGAAAATATTATAAAAAATTAAGCTTGAGAGGAAACAGCAGGAGTGTGGCAACAAGCACAGAGATGGGAAAATGTGTCAGAAGTGACTGGTGATTAAGGGAGACAGGAAAGAGTAGTAATGGATGAAGGCCTTGCACAGTGAGAGGCTGGGGGGGGGGGGGCTGCATTAATTATTGACAGCAACCTTCCCCATAACTTCTAAAAGCTATGAGCTGAACTCTGTGGGTGTCGTGCAACAGAAGACCAACAGCATCATATATCACAACCATCTTCTACATGACAGCAGTGATTATAAACAGGAAATTACTTTTTCAAAGCACATGTTTGATTTTTAAGAAATCTTACAACTCACTTATGAAACTAGAACTTTAATATTACTTAAAACAACAAGAGAAGAACATTATTTTTTGATGGAACCTTTATTTAACCTTAAAAAAATCGTTAAGATCTACTGTAGATCTCTTAATATGGTGATAAATGGCACATCATCAACAGTAAATGAACAATAAACTAACACTTGTGTATTGTCATTAACGATTAACAAATATGTACAAGGTTTGAGTTTTGTCACCAGCACCTCTGAAACAAACCTATTAACATTATTTCGAGTCTGTTTAATCTGTAGAACTTAAACAATTCTCCACAGAGGAAACAGCTACAAACTGTTCACGCTCTGAGTTCAATTCTAAAATAATCTCCAAAAAACCGCCATGATGTGATCTGGTCAAACCAGAACAATCCAGCCATTACCAGATCTTGAACCACCGACACTTGCATCAGTCACAGTTTACTTCACACAGCTGTGTGTGCAGAGCACTGGCCGCATCAGCGTGACAGCTGTGAAACTATATTTTGGACATTAAGCCTTGTGATAGACGGGTGATGGGTTTAAGGTGTAACCCCGCCTCTTGAACAATGACCGATGAGGAAACACCCGAGGTATAGAAAATTGCTGAACAGATGGATGCTGACATCAACATGAGGAACAACAATTCAAACATCCCGCCATGCCATGAGCTGAGGACTCACCCATGAAGGCTCCAACGTTACCGATCAGGCTGAACAAGCAGCTTTCAGGAGGATAAGAGCCACATTTACTGCAAAAAGAAAAAAAAAAAATCCAGATTAAGATTTAATAATTAAATACATTAATACAAATTTCTAATGGGTTAAAAAAAGTCTAAAATATTCAGTGTTGAAAATTTATCAAATGAAGCTGGAGCAGATTTAAAAGGGTTGGATGGCTGGAAATGTGTAGAGAATTATTAATAAAAAGTGCAGAATCTACAGTCGTGGCCAGAATTTTTGAGAATGTCACAAATATTGGTTTTTAAAAAAAGTTTTTGGCTTCAGTTTTGATAGTAATTTGCATGAACTCCAGAATGTTATGAAGATAAGATGAATTACAAAATCCTTCTTTGCCATGAAAATGAACTTAATAAAAAAAATTCCACTGTATGTCATCGCTGCTATAAAAGGACCTGATGAGACCATTTCAATAATCTCCACACTAACAGGTGAGAATGTTGATGAGCACGAGGCTGGAGGTCATTATATCATGATGCTTGAGTTAGAATTAAAGACTGGATGATGCTTGGAATCCTTGTTCTTCCTGTTAACCTGGTTACCTGCAAAGAAACATGTGCAGCATCATTGTGTTGCATTAAAAGAGTTTCTACTAAGATTCACCTAAATCAGCCATTTAGCAGATCATCAAGAATTTCAAGTGAAGTGGGTCAGTTGTTGTGAAGAAGCCCAAGAACGTCCAGCAAGCACCAGAACCGTCTTCTAAAGATGATTCAGGTGAAGGATCGGAGTGTCACCAGTGCAGAGCTGCTCAGAAATGGCAGCAGGCAGGTGTGAGAACATCTGCACAGTAAGGTGAAGACTTCTGGAAGATGGTCTGGCATCAAGAAGGGCAGCAAAGAAGCCTCTTCTCTCCAAAACCATCAGGGACAGACTGACATTCTACAGGAAGTCCAGGGATTGGACTGATGAGGACTAGCATCTGTCCTGTGTCACACTAACAGTAAATCATCCTGAGACCATCATGTGTGGAGCTGCTTCTCATCCAAGGGAGTCAGCTCATTCACACAGCCATGAATAAAGAATGTTACCAAAACCTCCTCCCACAGCAACTTCATCCAACCATCCAAGAACAGTTTGGTGAAGAACAGCCTTTTCCTGCATGGTGGAGCTCCGGGCCAGGACAGTGAGAACTAGGTGGGAACAAAACATTGGAATTTTGGGTCAATGTCCAGGAAACTCCCCAGACCTTAATCCAATTGAGAACTTGTGGTCAATCCTCATGAGGCATGTGGACAAGTTGATTGACAGCAGGGGTCTTGAAAAAGAAATATCAGCACTGCAAATATTGTTTCTTTGCATGAACATGATGTAACTGTCAACAAAAGCCTTCGAAACTTATGAAGTTCTTGTAATTAAATTTCAATATATTACAGAAACAACTGACACAAAGTTCTAAAAACACTGAAGCAGCAAACTGTAAAAAACAACATATATGTCATTCTCCAAACATTTGGACAGGACTGTAGATGCGAAGGAGAAAATTTAAATAAAAAAACAAAGCCTCTATACACAAGCTTGAATGTGATGATGGTTAGACAAGCTGTACTTGTTGAGGTATTTTCACTGAGTCAAAAGAATATTAGACTGTATTTTATCATATTCAGAAAATGTATCCACTAAAACTTGATTAGAACATTTAAAATGAATTCTGAATATGAGCCATGATTATTTGACCAGACTCAAACAAAACATTACTGAGTACTGAGACTATGATGCTCTAAACTAGACTTCATGATTCATCAGTTTAAATGTGGAAGCACATGCTTCTGCTATAATCTAGATACGAAACTGAGACATAAGAGAAAAAAAATGAAAAACACAATAGTTAAAAAAAGCCTGACTGTAGTCGGTTGTTTCATACTACCCTGTTGTTAGAAGCCTATTTGCAGATTAAACAAATTCAAGTTATGCAAAACGTGGGTTAACACAGAACAAGTAGCTAATTCATGCCTGAAGCCAATCGCCAACACAAAACAGCTTTTGTATTTTGAAACAAAGACATGGTCTGTAATAAGGACAGGTGCAACAGAACACCTGATGAGGGGGATGTCTTGGATGGTGCAACAAGTCTTGGGGAAGCCTGGTCGGGGCAGCTCCTCTGTGCATGTTACATTGTAAGACCTATAAGACAAGGAGCTCAGTTCATCCTCTGAAATCCTTCTGATTATAAAACACAGTGCAGATAGCTATGGAAGCCAATGTTATTACTTAAACAAGAAAAAAAATTTACCAGTTCTCCACAGGACACGCATGGTGATTCATCACAGCCATGGCATACCTAAAAGTAAAGATATACCACTAATTAAAGATCAAACATGCCTACAAGGGTACTCAACCTTATGAAGTGCCCTATGTTCTATACACCTGGTTAATGTGTTCACATGTGACGATAGAAATAGAAAGAGGCTTCATGACTCACACTATCCATATTCCTGTGATGGAAAAGGCAGACAAGCTGACAGGCAGGACAATCCAGGCAGTCATTGAGCTGGCAGTGAGCTGGCTTTGTCCCAAGCATGGGGTGAGGGAGTAGGGGCTTTGGGCTTAGATGGCAACACGACAGGTGAGATCAGGTAGGGGCAGGCAGGGGGGTGAGGTCAACAGTGGACTTGGACGCACACACAAGGAGGGCATGAGAGGACAAAAGGGGGATGGCACAGCTCCTCTCCTCCACAGGTCCCAGCAACCAGCAGCAGCCTGAAACAAGAGCCGGGGGCGTTTGTGTTAGAAATATTTAGAAGCATTCAATTAGACTGCTGTGATCACACTGCAGCTTAACAGTCAGAACCATCAGGAGCTTCTCTGTTATACTCTGTTGTGGTTTAGGAGTTTTACCTTTCTTACAGTGTGTACAGCCTATTTCAGTCTAAATGTCAGCTTTATCTCTGTAACGCGGGGAACATTCTGCCTTAAAAATAAACTTACCTCCCATCTTCTGTTTTCATAACACAGCAGCTGACAGTCAACTGGAGCACAAGTATTTTTTGTGTCAATGTAACAGGAAGAGCATTATGAATAAAGTCATTATAATCTCCAGGAGAATGAAGACAACATAAAGAGAATGCATCAATAAGTTTGTGATATAAACTCATGTAACTTTTATAACTCTATAAGCTGGACAAGGTAAAAACTACAGGTGATGGTTTATCAGACCTCCAAGCACATCAACTGGACTGTAATTTTATCCCTCTGTCCTTGCTGAACACAGCAAATGGTGTTTACAGAGTGGAGACCTTGTTGTTTTCTATAAACAAAAAACCCTTCTGACAGAATACATTACGGCTTTGGTGCTGAACATCTCATACACAAACCTAACTCGTCTTTACTTTGTGGCTTTTGGCCTAATTGAAAGAAACAAGAAATAAACATAACAAAATGCCTTTAAAAAGATGTGTGTAGGAGCAGAGTGTAGAGGCTTAGCCAAGGTCAGTTGGGAGGTGAAGCAACAAGACTGGCCATCTCATTTTACACAGTAGACTCAGAGGGACTATAAAGTAAACATAGATTAACTAGTTTTACACAAAACAGCCGAAAAGAAGCTCCGATTTCTGGAGCTCCTCAGTAATTATTTAAAAAGAGAAAATAATGATCTGATTATTCCAGGTGGTGAAAACCTTTACATCAAATCCACAGCTAATAAAGTGTTTAGTTTTCTGATCTTTATATGTAGGATTTTTGCATTTTCCTAAACAGTAACAGTCACGTGGCTCCAATTTATCAATCAGCTCACCTCATTAAATGACCTGAGCCTTGTATGTTTACAAATGTACATGTGTTTCAGTCCTCAACGTGACAGAAACGTAGACTCCCGGTGACATATTGATATGTTCATAGCTGTGAAAGATCTACCTTTTTTATATATTTGAGGAAACGGACGAATTTCACATTAATAACAGTAATGAACTCCTGGAATGTTCATCTAAACCATCAGTTGCTAAACATTTTCTAATTGAAAAGTCTACACGCTCAAAGAATTTCTGAAATAAATGTATGAGCAATGATAGACTTTAGAAGTAACTCTCAGGACTTTAGTTTTGTGTTTCTTAAACGAGCTTTAGGAAAAAACTTGACGTCTATGAGGAAAGGGACCATTGCATTTTTAACCCCCACCGCTTTTTGACAATTTTTACGCCACTGTACTTTAGACTCAATGCAAATACAACAGGAATGTGTTTTCAGTAAAAAAATTCAAACGTCCATTCACTTATTTTTATTCAGTTACTTAAGTCAAAAGAACTGAAGTACTGTGAGGTCGGCAGCTGTTTGTGGACCGACTGTACCGTTAGCTTTCCTTGTTAGCTTAATCGCTCGTTAGCTAGCACTTCACCAGTTGTCTTGACCTGACACTTGGCCGCATCTTAATTTCCGCTAACCTAACTAATAAGCCGCTTACCAAAATAAGCTTAGAGGATCAGAATACTAATAATATTGTAATAGCTAGTACACAAAAATTAATTTGCACCTACCTTCCACCCGGTGTACCCACAACAGACTTCATCAACCTTGGTTTCCCTTTAAAAACATCGTTTTCTTAGCAAATGATGCTAGCTGTAAGAACAACTTCCTGCTGAGCTTTTCAAAATTAAATACCAACGTCAGAATTTTGAGATATTGTTAATTTTTTTATATCACAAAGTATTATTTGTTTTTTTTAAAAAGTAATAATTGATTTATAGTAGTTTTTACCTTAAACATAAGGAAATTGCAACGTATAAAAAAGGTTTCCTGTAAATAAAAATAATACGTTTGCGTGTTTTTCTCCGAGGCAGAAAGTATATTACTATTAACAGCTGTACAGACATTCTTACATATATGAATTTGCGGAGAGGAACGAATTTGTTTTTCATCCAAAATGTTTTTTGACATTTTACTTGATAAAACCAAAGAGCTCTTTTATTGTCACACTAAGATCGAATCTGATATTCTATTTTAACTAACTTGACAAAGCTCACAGTTCTGCTGGGCCCTTCTGTGCACCTTGATCTGTAGATCTTTGTTAAAATCCACAATAAGAACTGGGATTTCTAGTTAAATTAAATAAGAAATGAAAAAAAAAACATAGAAAAGAAAAGGAAGAAGCTTCATTTATGATTTTGCTCTGGAGGAATGAGTGTGTCAGCAATTCTTGTGACTATCTGGGCTTTATTCATACCATGATCACAACAGCATTTTGGATGAAAGTTGAAAAGTTTTAAAGAGAAAAGACTTTAATTTAACCATTAAAAACTTTTTAATTACCTCTTTATTCAATTTCCTATTATTAAACCTTTATTTAACAAGGAAGAAACTAATTAAGCTTAAAATTTCAAGTACACTTTTTATGTCACAAATAACATTAAAGTAGCCTATTGAAAAATACATTGAAAAGTCTCATAAATTAACGTTATATGTTTTTTATATTGACTACTATAGAATTAAAATCGGGGATTATTTAATCCCTATTTAGAGAACTGCATGTTTTAACAAGTACATAAAATAGACCATGATAAAAAGCCGTTGTTTCCAGAAAACTATGCTTACTTTTCATTTTTCATGATGCGTGAGGCAACATGGTCCAACAGCTCATCAAAGATATTTCGGTCCAGCTTTAAATGAATAACACAATTTAAAAACAGATAACAGGTCAATGAGAAAGGTGCTAATAAAATAATAAAATGTCATGTACACTTTTTAGTCAATGGGAATTTGAACCTGTTGGACAGAGAGATGGTTAATTCCTCAGTGTGACAGATACTGGTAAGAATGATCCATTGTAGTACTCCTCCCTTCACTCTAGGTGTAAAAATGTACTACTGAATGAGCTATTCAGTGCTTGTAGAGTCTCATGAGGGGGGGGGGGGGG
>SSNP01000011.1:735578-768983 GCA_006937955.1 Pachypanchax playfairii
GGGGGGGGGGGGGGGGGCTTCCTGTCTTTTAGTCTCGTTATGACACCCATAAATCAAAAGTTAAGTGTGAAGCTGAAATTTAAGCAAGAGTACATAATGGTTGGTTTGACCGCTGTTCTAAACTGGGCTAAAACCTTTTTTTTCCAGCAGTGACATTTTAAAAATGGACCTTAATGAGACTTTGCCTTATTACAACATCTGGTGTTACAATATCAGAAAACGGCACTTGTTTACACTGGTGATTTAAAAAAAAAATTTGTATAAACATGCACACTTTTTAAATTTTTTTACTCCTGGTTTCATGATGAGAAAATCCAATTACCAAAACATGCACCAACATGATGTTTTATTTAACCTTCTTTTTATCTTTTAATTACAAAAAATACAAAAATAAATCTAAATCCTTTCTATTTTTAAACAAGAATCTTATGACGGCTTTTTTCTATTTTTTTGTAGTTTCTGACCAAATAAGGTTTATAAAACACACATAGACTCATCATTTTTTTTTTTTTTTTAGAATTTTTTGAAAGTTTTCAAAAACCTAGTGTAACCACACAAGACACAGACCAAACCGTTTTGGGGTCAAAAGCTGAATTTATTTACAATCCACCCTGTCCACTATCAAAACAACACTCATTACTGTCTGTGTCTGCACAAAACATTGTTTAGGAAGGAACTCGTTACTATAAAATATATGTATATACATTTCCCTATATATGGGACTCACAAAGTTTCATTTTTGTTGTTAATATCACACATTGACAGGATAATAATAATAAACATGAGCAGACAAATATTTCTGTACGTTTGCATTCTCAGTTATCTTGTGACGTTGGTTTTTGTTTTGCTCATGCTGCTTCTGTCCATCATGGCTGAACAGATTCATGAGTTTCACATGTATATAAAGGTAAAAAATTCAAAAATTAAGTGCTGCAATAGATTCTTGTTTTATATAATCAAGCAGTCACATGCGAATTCCAAACAGTCACAGGTTTCCTTTTATGTAATATTCAATCTGATACTCCAAATGGTTCCGAATATGCTCATGCACTTTATTTAAATACTGGTTAAGTACAACAGAAATAATAATAAATAATGTCTGAAGACAACATTGCCCTTGCCATGATTCGGTTGAGCAAAAATAGTGAAACAGCAGTTAGTTGACATTTATGTTGAAGTGTTACAGAACAATGCACAAACAATAGCTTGAACAATCGTTGAAATATTTGATTCACTTTTAACATCAGCAGATGTTTATTTGCATGGCTTAAACATTTTGCAGTTTTATTTGGCAAATTTTGTTGTGCTTGTTGCACTGGCATGTTCATTTGGCACTGAGATCCACCACCAGATGCTGGTAGGCCAGAGTATTGCCTTTAAAGCTGGCAGCCAGCAAAATGTCCTTATTGTCGACAGACACCAAGTTGAACCCTCTGGGTGCTCGCATGTTGAGCTCCTGGAACGGCTGAAAGCGCTGAGTGAGGTCGTCCCACAGATATACTCTGGAGAAAGAGAAATCACTTCCCAGAATGAGGTACTGTCGGTGACCCACTGTGAAGGGATACACAGCCATTGAACCCCGAGAGGGGAGAGTCTGGATCTCCACAAACTGCTGCCCCTCCCAGCGGAGGATTTTGGAGTCACCGATGAAACGTGTCAGACAGAGGTAAAGAACTTTTCTCACCCAAAAGTGCTTTACCATCTGCACGTCTGCTAGTTCTGTGATTTGGGAGTGAAAAGCAAACTGCTTCTGGTTTCGGTTCCACTGGTAAACCACTGGCGGCTGAGAGGCACTGGAGAGGATGAGATGAGGCTTTCCACCGACATCAAGAAAATCCACATGGGTGTCCCGATGCCAGGGATGGAGGGACTGATGGGAGTAGAAACCATTGCTGTTCCAACGATAAATACTAGTAGAACCAGCTTTGGAACTATCTGCAACAATAAAGTACCACTCTCCACCCAACTGGAAGGTCTCCACAAAGTTGGGTTTCCTCACACGGCTGGTGTCAATATCTTGGATTTTTATGAAGCGCTGCGGGTCCTCCTCCCACCTGTGTTCACAACAAGGCTGTCAGTGCTTTTTAAAAACTAAAATAATACTTTTGTGCTTGAAAAAAAAAACTACAACTTATTGGGTTAGAAGGTAGGATCTGTGTACAGAGGCTGCCAGAAACGTTAGCTCAGCAGAAATAGAAAAACTAGGAGAAATAACAGGTCTGGCTATTCAAAGCTGTTTCAGGAATTAATCATGTTTCAACTATCTTTAGATTTCAGGATGTAAGTTAATCAATCTTTTTTATGCTTTTTGAACCACATGACTTACTTGTATATATGTGATCCACCAAAAAGCTGAGCCACAACCATATAAAGTGTGTTATTTATCACCACCGGTTTGCAGTAGACAGCAGAACGAGCTTTGAGAGAAACATATAAAAACCAGATACATCATGCTTCAGTTCCTCATGAGATATTTGTATAGCTGTCATAATATTCTCATCAACAACTTACAAGTGATGTTATGAAACCTCCTGAAGAGCAGCTCAACGTGATCCCATACGTACAACGTGCAGAACCCTGAATCAGGCTGAGCAAAGACTACAAACTGATCTCCACTGAACTCATAGGACTCCACTGACACAGAGTGGAAAGGGAAGGTTTCATAAAACGCAAAATCTGATGGAAGACAAACGTGACAGCACTTAGAAACCAACAATACAACAAACTGCTGGAGAGATGAGCACTGAGGCAAAACCTGCACTGATGCAGTTGAAGTCTCTTGGTGTAAGATCATGAATTCTGCGTCCCTGGAATTCAAAGGGACTTGCACAGTAAATAGCAGGAACTGAAGTGTTGGTCTTCTCCATCCAATCCACTAACCACTTGATCTTACAGTCACAGCGGAAAGAGTTCCCACGCAGGTCTCTGTGTTAAAAGAAAGGCTCACTGTTTAAATCTCAACTGTTAAAACATCTTTTTTTTTATCAATGACACCTTAAACAGTATGTCCAATAAACTTTCAGGGATAAACTGCTAATTTGTGCAGCCGTTTATAAGATTAAACTTCCCAGGAAATGATGTCCATCTTACAGATCTGTGAGGATGTCCAGATGTTTGAAGAGATCTCTGGGCAGCTGCTGCAGGTTGTTGTTTGAGAGAGATCTGCAAAGTTGAGAGTTGTTTATAATACAACCTGACCTTGTCTCAGATTTGTTTAGTCCAAGGACAAAATACTCACAGGTGAGTGAGGGATTTGAGCCCTCTGAAGGTATACTTTGACAGCGCCTGGATGTCATTATTCTCAATGAACCTGAGGAGAGAACAAATCATTCATCAACAAACAATCCATGTGAGGAACAATATTTTCAACAGTTTGTTCTGAGGAATAAAAAATTAAGTAAAAAAATCTCAAGTCCAAAAATGTTCCACCGAGAGCAGCAGATGTTTGTGCATCAGCATCATTGGATCTGTTCTGTTTGTCTGTTGGTAGTTGAGGCCATGCAGCATGTGCAGATTCCCTGGAGGTGTTTACATATGATAGCATGACTTTATTAGCAATCCCAGCAGACAGTAGCAGTAAGGCAGAGGCCTGGGAGACGAGCTGCAGCAGCCTCAGAGCCAGCAGCCTTCAATAGCACATCAATTCACCGTATGGCGTATTCAGCTTTTTCACACTGCAGAGGTAAAGTGCTCACAGTCAGGGAAGGATTTATTGTTAGCTTTATTTTTGGCCCCTATTTCTATACTGATCTTAAGAGCTGAGTGTTCCTGAAGGACTGTTTTACACAAGAAGTTACTTTAATACATTCATTTGTAAAAAGAGATGAAAGTATGTACCGTGAATAACACATAATAGGAAAACACTGATACAGCAGTGAAGCTGGAGAATGTAATTACATTCACAGGGATGCAAATGATCACTTTTTAAGAGAAAACATTTGTTATTTTTAGTGTTTCGGTTAGAAGTTGTATTACTCACAAGTACTGCAGATGAGAGAGACCAGCAAACGCATCATCAGCAATCATAGTGAATGTGTTTGAGTTCAAGAGCCTGTTGAAAAAAAAAACACAACAGTTAATGTCTAAGATCTTAAAAGCTAACAATGTGATGCAGTTACCAAGACTTCAGTTTTTTAAACATTAAACTGCAGCTATAAAAGGCAAATAAATTGAGAACAGTACAACAAGTACATTTAGACTAGACATGAAGACACTCATGATGGCATCAGAGGAGACAACTGAGTCTTTGTGTGGCAGAGCAGAACTGAAGGGAGTCAGTCATCGGCAGTGACACTGATACAGAGCCACTTTACCCTGTTACTGCTACGTCGTCACTGTTTTAAAATAACTATCAATTTGGAGTAGAGTATCTGAATCTCATTGTCACTGCTAATAAAACACTCTGGTTGGAAAATACCCGTGATACTTATTGTTGTGGTTTTGCTTTTTAACAGAAAATGAGCTAAAGCTTGTCATCAAGGTGTGATAACGCAGCGTCAGAGTGCTCACAGGAACTGTAGCAGGTGAAGATGTGAGAACGCTCCCTCTGGGATTGTTGTGAAAGCGGCGTTCACCATCGTCCTGTCAGGACAGAAAACACAAACATCACTTGATACATCATGCTTGAGTTATTTTTTATTCCATCTGGTTTGAATTGAAATCTTTTTTCTTTAAACTAGGAGATGTCTTCAGTTGTAAAGCAAGGAAATCATCAGCCTCTGCCCTCTGAACTCCTCTGTGTTTTTATGATGGAAAGGCTCGATTGTTGTAGCTATACATATTGCAAGTGTCTCTGTACAGTACAGCAGGTCTCCTGCAGTGAGATGGGAAATCTATTGTTAGTAAGTCTCTCTGGGACACATTAAAAGGGACATCATCATCTTCTTGATTTTTTCCATTTGATAGTGTTTTGCATATTGCAGTTCGACACCATGGGCAAAAATCCCCTCCCCCCCCACACACACATAAAATCACTTTAAAGTAATCAAAAACAAGCAGAGGTTTCATGCATGATTATATAACTGAGTGACATCAGTGATGTAACCATCTGTACCAGCCTGCATGCTGCTGAGACTTCTCTCTGGTTAGGTAAAACAGAATAAACTGTGGACTCACAGAGAGATGATTCCAGGGGGGAAGCTCTTGGGGATAGTCTTGGTATCCACACAGAAAGCGCTGTCTTTGGTGCAGGAGCAGGTTGCAGGGCAGCGGGGTACCTTTGGGGCCCTCCTGGCGTATGATCCCCTTGACAGACAGAGACATAAACATAAAACCAACAAACAGACCAACCTCGTCCATTTTGACCTGAACGCCAGCATCCTTGTGCAGGAGGAACGGGAGGCAGGGCTTCTTGAAGTTTCTCCTCAGTGGAGAGAGGCTTGTTGAAAAAGCGATGGCTAGCCTGCCTTCAAGCCCAGCAGTTCTGTTAAAGCAGAATGCAGAGCTGAGAGAGAAGGAAGAGAGGGAGGTGGGAGAAAGAGGGTACGTCAGTGTATCCTCGGCGGGGGTGTGTGAGCTTTGCAGCTTCTCTAGATATTTCTGCTTCTGTATCTCTGCTGGAGCTGTTGCCAGAATGCCTTCTGCAGGAATGATGAGCTTGGCCACATTCTCCTGACAAGGAACTGTAAGCAGCGTTACTGACAATCAGTTATTTAGTATTACACACACAGACAACTTAAAAATAGCAGCAGTAGAAGAAGAGAGAAGGAGGTATTCTCATATTCACAAATCTCAAAGTCTGCATACTCTGTTTCCATCTCATTAAATCCAGTAAAACAAACTGATACAAGCAAACAGGGATAGAAATCAATGATGCAGACAAAGTGTGTGGGCAGGTTTCCTCTGTCAGTGGCTGAATTTGTAGGAAGGGGTTTCATTCTGGCACTAAATAAAGCACAGACAGAGAGACTAGATAGAGGTGGGTAGGTAAGTGGATGGATGGATAGATAGATAGATAGATAGATAGATAGATAGATAGATAGATAGATAGATAGATAGATAGATAGATAGATAGATAGATAGATAGATAGATAGATAGATAGATAGAAGCAACAGATGCATCATGTGTAGTTTGAAGGTTACGTCGCATCGTCTCTCTCAGTACCATCCTCTAACACCAGATGGCGCTGTTTGATATAAAATAAACTCGGGGGTTTGTGCGCTTCATTGTACAAATGATCTTCAGTGTCAGGCATCAGCAGCTTTACTGCATAACGACTTTGTTGTCACAAGCAAAGGAACCCTGCAGCATGTGGCGTGAACCATCTGATCCAAAGAGGTTCTACAGACAAATACTTTATTTTATTTAGAAATAATTGATTTCTAGTTCCACTCTCTTTGACATGCAGATCTGAAATAAATAAAGTGTTATTTTATTAGGAAAAAGAGGAAAAGTTGGAAATGCTTAGATTGGAAACTGTTAAAAATTGTCTGTTTTGGTAATTTGGAACTTTTTTTTTGTCAGCAGTGAACATCTATGGTTTAAGATTACTGTCAAAAATACATGTATTATTAATGAACAACACGTGCATAACTGTCTATCAATGTGCAAACCTGTTTCTGCCAAATAGCTAATATACAAACATGTTCTCATACTGAATACATGTTTGTATTTGATTTGGAACAGGAGTTCACACAATGCTAGTTATAGACGTCTTTTAACAGTGATCATACCCCATAAACAGCCTTCAACAAATATGTTGTCTTGTTGTTATTGTTTGGTTGATTTTGAAACCAAAAATGTCCAATGAGAGAGTTCCAAACTTTCCCAGATGTAAGTATGATTCAGTTACAGTACAGTTTCCTGAACAGCAGTTATCATTAAGATTGCATCGTGTTCATACACGCCTCAGCGTCTTTGTGCTGACTGTATTTGTAGATGTATTCGAGTTGTGCTCAGCAGTTAATGCCTGAGATTACTCCTCACAAAACTCCACCCAACCAAACCTCCGGTGGGAACCAGTATAATTTCATGGCACACAGAGAGAGAGGAGTAGCAGCTGGAAACCCGAACTAACACGGCCTGTGAGGAGCAGAAGAGATCTGAAATGCAGCAGAGATTAGTCCTCGACCCTCTCGCTGTAAAAAAAAACATGCTTCCTAAATAATAGGCCTCAGTTTTAATCACTGTTTTGGAAAATCTGCTGCTTGAAAGAAATTGTTTCTGACACAACAGCAAGAATTTAACTGTCTGAAAAAATTGTTTTGTACAATAACAACTTCAGCAATAAATAGTTTACTTGCCAGGACCTGGTTGAGAAATATGAATTACCCTCCATCAGCCTATTGAAGCGCCAACCTTTCCTTATAAACATTTTAAAAGCCTCAAAATGTCAATTTATACATTTTTTAAAAGTACAGCCAAGTTCTCCATCTTGAGCTAAGTGTGTGTTACAGCCACATATTTGATGTTTTTCACCAGAAAAAAATAAGTGATTTATGGGAGTGTGTATGTGTTTGTTACAAAATAATATTATGAACCATTGAACAGATTTTAATGAAAGTCTCATGAATTAATTCACAGCTGATTGACTTTCACATTCAATATTCACCTTACATAACATAATTACAAATTCACTAATAGGACATTAAATAGCTTATTTATATATCCAGGTATGAAAAACTTGTTGCTTAATTTCCAAGAAGACTCCCGGCTGTACTAGCTCAAAGAGTGCTCCTATTCAATACTGAGCAAAGGATCTGAATACTTAAGACCATGTGATATTTCAGTTTTTTAAAAAATTGCAAAAATTTCTACATTTCTGGGGGGATTTCGGTCGAGGTGGAGTGCTGAGTGTACATTCATGAGAAATAAAATAAACTTTTTGGATTTTAACAAATGGCTGCAAATGGATGGATGGATGGATGGATGGATGGATGGATGGATGGATGGATGGATGGATGGATGGATGGATGGATGGATGGATGGATGGATGGATGGATGGATGGATGGATGGATGGATGGATGGATGGATGGATGGATGGATGGATGGATGGATGGATGGATGGATGGATGGATGGATACATGGATGGATACATGGATGGATGGATGGATGGATGGATGGATGGATGGTTTGTTGGATGGATGGATTGATGGATGGATGGATGGATGGATGGATGGATGGATGGATGGATGGATGGATGGATGGATGGATGGATGGATGGATGGATGGATGGATGGACGGATGGATGGACGGATGGATGGATGGATGGATACATGGATGGATACATGGATGGATGGATGGATGGATGGATGGATGGACGGATGGACGGATGGATGGATGGACGGATGGATGGATGGATGGATGGATGGATGGATGGATGGATGGATGGATGGATGGATGGATGGATGGATGGATGGATGGATGGATGGATGGATGGATGGATGGATGGATGGATGGATGGATGGACGGATGGACGGATGGATGGATGGATGGACGGACGGACGGATTGATGCATAGATGTGTCCTTTTCTGTCAGTTCTACTTCCTTTTTTGTTTGATTTTTATGTTTTGGCCTTCTAACTTCACTGGTTGGCTCGTGTGTATGTAAATATAAGTTGTTGTGTAAAAGTTCTATTAAACATTTACCCTTTAAAACTCTTTCAGGGAAATCCCCAGCTGCTTCTAGGCATTGATATTAAGTCCAACATGCACATACATGTCAAGGTGTTTCCATACTCTTGATCCAACTCAGCTGGAGACATGAATGTATGCACCCCCTCTGCAAGTCTTTACACAAAGTGATTAACAGAGGAGGAAAAGGGCACAACTAAACAGGTGATTCTGAGGCAATAAATCAAGAACTTAATCATTGTATGTCTCCGGAGCGCACTCAACAAAAGAAGCTAATAAATCAGCTGAACACATACTGACGTCAGACCTGGTGAGTCAGAAACATCTAATGCACTTGCATGTGAGCATGAATTCAATAAGGTGTTTGTCTCAACGCATCCATCATGTCTGATATCTTTGACCTGCAGTCTTCAAGCTGCAAACATGCTAATGACGTGCAGTTCTTTTTATTGTATTGAGGCAGCAATGATTACTGGAAAATGAGGCTGTAAGACGAAAGTAGGAGAAGGATGTTGGATATTAAGCTAAATTTTGCCTGAAAGGCATCCAGCCCAAACCGTACTAATGCTTTCCCATGCGCTGTGAGTGTGGCTCAGTCAGGGGATTGTATGCCAGCCAACCTCGTCCCAGGCTCAATTCAATTAAAGAGAGTACAAAGACATATGGCTCCAGGGTAAGTGATATGATTAGAGTTCTTTGCACAATGACATTGCTGTTTTGATTCACACCCTCCTTCATTTGGGTGCTCGCAGCATGAAGGCTACAACTCGAAACAACCATGCCAGGGAGGGCTCCTTCAGTTGGGCTGCAGAATCCCGAGGAAGCTATAAACAGCTTACAGAGCAATCGCTCACAATCAACATGTCACACTGTCTCACCAGGGAAAATAAATGCAAACCAACAACAGAGAAAAGACTAAAAGAGAGATTCTGTGTTGATCAACAATCTGAATGGATAAGAAGACTCCACCAGACACACAGCCACATAGCTATCTAAATTTTCAGTCTGTACAATGCTGAGGAGCAACTGTACTCCCACTGCCCCCTCACTGTCGAGTCGAGCTGCCATAAAAGATAAGTGATACGCCTCATGGGACGGGGATGTGTCGAAGGAATGCGTGTGCAGGTATCCTGCTGCCTGTGGGGACTGTGGGAATAGGCCCTGCACACCAGTTGATCCCATATGATAAAGGCCCTGACAGGCTCAGATTATATGTCTCAGCCTGGAGGAGGTGTCCGTGTTTCATTCCTGAGCTGAGGAAAGTTGATCTGGTGGGAAAGAGGTGGGGCCATGACCGCAGGCGTCAGTTTTTGTATGGATGCCAAACACACACCTTGCCAGGGAGACAGCACTACCACTAAACCCCTCACCACCCCTCCAACACTAAACACACACCCTCACCCATCTCAGTTAACCAACCACACCCGCCCTCACAGTCATACAGATATGCTAAACGATGTAGAAACTTTTATGTCTGCTGCACCAGTTAAACAAAAATATTGTCTCGTTTAGTCTGAGGAATAGACGATGTCTCATGTTTATGATTTTAGTCTTGTGTAGAAAGGCAGCAGTGAGTGACAGGGTGAGCCCCAGCCTCAACCCCCCTGTCATGCCTGTCCCACAGTGCAACCAGGGCACCAGAGAGCTGTCATACAGACAGACCTCTCATAAACAGGAGCCTGGGTCCATTGTGGAGACAGAAACATCAACAACCAAAGACCACACATAAGGAGAGGACACAAACAGTCCCCTGCTGTCATTTTTACTTCATGGGGCCAACAGGAAGTTCAACAACACGATTTTGGCATTTCTCAACTAAAGCGTCACATATTTTACTAAATTATAACATTTTCGACTCAACAAAACAAGTTCAGCGGTCACATTCAGATTTAAATGAGCTGTACATCATCCCAGCTATAGTTAAGAAGGGTGGGGAATCTGTTTTGAAATCAACAATCAGTGGTGCAGTTGAGCTAAGCTTGTCTGCTGTGGTTACAACCACACTTAATGTCTGAAATGTCTGAGCTCCTTTTTTATGAATGTGTCACAGAAAAAAAAAAAAAAAAAGGCCAGGACACGAGACTCCCTCACCTTGGACATGGACACTGGCCAGAATGACATAAGTCTAAGTACTGCAATGCAGCGACCTTTTCTCTTAGTCTGTTCATGTTCAATGACAGAGAGCCCTTGCATTAAACCGTCAGCTTATTTATGAGCAGAGAGAGAAGCAAAACAGCAGGCTGTGTCACTGTGATGCGTTTCCTAGAGTGTAAAATGCAACAGAACCACACTCTAGTATCACTTTCATTGATCTCAACCCTCATCCTTTCTGTTAATAGAATAAATCTGAAAAATGTTCTTGATGGTGACGGGTCTTTTTTTTTTTTTGACAAAGCTAGAAGAGACTTAAAGGACTTGTCTATCTGACGCTGCCATTTTCAGGCAGTGTGTTGGAGTCCAATATGGAGGATCAGGCTTTTGACTAAAACAGCAGATGAGATCCTTAACTGGAATAAATCAAACTATCTCTGATAAACGATGAACAGAAAGTAGTTCATCAAACAGACATCATATATTAAAGATCTTGTTGTTCCATGTGTTCCTAACACAGCACTTCATTCTCAGACTGCAGGTCTGCTTGTGGTTCCTAGAGTTTCTAAAAGGAGAATGAGAGGAAGAGCTTTTAGTTATCAGGCTCCTCTCCTGTGGAACCAGCTTCCACTTTTAATCCATGAGGCAGACACCTTGTGTAGACTTAAAGGGAATCTGACATGCAATTTTACATTATTTTACTCCTTCACATCAATCAATAATAAATTTGGACCTTGTGGACATTTTCCAACATAAACCAGGAAGCACAGATTTCAAGTAATAAAGTCTCAAATATGCAAATTTATGAAATATCGCTGCACAATTTCAAGAAAGGTGAAACAGGAACAGGAGATGTAAACAAAGTGATTACTGTGACGGGAACTAAAGGAAAAAATGGAGAATCGGATCCAGAATCTGTTGTTTCTGAGTGTTTTTCTCTTTCTGAACAAGAAATTGATTCAGGAGACGAGTCAATGTGAAGAGAACCAGTTTTGATGCCCACAGTTGAATATGTTTGAGCTGAAATCAGTTCAACAGGATTCAATTCAAGTTCTGCCAATCAAACACAGTCAGTCTCAGTGTCAGTTTCCGGAGGAACTGTATTTCTCTCTCTGATTATGTGTTTTTTATTGGCTGTAATTATTATGAATAGGTCAAGTTAATTGTAGGTGCGCGCGAGTGTCTGTGATAGCTGTGAAAAAAGTAACGTTCAAGACACGTCCTCACAACAGAAAAATAATGATCTGACAGCTGATACGTTCATTTCAAACTGTAGTCGATTTTTATTTCTAACATTTATGTATACAGAACTCCACGTGTTGAGAGTCTGACATTCAGAAAAGTAGATTTCTGCACTGTTGTTTGTGCACATCACAGCCTGTTTTTCTGTGCAGGTTGTGATAACGGGCCGTGTTGTTCTGAGGACGTCCCGTTTCTTAAAAGGTTAAAAGAATGTGAAATTCAACTAGCTGGAGAAAAAAATGCAGTTTTAATTTGTTGAGAAACAGATATGAAGACACACTCTACTATTAAAAAAGAACATAAATACAACTACAAGAGAATATTTTTTTCAATTGTGACAAATTAAACACTATTAACCTCCCCCCTCAAAAAGGAGTTTTAAAACTTTATTACTTTATTATTGTAAAAAATGATGTAGTTTTTTCTTCATTTATCATAAATACCTGCCAGAAAGAAATATATCTCAAGTATTTCAACTAGAAAAACTGAGGTTTGGATCTCCTGTAGGCTTGTTGTGGTGTGTTTTAAACCTCATCAGGATCATCTATTTAGTTTTATGCTGAATTAAACTAGTCTATAGAATATTTTGGAAGGCAACACCCCAAAATTTATGTTTTCCAAACAATTCTTCAGCCATTTTTTGAGGTGTGGCAGGTAGGGTGTGTAATATAACAAAGCTTCTATTTGGTATTGTGCCTTTTTAACCTCGTCCAGCATCAACAGATCCCTTTACAGACAGAGCACATTATAATATATATTTACACTGACAATTATATCACGTGCAAGGACACTCGTTGTTCATGTCGGCTGGAGGTAAGACCTGGATTGGAAGATACAGCCTGAACCACAGGTGTGTTTGGTGCTGCATTCTATGTTATAAGTCTGTGTTTCTGGGTCAGAACGAGAACAAAAAATCTACTAATGCAGCTGCAAGATTGAGTAAAGACATTTTTGAAACCAGCTTTGTTCCATGTTGTCGTATTTCAACAAGTAAACAAGTTTGTATCAATTAACCAAATTTTATAGAGTCCAGATCTTTTTATATGACTGAACTTAATTTGTATTTAAGGTTGACTCACATTGTGTAACGGCACCACTGGAGTGTTAACAAACCAAATAAAGTTGGATGTGGTTGGATAGCTGCAATTCCAGATTTCCCAAATCAAACTGCATTCCTTAGTCACACAGACAATAGTTTCAGGTTAAAAAAAGATGTTGACTCTGTGATTAGCATTTTTCTTTAATTAGATTGTTGTTATTGAAAAGAAATAAGACACACTGTCTTCATTGTGTTCTAATCAGAGTGTAAGAGACGAAGCACAGCTGAATGCAGGTTATTTAAATAGTGAATAAAGACGTTTGTGTTGCAGAACTTTCCCTGGCGCCATCTGTCAAAGGTGATAATACCCTCCACCTAATAGCACCTCAGCTCATAGCTGTTCCATTAACAGGTTATAAAGCAAGGCCTTGCCTGCCCTCTTCATCATCACCTCAACCACAGCACACAGATGAGGCTTTATTAGTCCTCGTTTCCAGGAGATGATGTTTCTCCTAAAAAAAAAAAAAATAGTTTGCATGTTTGAATCTTGGATTCGTGTATGAAAATGTGAAATGTGGCTCTTCCTGCTAAAAACTTCTAAACAATGAACCTGAATCGCTTTAATTTTAAAATCCACAACACTCAAATGTGTGTCTGAGTAACACTGATCTGTTATTTATCAGTAAATAAACCACTTAACCTCGTTGCTGAAAGGAGATGTTTTAAAAGTCTTTTTAAGAGTCACATTTTACAGCTGATTTTAGCCTGTTGCATGGCGACTGCGAGGTGATGCATCAGCCGATGGCAGGAAGCTGGAGGGAGAGACAGGAATGAAGGTTGGTGCAGATGACGGATGGAGTGCAGCCCCAGCACTCGCCAAACCATTCACACACTCATAAATCACGTTTTACTGCCGGCTGAGGCTCTTTGTACCAGCCAACATTTCTTCTGATGTCAGCAACACATTATCATATCTAATGAGACTCCAGCAACCTGAAGCGGAATCATTTCATCTCCATAACTTTTACATCACAAACATAAAAATCTTGATATTTATTGGGAAGTTTATGGAGTTCATACTCTGAAAGCTTGTTTATCAATAACATTTTATTTAATGAAATCCTATTTACAATGACATACGTGTTCTGAACCAAATGGAAAGTGTTAAAACATTTACAGTAGAGTAAGTTCATCATGCACAGTGAATGTGCACAGGAGACAAGTATTAGCAGGCATGGATTAAAACTAGGAATATTTAGAGTTCATTGAATGAAACAAGAAGTTTCGATACTCAGTTGATCCAAACAGCCGTAAACAAACACTTTATAAATATTTCTCTGCTGGAAAAGAACTCCAAACGTTGAGTTTATGCTGTATTGCATGTTTTATCAGAAAATTCAGTTATAAAAAAATACAACCCAGTATATATATTTTTAATTATTGTGCAGTAAATTTGGGACAATCCAAGCAGTTAGATTGTGAGAGGAAAATAAAAACATTTGGCCATGAAATCCTCAGTAATTTTATAAAAACACCCTCATGTAACAACTGCCTCTATGAACTATTTTAGAAAATAAATCAAACAATAGTATCCTTGTACAAAAAGACACTAAATCAACAGCGGTAATAAAAATAAGAGTACATTGTAATTATATAATTCATATCTTTTTATTTTCTAGCTGTATTTACAAGAGAATGAACGATCCCATGGACCACGGTGCTGCATGTCTCTCTGTACCATGTTGTCTGAATTTGGTCCAAAAACACATTAATGTCTTCTACTAGTGATGAAATGACCAAACCAGGATAAAATTAAAAAGTACAAAATCCCTGTCAGTCATTTTGATTCTCCTGATCAAAACACTGGAATGCCCAAAGTGAAGAGAAAAGTGAGTCTACTTTTTTCTGACATTGAAACAAACCGTCACTCGTTAATGCAAAGTGCCCCAAAAACATGGCTGCCACCATGAACTGGAAACGGCTGCTAGTCAGCAGTCCATGTGATCCAACAAGTCCTGCACAGAGTCCCGAGCTCGCCTCACAGAGGTGTTTCAGTGTTTTTTAGCTTCATCTCTGGAAATGTGGGGAGATGTCCAACCCCATGAGGCAAGAAGCGGAAATGTAAATGTGTATCTGACTGAAAATGAGGTCTCAACGTTTCTTAATGGCGGCCCCATTGGAGTGTGGAGGAAACTTTGGGAGGCAGGGCTCCTCCGCTCCAGCATCGTGAGAGAAAACAGAGTCCTCGCCGGAGGAGCAGGTTGAGCTCCGTGTTTCAGGGTAGCTTAGAGAATATTGGTCTAGAGGCACAGACAGCTCCAAATATTCCTGCAAGGAGAAATAGGACACAATACAAAGTGATTTCCACGCTGTCTGATAGAATCTGCTGCTTCCTGAATAGAGGCAGACTGACCTGGTTGGATATCATGGCGAGACATCGATCCAAGTCCTCCACCAGCTGCTTGAATGTGGGTCTCTGGGAGGGTACGGCATGCCAGCAGTCCCTCATCATCATATACCTGCACAGTTCATACAATAAGTCATAAAACACATTCAACATTAAATGGAAGCTAAAATCTCCAGAGTCGGTAAGTGATGTAACTAAACTGAACGATATATTCCAACAGGAACTCATTAATGCTGAGTGTTTTATTTCTCTGGTCAGAGAACATTTTTATGTTGTGAAGCACCTTGAAACATTCTGCTATACAACAGTGTAGGTAAAGTAAATATTAATACTAACTGTTGGTCAGGTTTCACTTACTGAACTCATTGTAACTACATTGTCTTCACCTCAAACCCAGACGGGATTTGATGTAAAATACAGAAATGCGTGGAGTTTCCTTACAGTTCATGAGTGCATGTTGAGGGCTTGTCCATTCGGTGACCCTCCCTCAGCAGCTTGAACAACTCCTCCACAGGAACACCTGGGTACGGAGAACCTCCCAGGGTGAAGATCTCCCAAAGCAGCACCCCAAATGACCAGCTGAATACAGACAAGGAAGATTTGAATGTTTTTCTTTATATTCCACCAAGAAAGATTTGATCCAGCTGTCTGAGATACTCACACATCACTTTGGTGTGTGTATATCCGGTCGAACAGAGCCTCAGGAGCCATCCACTTGACTGGTAAACGACCCTATGAGAACAACGTGTTACCACTCTGAGACATGTTCTCTCAGAACATATTAACAATATTAATATTGTTTCTGATTTCTCACATTGGTGGTTTTCTTGTAATAGTCAATGTGGTGGATATCTCTCGCCAGGCCAAAGTCTGCTATTTTCATCACATTGTCTTCTGTCACTAAAACATTGCGAGCAGCAAGATCTCTGTGGATGCACTGAAACAATAAAACACAATGAAAACTGGACCAAATCCCTGGATTAGACGCTAAACTGACAGAATCTAAAAAATATTTTTGAATTTATTTAACTGAGAACTGTTGGATTTATTCTGTTACCTTTTTGGAAGCCAAATACTCCATGCCTCGAGCAACTTGGTAAGCACAGGACACCAGGTCCTTGACAGACATGTTCTCCACAGGAACCTGGTCTGGGTTGTAACAGTACTCCATGCCCGGGGGGCGCCGCGCTCGCAGGTACTCCCTCAGGTTTCCCTTGGATGCATATTCAACTATCACATACAGAGGACCTAAAACAACGTGGAAGCAAATAAGAATAAATTAGAAATTAGGAGGTCTGAGTTCCTGCATCATGCTGACTGGCTCTCAGAATGTTTACTGGTACTTTGTAAACAGCAGCATTTCAGGGAGGTCGAGATGTCAGCTGGTGATGTGAAAACATGCAACAATGTTTGGAAATATTATCTGTATGAAACAGATTGTAAATGCAGCTCTAAGGGTCACGTCAAAAAACATTAAACCCACAAGATGTTACAGGGATTTAAACTAAAACATTCAAAATAAGAATGTCAACAAACTGGAATAAAGAACTTTATATTGTAAACGTATCTTATAAGTCAGGGGTTTGTTTGTTCAGGTTTTCAGTCAGGATGTTTGGAAAAACAACAGCATCTGTGGTTAATTCAAGCTGCGAGCTCAGAAACTGGTGTCAGAATCACTTATACACGCCTTCCTTCACATCCTCAAGTACAGCTCACAACAGATCGCTTGTCTGGGGGGCAACAGTGTGAGTGTGTGTCGGTCAGGGCTGACTGGAGCGAGTCAGTATCAGGCCCCGGCTTGTCTTTTCTTACCATCTTGGGTACAGGCTCCCAGCAGATTAATAATGTTCTTGTGCTTGCCAATGATCTTCATCATCTCCATCTCTGAGATTAGGTCTGTCAGGTCTTTCTCTGTGGCATCAGCTGTAAAGATGAGAAAAAGAACATTAGATTATTAATCCATGCTCCACTGATGAGAAGACCACAGAGGCAGTTTTGCCACTTGTAGCTTAATAAACAATTTTTATGAGATGTTAAATGTTCTTATACATGTTTCACTCCACTCTGCTATTAATAGCAGGACTCAAATAGAACACTGTTCATCCCTCAGACTCGGACAACCTGTTTTTATACACCAGTTAAACTCAGTTACAGCTTACATCACGGCAAGTCGACTGTGCACAAAGTTTTAAGAATCACTTTACTTACATTTCAACATTTTCACAGCAACCTTGGTCACACGGTTTGGCTTTTCTTTGTCCAGACCAAGTGCCTCGCCCATCACCACTTGACCGAAGCAGCCTTCACCCAGTGGCTTCCCCAGAACAAGCCTACGAGCAGGAACAGGAGAACATGTCTGATAAACTGCTTCCTCATTCATTTCTAACCAGTAACTTTACTTCAGCTAATCCCTTTTCAGACAGGAGACGTGTAACATTAACATATTTATTAATCTGTGAAAGTAACAGCATTCAGTCATTTGCTACATTTCCATGAATTTTCCTGAAGTTTAGTCCAAATGTGTCTGTAAAAAGTCAGATGGGGCAAAAATAAAGTGACTAAATCCTCAGCACCGCTGTCTGTAATGGAAGTAAAAGGAGGCGGAGTCTGGACGGGGGTGTTAGTTTATTTAATACTATAAATGTGTTTAATTCCTGAGCAGATGATCCAAAGCTCATCCTGCTTCTGGTTTGCTGGAGTCTTTTCTGTAGTGACTTTTGTTTTGAACTGGCACAATTCAAATAAAATTTAGTTGAACTGAATTGTTAAAAGTTGGAGAATATTTAGTGAAGCCGTTTCACTCTGACAACAACAACACACACACAAATCACAATAATCATTGGCTGTATTCCCCAAAAATCTGTCAATTTACATAAAGGACCAAACAGATGCTATTAATTAGTTTTTATCCAAAACGTACTTGTCCCTGGGAAGCTCCCAGCGGGGATCCTGGGGTAGTTCATATTCAGATACTCCGGACAGCATTGGAGTCCCACTGGAGGAGAGACGGGAGGGACGTACGAGCATCACCCCTGAATGAATGGAGGAGCTTGAATCCACAGACACCTGAGGTCAGAAACAGAGACATTACTCCTCTCAAAGAGGACCAGACACCAGTACAAAGAGTTTCTACTGACAGCTTGACCCCAACCCCCACCCCCCTGATGTGGTTTAGAGCTGTAGCACTCCTACATACTCACCTCACTCAGTAAACCTGAAAGCTTCATGAATGAATTGAATTTGACAATAAGGTGAAGTTGAAATGTTTGTATAAATTTGACAAACCCCCTATCTACTTTCTGTTACCTGTCTGCGCAGAGGGATGCTTTTGGCCAGCTTATGGACAGCCAGCTGACTGTTGAAGTCACTCTTTTTAGTTGAGGTGCGCATCTTGACAAGGACTGCAATGGCGGCCATGATGGAGATAAAAAAGAAGCCCACGCAGTAGATGACCACCTCCAAGTAAGTGTGGCTGGCTGGGGTGTACAGAGTGGCAGCTGGATGGGGGGGTGAGGTAGGGTAAGCTGAAAATCAACCACTCACTGACACATATGGTATTACATTGTTTGATTCAAACAGTGCTTGATATTACATACATACAGTGATTGATATTTAAAGTTTAAAGTGCTAATAATCTGACTTCTGCAAAGAATTTAAATACTTCATAAACATCATTTTGATCAAATAGTCCAAATCACGTCATACTAGTAGGACTAACAAAAGGCATGAGCCTATGTTAAAAGTTTCACTGCTCGACTCAAATCATTCAATTTCTTATGATTTCTCTCTGTTTTGTAATACGAATCCATGTTGTGTGTTTGGTTCTGGAGATAAAATGTTTGTTTTTGACCTTTTTACGTGCTAAACTGAAGTAATAAAACGTGGAAACAGCGGTTTCAATCTAGATCTTGTTTTTTTCCTCCCACTCATTGAAAACACCAACATTCATACATACCAGAGGAAGAGCCGTAATGGCTTCCAGGTTTCAGTGAAAATGAAAAATGTTTAGGATATACTTTGGTTTGAAAATCAGCTTCAATCACAGGAACCAGAACTCAAAGATATCAGTTCCACATATTTTTGTTTTAAACCTGTCGCTTAAATGATTTTTAATGATACAAGGGTCAATAATCACACTGTTAACTGTATTACACCTTTTTTCTAAAAACAAGGGAAAAAAATATGTTTTGAATTTATTTTTATTACTATGGTTTATTCTATTTACTTGTTTTTGTAAAAAAAAAGTTAAAGGAAAGTGCAAAGAAAAGGTGCTTTAAGTCACATTGTCAATCTTAAGTCGCTTCGGAACACTCTGCGTAAATAATGGTGCTTTTTATTTCCTCTCCCTAATGTTTGATGTGTGACCGTGTTGAATTCAGTGATAAAGATTATTGCCAACTGGTGGTGGCAAGTAAAAATACCGATATGTTTAATGGGCTAGTAATTATATTTTATTCGGACGATGACGATGTTACAATTCCCTGACTTCAGCGGTTAAATGGTTATAAATCCTTTCAATATATAGTTTTTCTTTTAATTATGATTTTTTCCCCTCTTTACTAAACAGATAAACTAGTGCCTTAAAAATCTAGAGACAAATTAAATTCATTTAATGTTTGTTATTCCAGCCTGATGTACAACTAAAAATCTTCTGAGTAATTGCACACATGTTCGTTAACACCTTGGTGTCCAGATGTTTATCAATTTACAAGACAACTACCTCAGTGGAAGATAAATATGAAAGTATTTTCCTAGTTTTGTTAACTTTTTTTAAAAAACTGATAAAAATATTACATAACCTGTTTAAGTTCATAATAAATCTTCAGTAGCTCCAGTTGAAAAATCAACAGTGCAACTCTGACCTTTACATACAGAGTAATGAATGTCATTCATTTTGGACCTTTTATGACTGATTTGAAAAAGTTGTTTTCCAGAGTGGAATGATTATACAACATACATCTTGGTTGATTTTCAAAAGCAATAAATGAATTTAAAAGTTTATATTTATTGTGGATTTTCTCTCTTCCATACATCTACATACAAACTAAAATATACATACACACCATCTCATATTTGGTCCATATTCTGACTTTTTGTATCCATCAACAAGCTTCTGATATTATCTTGGCATGATAGTTAGGCACTCTTCTTGGCAGAGTCAGAGGTAATTTAAATTGATTGATTTATTAACAAGGACCCAAAAAGAGTTGACGTCGGGCCTTTTAGAAGGACATCGCAGAAGTTTAATATCAGTTTATTTGATCAGAAACAGGTGTATACTGATGTGTATTTGGCATCATGATCCTGCTGGAACACCCAGCGGTGTCCGAAATTCAGATCAAAGTTGATGATGTGGAGCACATTTGAAGAATTTGGAATTAGTACTTCATTTTTGCTACATCATTTATTTTGTCCCACATCATGATGTTACCACCACCGTGCTTGACATTATGACGGGTTCTAAGGTTTGAAAGTCTCACCTTGAATTCTCTAATCATACTTCTTGTCATTGTAGCCAAATAACTCAGCAAATAACTCAGTTTTTGTCTCTGGTGACCATAAATGTTCTGTTCCACTCACTTCTGAATTTTGAGAACCACATTTAACTGCTAAGGTTCTATACAAAGACTCATGGACCAAGTCTCTACATCTAAAGAAATTAAAACCTGACCACAGAGCTAAGCATCTTTATTCTAAAGAGCACAGGATGAAAATACATTAGAGATGCTGAAAATGCTCTAAATTACAACCAATAATAAGACAACAGGATAAGAATTTCTAGGCTGATGAGGATACTGTATACTTTTAGTCCCCCTCCCAACATAGTGAGCATGAATTGGCCTTTAGATCTCCAGTTCAAATAACTCATGAAAACTAATACCTTTCTAAGTCTTGGCCACAAAGTTAAAAAACCTTCTAAATCTTTCAGCAATTCTTGTTTAAAGTTTTATGTGATACACATTTTTGAGCCTGTATATATGAGACTAATACTAGTTGTATGATTCTTCCTTTATTGAACTCAAAAACAACAGCTCAAAATGACCATTCAGAGAACTAAATATGACATACATGCTTATGATGAGTGCATGTAATCTTCTAACTGGCACTGTGTTTTTGATGCATTCTGCAAGTATCATATACAAAATATGTTCTGGATGGGGCCTGTATTGAATCTCATTTCAAACCAAGTATATCAACTGAAATGAAAACATCTAAACAACATCAGCAACACTCTTGTGTTGCACCTGTGTGAAAAGGCTGACTGAAAAGCAGCTTGATAATTGGGGATGTGTCAATTCCTTCATCCTAAGGAATGAGATGCATCCACTCCAGCAAGCCAATTATCAAAGCCAGCCCCTGTATTCACAGCAGGAAATGACATCATCTACACATGTCATTTGTAATGCTTGTCAAAGAAAATCAACCTTATACAAATTTAAAAGCAAACACCCATTAAAGAGCAGAAAAGAAAAGACAGCTCAAAGTTAAATCTGATCAGAGTTGCCAAACAACCCTTCTGTAAATTTAAACTGTCTGGCTGAGACCATTAAATATATTTCTGGATGATATTTTGCTTTTAAAAGCGCTGGATAGCTCTGGGGTTGTTTGGCATTTGCTGATTTAACTGAAGAAGTCGCAGAGCATGTCTCGTACTCTACTTCATCTTGAACATTAAGATGGAGTTGGAACCATGCTGAGCTCAAACACAGGGGGGTGTTTAGTACTTGTAATATGCCCTGACTTCCTCTCACATTTTTTCATCAAAACTGCACTCTATTTTTTTCTAGTAAATGTGAGGATGGACAGCCAGTCTTGGGTTGGGAAAAGGGAAAGGATGAAAGTGTAGGAGAGAGACAGAACCACTGATACCTTCCAAAACGATCAACCATGCAGAGTGATGAGAGAACCCGATAGAATTGCCCGCCAAGCAGGTATACTCCCCAGCGTCATCAAAAGACACATTTCTCAGCTGAAGGACTTCCATTTCCTTGTCCGTGGTGTTAAGGCCAGCAGTCTAGAAAATAACAAGACCCAACAAGGCCCAAGAGGGAAAGAGGACCATGAGTAAAGAAAACTGACAGCGAAAGAGGATGGAGGAGCGTTCTCCTGCTCAGTCCAACACCATCTGCCCAAAAGGTAACACACCAAGAGACTCTGTCAGGAAGAGCCGTCCAGTATCTGACAGTGGAAAAACATGGTTAGGTTGAGTCTGTACTTCTAAACTTCACGTTGGGCCATCTCTACATGCAATAGATGGGCATGGAAAACTCCGCAGCAGAACAGGGCGCACAAACACTCAGGACAAAAATCTATCAAGGTAAAACACAAACAGAAGATGACTAGTTGGTGTGTGTTGTGTGTGTGTGCTGAACTGTGTAACAAGAACTTTGCTGGGCAAGGAAGAAACAGTAATAGAAGATGGCAAAGAGGCCCTTATTAGGAGGGCAAGGCACAGGCATGGAGCAGGGGTGAGTTGGTCCAACATAAACCTGAGACTAAACACTTTCAACTGTTCTGCTGGGAATTTTCCATAGCGTCATTTACAGTCAGGAGCACCAAGGAGAGAGAGGGAGGGCCAAACAGAGGGAGGAGAGAAACAGCTGAGGTTGTCTCGGGTTCTAAGGTTTTTCCAGGTGGTCGTAGAAAAGCCTCCAGTGTGTTGACCCTGTACTGCTGCGTGGTGGTTACCTGTGTGGGCATATTTGATGACAGTCAGCCATGCCGACTGATTGGCCTCTCCTATATAATTGGACACTTTACAAATATACTCTCCGCTCTCTTCCTCAGTCACATTGTAGAGGGTGAGCACTTGAGCGTCCGAGCTATTGACCCCTGAATGCTAGAAATAAAAACAAATCGTGTGCAGGAGAGGAAAACAAAAAGAAAACAGCAAACAACACGGGACTGAAATTAGTCTTTAAAATTTTAAAAAATCTGAACAAAAAACTCTTTTCAGACACTTCTGGGCAATACATGAAATGGCTGACAGCAGTGGAAAAATACCCCAAACAAATACAGATTTTTTTCATGCTTAAATGTGCCGTTTTCAAGTTGCATCACAGAAAATTAAACTGTAAAAAGAATTGGACACAAGCTCAGCTCCTACCTTGAGGACACGAACGTAGGGTAAACCATCAGGTCCAACGCGACTCCCATTTACTTCAATGTGTTTCAGCCACTGAATATGAGGTTGAGGGTCACTGAACACTTTGCACTCAAACTCCACATTACTGCCAACCACTGCTGTGGAATTGGCAGGCAGGCCAGCCTGGAGAATTGGCCTGTGGGGAGATCGTTCTGCAAAACAGCAGAAATGTTAGTCTTGGTTTTTGATCAGCAGTGAGACAGACACTGAATGTTAAAGACAAACACAAGAGCAATGTTTGAAAATTACATACAGCTGACTGATTACCAAACAAGCCATATAAACCAGAAATCAGCCACAGACGAAGGCAAACAAGGTTGACATTAAAGAGTGCACTTTCAGAAAAACTATTTTGCTTTAAAATCTGAAATTACGAACAGCTTAAGATTTTTTTTTAAGGGAGATAACTGGGTGAATATCTCAAGGTATCAGAGTAAATTTAAACTCTTGTGGCCTCTTTATGATAACTGCTAAAGACCCACTTCAATGAAAGTTGTTTTTTGTTTTGTTAACATGTTCTTGTGGTATGTTTCTAATGCTAGAGGACGTATCTTAAGAAAATTCAGCTCAAAATTGCATTTGAGTGTTTTTGTATTCAAATCACTGTGAATCAGTAGCAGACGCAAAAATACAGTTTAAAAAGGGCCTGTTTGTGATGTAGAGATGGTACTGGGCGGGGCACAAGCTTCTGCTCTACTAGCTATAAGCTAGTGGTAGCGCTAGCATAAACAGAGAGCTTTCAGCAACAAGGAGGAGCGGGCAGGGAGGATCCTCCGTGCAGAGGTGAATTGCTAATGAGCTGCTGCTGCTATGTAGAAACAATGTCCTAGAAAACGGTACAGGTTATATGATTATGGGTAAAAACACCAACAATCATAATGTAAAGGCCACAGAGAACGTTTCTATAGCTCAAAACATGATCAGGCAGTGCTTATCAGACTCAAGACCCCAACTTGAAGAGGAGAAAGTCCAGGGGACTGCAGCAATTGAGAAAGTTTTATAAGACTAGTGGTGTAAGAGGGTTTAAGGACAGGTAGGTCTAAGAGGAGTAATCATGTCTCCCCTCAAAGATCCATTACTCAACAAGTAAATGTGAGTGTAGTTTATCAAACTGTGGCAAAAAGGCATCAATACTGTAAACAACCCACATGTACTGGCAAGTAATTTAAGATTATCATGAACTCTTACCAACTACATCCAGCTGGTAGGTGTGATTAATGCTGCCATACTGGTTTCCCACCACACAGGTATAGTTGCCCTTATCAGAGGGAACTACAGATTCCATGATGATAGTCCATACATGGTCACGGACCTTAAAGCAAGAAAAAACATAAAGCAATAAAACTGTTTACTGTGCAAGAAGGATTTAAGGGATTATGAATGAAAATTAAACCAAAGGAACAGAAACTTTCCATTTGTGAGAGTATCTGATTGTTTAAATCAGCCAATTCTTACTCTACTTAAACTGCAGGAAAATGGGTACTTGTTTTACATGCATGTGCCTCAACACGTGTTCTTACACCAACAGTTGTCTGGCTCCTTTTTTCAGAGAGGTTATAATTTTTCTTCCATAAATCAGCCAGGACCGGCAGTGTGTGATTAACCAGCAAACCTCTAAGGCAATGCTAACATCAAACATGCATATACACAGACCGAGCCATACAGTCGCCCTCATTTAGCTAAAATACGTGATGAGGGAGTCCAGCTGCCTGTTGCCAGATGTGTTGTGCTTGGCTTCATATGCATGTGTTCTACATTATTCCATCAGTCCAGCATGTCTGCATGCAGACGATACGAACAATGGAAGCACCGTTGAGTGTTGGAGAACATCTTTTAGTTGCTTACATAGACTTTTGCATGCTCACTGTAAATAAACAAATAAATACATGAAAATAAAAACCCAACAGCCAGATGTGCTGCCTGGCTAAGTGAAGGATTTAAGGGAGAAGTGAGCAGCAGGCAGCTCTGAGGAAACTCCTAAATGTGTCCCAGCTGTGGAGGGAGCTGGCTCGGGAAGCCCAGCCACAGACAGGATTAGCCCACACCTTGATGGGAACAACAGACAAGCGGAAGAAGGTAGATCGCTTTTTAAGACACTAAACATGCTTCCAACACCTGTGAGCAAACCACCACATAATGCAGCTCTTCACAAAGGGCTTTCGATTCATTTAGTTCAACTGATAATATTGTGGCTTCATTAAATTTTAGTGCTTTTTTAACTAAAATGTTTTACAAAGAATTTATGGAACCGAAGCTCAGCCCACTTCCTGAAAGCAGATCTGTTAGAAAACATTCAAAGATCATAAAGATATTTACAGCAGAGTAACAAAATACATAACAAACCTACAAATCTAACCTGCTGCACCTTTCAAGTACATACAGAGCCTGAAGTTAACAGCGTAATCTACCTTTACAACCTTCAGACTTACTGTCTGAACACAGACAGGAAGAAACTTACAGAAAAAATAATCCCATCACTCTTTACAGATACAGAAGGTAAGTTTACTACTGCTTGGATGCAATTACAGAAACGGTGTTCAGTGACGCCTGGAACGAGGACAGCGAGCTGCTTTTCTTCATCCAAACAGATGGTTAGAATTGCAAACCAAAAGGTGTGACTGTGGCACAACATTCCTTCAGGTGGCATTAGATTTCAAGTAGTATTGTTTGTCAGGTCAACTGTGAAAGTGTTTCTTACTCCAGGGAAGGTGGATGTGATGTAATGTGGAGATGAGATTCCGAACAAATCCTTAACAGTCACATTAAAATGTAAATAGATAAAAGTTTGAAAATATTAAGAATATTTCATAATGAACCTTGAAGCCTCCGATGCGATGGTCTCTTTTGAACTCCTTCCCGTTCTTGTACCATTTCAGAGTGGGAGTTGGGTTGCCGCTGGCCTGACATCGAAACTTTACCGTCTTACTGGCTGGAACAGCGTGAAGCTTCTTCTCCATTTTTTCTGGATGAGCCCATTGTGGGGCCATTGCTAAAAAAAAATTAAATGAATAATAAAAAAATAGTAGTACATGAAAAACTCATTTTAAATGAAATGAAAGAAATAACTGGACAGAAACAGTTACATTCTGAAATAAAGGATGTCATAAAATTCATAAAAAAGCAACAATAGACTGTATAAATAAGTTGATTAAACTCAGTAAAGAAACAGGGACCTACACAGTTCTTAGGGCTGTTACTAAAACTTTTTGAGCATCACTAATATTAGGCAGACATCTCTGTTTTGTACATGTGGTTTTAAGTGTTGCACCTAATGAAACTGGATATTTAGGACCACAAATAAACTTCAATCTTATTTTATAGATTTCCAGAAAATTACAAATGATGATTAATTTCAATATGACAGCAAATATTGAGTATTTAATGTAAAATCAGAAGCTTATTTTAAGATAGACCTCGAGCTAAATGTGTACATAATCATGAACATTTCAAAATATTTTCAGATTATAGTTCAATGCCTTGACAGACCTAAAATGTGATTTTTACTTGAAAAAAATATCACTTATTAGAGATGGTAGTTTTGAATTAACATTATTCATCCTGAAAATTTATTATCTATTGAGGTGCCCACACTCAAGAGTGTCTGAAATCTGACTGATTTGTGTTGATATCAGACATCTGGAAACGGTTCACTCTAAACTGCACTGCAAGTTTCAGCCCAGATGATTCTCCTAGAAGCGTTTATGAAAAAAAAAGTTTCAATCATGTATCAACAGCAAGAAACAGGCATCAATGATTTTCCAGCAGTAAACAGACTAACAGGTGATCTGGCTGGTGTTAATATCTGTGGCGATCTGCGCTGAAAGAACAACAAAGTCAACGCATAAACGGGGTCCAGAAAAGATGCCATAAAATTACTGTGCAGCGGAAGCTGTCTAAAATACAAAAGATTGTCAATGAAACAAGGACTAAATGAACAGAGTTAAGAAGAATTTCAGCTGATCAGGCAGCAACTGCAGCACTGTGGAATTTGATAATGCAACTGGTGTATTTACATTGCAAAAGTGTGAGAACAAAGGAGGTCCGTGAAAATCTTTATTGACCCTTAATGAACTCAGGAATTAATTTTAAGAAAATGTTCGTATGATTCAGGAGAAGTACTGTTAATCAGCCCAAATATGTTGTGTGATTTTCACTGAGAAGTAAATTAGGGAACAAACTCAAGGTCTGCATGTTTTTCATGCTTAGCAGCTGGATTCTTTGTTCGTTGAGCGGTAGATGTTTTAATTACACAAAAGAAAAATCGTTGACCTTGGATAGACCCCAATGATCAGTTACTAATTATATATAATAAATGTAGAATTCATCAATGAGACAGTAAACATTCACTGACTCATAGTAAAATCGTTCAGCTAATTGTGACCCACACACATAGACCATAACTGAATCATAAAACTATGAAATCATTAACCAGTCATAACAACTACAGCAGCACTGGTAACATGTAGATACGGAATCACTTACGCATCAGCTTCTGACTGGCCAGCTGCTTGTTTTCCTCTGATGAAGACTCCTCATCGTCGTCGTCATCCTCAGATGATGCCAAGATATCAACTAGTTTTCAGAAAAGTATTGTGAGGACACAATTTAACAACATACAGCTTTGCCAGGATATAACATTAGAAGCAAAATTTTATAAGCTTTAGGTTTATTTCAGATCTTTAGAAGTCATTGTCTGTTAAAAACTAAAACATTTCATTATTTTTATTATTGCCTCTAGTCAATGCAGTTTTTTGGCCAAGATAGCTTTTAAGAGCCAACAAGTAAGTTTAGCCGAACTCAAGTGACATTAAATGAACATAGTGGTGTGGCGGAAAACAATTATTTTAGCCGAAACATTTAATAAAATTAAACGAATTTTACAAAATGCATATATATATATATATATATATTAAATGCAACATAAAACCAAAACAGCATGTGACTTCAGACTAAAAACATTCAAGATAGCAGAATAGCACACAGACTCAATGTTCATAATTTCTCTGACTTTACCTGTGACATTAAAGTAAACACTGTGGTTGTTAAAAGTGGTGCATCCATACAGGCCAGAGTCAGACAGCTCCACAGTTTCGATCTCCAGTTGGCTGTTGCGGATGCGTGTATGTTCTCCGTCCACAAGAGCAACATGGTCTTTGGTCCAGTTCCCGGTGTGGAGAGAGTCTTTGGGAGAGCAGTTGAGATCCAGGCGATCACCAAGATAGAGCGTGAACAGCTCTGCTTCCACAGGGACTGCAAAGGAAAAAGGACTTTGTTACTTGTCTTATAACATCACGACACTCAACACTGATGATATTCTGAGTGGTTTTAAAACACCAGCTTTACAAGCAGGACAGGATTTTAAAAAAATTAAACTGTTCAAAAACTCTGTAGCATCATGTGAAACCCACCATGTTAGCATTATAATTATATTTAGCATTATATACCAGTAATTGTGTGTCAAAATGTTGTTCTAGTGTTTTAGATGAGCTCCTTTCCTTTACATCGAAATACCACGTGCATTTATTGATAATATTTTGTGGTTTTGGTCTGAGTTTATTTCAAGGAAGTGCGGCAAGGACCCGGTACTGGGGGCACTTGGGTTTGATTGGTTGAATCAAAACAGAGAAAGAATTGGTAAGTTTAAATTTGTTTATTAGTTAGATATTTACTTCTTTATGTAACTGTCTTGTTTGTTTTTTTATTTACTGGGTTTATTTGTATCAATTATGTGACTCATTGCAGTTATGTTACTGGGAGAAACCATGTATGGAGGAGATGAGACTGCTTCAAGTTGGAAACCACTTTTCACTGCGTGTTCATTATGTTTGTTTTTAAAGTTGAAGTAAAGGATAATGTATTTAATATAACTGATACAGATAAGTATTAACTTTGCTGGTTATTTTTGTATGTTTCCTGTTTTACCTATGTGAATGGTAGAGTCTAAAGTAACCTATTTCAGGGTGAGATAATTAAGATAATTGGGTTTTTCTGAGAGATTTTTTAGTTCCTTGTTTCCATGGGAGGGAACAGGTCAATGCAGCTGAGAGAATCTGACTTTAATTAATTGATTAATTTATTTATTTATTTTTCAGATATGTTAAGTTGAAGAAAAGTTAACATTTTTCATTATTTCTATAGTTTTGTTGCTTAAAGTGTTGAAATAAACACGCTACACTGGAAAACTTCTGTTTCCTGCCATCGCTCCATTGAATCGATAACACAGCAGTCAAACTATGCGAATATATGAGAATATAATCAACATATACATGGAACATCTGCATTAAATAAAATTGTAAACTTAAAAAAATTATATCAATACTGTAAAACAAAAATGTACTTTAAAATACATCACAAAAGTACTTCCTTGATTTCTTTCTACCTTGTCTACATAACTTGTCCTTAGAATTAAACTGCATCTCAAATTAGTCAAGGCCTCAGCAAGAAGCTACTTGGGAAAGGAAGGTGAAATCTAATTAAAGGAATGAAAAAGGGAGAGGCGGCGAGAAAAGAGACACCTGAGCCCTTCGATTCCAAATGACTACATGGACTGGTAGAAGGAGGTGGTAACCCAATTATACTGACACGCTGTCCATCACAAAGGTGTTTGTCTTGTTACACAGGTAAAGATTATCCCTGATCAACTTGTTTGAGATTCTTGCTTTAGGACCACTGTACTTCTAACTTGTTTACCATTTGTCCAAATCATAAAAGATAAGCAGTTTATTTGATGCATCTGATAATTTATCAAACATACCTGGACATAAATGGTACTTGTTTGAATAATTTGTTGAAATTCTCTTCACCTTTATTCAACAGTTGCACTATTATATCTGAGGAACCTCTCTATAGTCCCCCGAGGCAGAGCTTAAGTGTGTAACCTCTTTCCTCCTTCCCAAACAAAGCCCCTTTGGCATCAACACACAAATTGAATTAGATAATCAAATACCATAGAGATGGACAATCCCTCAACATGAGATTACTCTGAACCATTTTCAAAGCACACAGTGTTTTTTGAAGCATTTTCTCCTGATCAGAACAGGAAGCACGTCTATGCAGAACAACATTTGGACAGCATCAGCAAACCTGACTAATCCCTCCCACCATGACGACAAAAGACTTCAGACAATACAGGGGAAGAGAAAACAAGGAGAGCGCGTCAGTGAGCATGTGCACAACAGCAACTAAGAACGGGCCTGCAGTGGCAGGTTCTAGTGCCAGTTGCTATGGTGACCCCACTTGGGTCTAGTAAAGGTATTTCCTGGATCACATATGTCTGACAGGCCCTTAATCCAAGCAGGAAAAAGGGGCCAGGGGGTAGGATCAACTTTCTCCTCGAAACCAAAGTAGGGATATTTTGTGCACTTGGAAGTAATATATGAATGTAAAAGATCATGTTGATTTCTAAAACTTCAACATTTTTATCTCCATCCAAATCCTAAGTTAAAAAAACAAGTAATCTTTACTCTGTAAAGTGATAAAGTGTAACATTATTTTCCTTCTTTTTACTTTACTATTATCAACTTTAATTTATCAGATACTTACTTGGAAAATAACTTATACTCTACTACATGTACTCAGTTGGTTCTGTGTTTTGACTTAATGTATTTTTTACTAGTTAAAAAATACGTTATTTCCCAATTGTTACTGAACGCATCATTGTTATACAGAAAGTTTTACTGTATTCTAACATTTAAAGTTTAGTTTATTTAAAATGTTCAAATGTGTTTGTGATAGTTAAATAAATCATGCAATGAAATGATTCCTTCACAGTCAAAAACAATTAACTAAAGCTGAATCATATCAAATGTGTCAATATATTTTTCTGAAGATAATTTGCAACAAACTCGCTGGAGTTTGTGTTTAGAATAAATTAGATACTGTATTTTAACAGCGACAGCCTCCTGCATTACCAAGACTTCCCAAAGTTGCTGCCGTATGATTGACTAATTTGCAAATTGTGTAAAAACAAGTGTACATAGTCCGTGTGTGTAGGATGGGCTGTTCCTGTTTGCGTCATTGAGATGCCTCTGATAAGATGGTGTTAAAATCCCAACAGTTAATTTGACTTCAGACATCATAAACCAACCATAAAAACGCTGCTTTATTGAAGGCCAAGTCAGGAGGTACTTTTAAAATCTGATCAAAATAAAACACAGAATCACTCAAACTTAATTTTAAAGGCTAAAATCTTCCACACACAAAAATCTGCCTAATTATATCTCAATCACTCCATAAAAAGGTATTTACTCTTGAGAAAAAGAATCAGGTTTTCATACTTCTTTTGAATTAATTTCATTTCTTCTCACTTAATCCTCCTGCAGCTGTAACTGGATTAAAATGGATCTTTTTTGAAGCAACCCACCTGGAATGCTCCTACATGGGTGCAGTCAACCATCTATCAAAATGACTGACATAATTTATAATCATCCTAATTACTAAAAAAAACATGAAAAGAACTTTGTAGAAGGGTTTAGTGTTTTTTTTAAACAAAAGTTTGGTTAAAAGTGGTTCACAAGTCTATTAAATACAGGAGCAACTGAAGTGAAATAACAAGTTGGAGCCAGTTTATGAAACTTTCTCTGGCTTCAGCATAGGAAGCAATACGCTCATGAATGACCTCTGGGATTTCCTGTTCTTACTGGAGTTAGGGTTGATTTTAGGAACATCACAGGCTGGTTGAGGCACTTAAATGGCAAACAGAAAAAAATGGTTATGGTAATTTTCCTTTGTAGATATGATGACTTCAGGGTGAAAGGAAGGTGATGTTCAGGGAGGAGAGCAGCACTGACAGGAAGCTAAAAACTACAAAAATGACCGATATTCTCCGCTGCTCTTGTTGTTTCTTTTAATTCTTAAACAACCCACTAACAATCAGCACAGTTTGGGGTTTAAATTTTGGGAACAATGAGGGTTACAGCGTCATACAAATGGCCGCTGCGACATTTAACGTTATATATCGTTACTAACTGAAAAACGCAATTAAACGAAAAACATCAATAACTAATTACTCCTCATCTAACAAAGTCTCTGAAAATAAATATAACAGGCAAAAATGATTTTTAAATAAATAAATAAATAAAGGAGTAATACATTCAAAAGAAAGAACACTGACCTTCCTTATCTTCCTTCCAGGGTCATGGAAGGTTTTACCACACTGATAAATTGCTCCCACACTCGGCACTGTTTATTAAATTAACGTGGAACCATAAATCACATTCTTCTGATATATTTCACTGTCTGACTCACATCAAAAGGATGTTTTGGGAAATTTGTGTTATCCCGTGTTTGAATGCTAGTTTCTATTTTAAGCTGGATTGAAAAGTTTAATCAAGCTGCAAATATCAAGACTTAGGTTTAATTTTTTTATGTTTTTAATAGAAAGTGATGATTTTATGCTCACAGGACATTTTCACAACACGAGAAAGAACATATTTCAGTTTCTTATGTTGTTCTAGTGTTTTACATGATAGATGTTTCTAAAGGAGATCTGAATGGTAAGTTTGAATTCTAGAAGTGCTCATACAAAAAAAGGATACTATGTTAGCAGAGCCATTCTCCTCAGTTTCTCTCTGAAAAATGTGGATCTGCTGTTTTGAATATCTCAGCAAAAGTTTCAGTGGCTCTTCTGCTCAGACTGACATCAGAAAATCAAGCTAAAATTCCCTCCCAACCCCCAAGGAAGTGTATCAAATGAATTAGTTTGATCAAATTTGAATTTGTTCTTTTCTTATGTGAGAATCAAACAACAGAAGAAAACAAGAGCATTTCCATATGGCTATTTTAGTTCTTTTCACTTTAGAGAAAAGTGATGCAAACACAAATGCCTCTGCTGTGATTGTTTGTGGACAGCTGAAGCCATCAGTCACCCAGCAGGGAAGTGAAAGGGGGTGGTGGGGGGGGGGGGGGG
>SSNP01000011.1:768993-812034 GCA_006937955.1 Pachypanchax playfairii
GGGGGGGGGGGGGGGGGGGGGGGGGGGGGGGGGGGGGGGGATTCTCAAGTTAAGTGTCAGTGGGGGAGTTGAAAAGAGAAAAAGACAACAGAGACACACAGATACTACCTGGCCATTTGGTGATCAAGAACTGGGTGGAGTAGAGTAACCTACTATATCCCCCCACCCCTTCACCGAAATTTATGTCTCACCTCAAAAGACAAATGTTTTCCTCAAAGCAGAAAGATAAAAAAAAAAAAAAACGAGCTAATTTATAGTTCCGTGACGGTTAACTCCTCTCAGTGACAACAAATACCTTTTCATTACAAAGGAAGACAGAAACGGGTTGCTAGGTAGTGGAGCTGCCCTCAGGCTACAGATGGGAGTCATTTACTCTTGCCTGTCCTAGTGCCGCTCAAACAGCCACATCAAGTTTATTTCAGGGTTCCAAGCCCAAGAGAGACCCTCTTGCTTAATTACTTCAATTATAATGCTTAACTTTATCATATTCCTTTGCTGTTCTCCACTTCCGACTGTGGAGCGTAAACATCCAAACCCATCTACCCACAAGTCCAGTGAGCTATTACACTGCTGGAAAGCTTCCAAGAAACACATTTTTAAGGATTTGATTTCACTGCTTCTTTTCCCCTTTTCTGAGCTAAACTTGTGTAGCAGCCAGACAGGACTAAATTCTTTAAAGCATGATTTATGGATTTAAAAAAACAACACACACAGATGGTAAATTCTGCCAGTAAGATTTGTTGGACTTTCACTTCTTTGTGATAAAAGAAAAATGTGTTAATTTAGTAACAGAAAAGGGTGAAAGGAGAGGCTGATAAGCACAGCTGTGCTTCAACTGGTGCGGTGAAGTGCACTCAAAAAACATCAGACTCAAGCAAATGGGGGTGGTAAGTGAACACTGACGCTGCAAAGAACAGACTTCATTGAAGTCTGATGCATGTTAGGATTACATTCCTGTACAAAGAACAAAGCTTTGCTTATCAATGCACTGCTTCTCAAGGCAAGAGTCAAGATAACCCCTTCAGTTCATAAGCTGAAACAGCTATGGGATGGATATTTAATAATACTAACAAACCAGGGGGAAAAAAAACTGTAGAAATGAAACAAGTTAAGCTGTAAAGCCTGCTTACCTTCATCACTGCTAGCAGGTCGACATGGAGTCCTCAGAATTTGGGTAAAGAAAGTCAGAAACAGAAGTACACTAGGCCTCTTCAGCATCCTGCTGAGGGGGCTACAACTGTTGGCTTTTACAAGACTGGAACTCCATTCAGATCCCCGGGACATTAGCTGCACGTCATTCACATGCACCGCTAAAAGAAAAAAGAAAGAAATCAGAGATCACATAAAATACTAGAATTAAGAGAATATATTTCTCAGATTATAAAAAAACAACATTCAAGTTGAAGGCAAATAAAGGTTGAGATGCAAGAATGACTTCAGGATCAAGGCAACGCCGTAAAATTCTCTAAAGTGCCAGCATACGTTTTAGTAAACAAGTTATTTCCCCTCCTGATAAAGAAGAGAATATCTTGTATGTTTACAAGGATCAAGGTGGGTATTTCAGCATTTCTGCCTGCTTGTACAAAACAGATAAGAAACTGCAGAAGACCAGACTTCCACTGATAACCTATGCAAAAAGACAGAAAACAACAATTTGCACTTTTCCAAGTAGTGAAGCCTTCAAAACATTTAAGTAACTATTGGAATCTAAACTTGAGGAAGATCATTATATTTTGTAAGCACTGTAAGAGTCAGAGATTCATGGTGCCAACACAAAAAAATAGAACTTCACGTTAACATCTGCTTAAATCATCACTTCAGGAGCATCTGGCCACAGAGATTAACACTTGGCCATAACTGGCACAACCCACTGATCTGCCTTTAAGACTGTGTTCGAGTTTTTTAAAATTCAACCTACAGACTCAGATGTTGCACCCATTGAGAGAGAAGCCAGACCACCATTTCCACACCAAATCCATCACTTAACAGCTGGTTTTAGTTCCCAAAACAGATCTCCTGCTACCATTTGTCCACTTGGGACTTTAAAAAACTGAAACCCAGAACACAGGGCTGGTGAACATGGAAGGAAAGAGAAACAAATGTATCCATTTCTGAAAAAAAACAAAACAAAACAACAACAGGGTCATATCTAGGTTAAAGAAACCCAAAACTGACCCTGCACTAACAAATCTGTGATTTCATTTAGGAAGTAATCATTTTTGTGAAGGTTCCTCTCTGAAAAAGTCATTTTGTTTTCCTTCAAACCAATTCAATTCCACTTTCCAAGAATGGGCTAGTGTTCCAGTGGCTGAGTCAGTTTGGTGGGGGGTCCAAAAAGGATAAAGAAGCTTCGTCATATCTGCTCTGTAAGCTGTGAGTCAGTGTTTAGGGAAACGCGCCTCTGTTGTGACACGACCACAGAGAGCAGCCGACCACTTGTCCACGAGCCGTCACCACATCGGCCTTCAGTTTCAGAGACATGACGAAGGATTTTCTTTAAAAGCATGACAGGATGTTTTGTCACACTCCACAAAATGAGTCATCTCATGAGAACACACATTAAAACAAGAGTATTTGTAAAACGAGACCTAAAAACTGGCGGGCTGTAGAATATCGTTTTATCTGCACCTCTGTGACACTAAAGACGTGACGTCACCAATGCAATCTGATATTTGTTTGTGCAAATTATATAAAACTGACAGGAGGGTCAAAAATGGTGTAAAACTTCTGCTACTTTGGCTGGAAATCAATAAAAATTCAAGCAAATTTATGAAGTGAATATTTAATTTAAAATTTAATAGAGGTTTGAGCTAAAGATTCAAATAGACAAATTACGTTTTTCTGGATTTGGGTGACTCATTGTGATTTTCCAGACTGGAATCTTTCATTATATTTTTTAATAACTGTTTTCTAAGTTACTGAGCAGAGCAAATAAAGTATGATCCTTAATTAAAACATTTATCATGACCAATACAGAGCCATGAAATTCATTTCTTTACTCCTTTTAATGCTCAATCTTTTATGATTTAACTTCAGACATCTTTTCTGGATAAAATGTGTTAAAGCAGAATGAAATTAAATGGAAATAAAAATTGTAGCAACAAAACATTGGACATTTTTACTGCTTTACAAAAAGAAACATGCAACTAAACGGCTGTTAAGAATCAAACGTGTCTATGATCAAAAGGAATTAACATGTTTCCCTGGAAATCTTCCAAAGTAAAACGGGGTTCGACTAAACCGATTAGAACATTTAGCTTCTCTCATTATCCAAAAACTAGAGGTTACAGGTCTAACCCATAACATGCCCTGCGACATAATTACTGTTCACTGCCATTCATGCAGAAAATTCTTCAGCTCCCTGATTCTGTACCTCCACCTCCCCACCCTTTCTACTTTTCTCTGCCCATGTAGGCTCCACCAGACTGATCTGCACATCGCTGTGTTCAGTGGACAGCAGAGCTTCAGATCATTTCCCCGAGGCTACAGCTTTCACAAAAAACAGACACCTCTGACTGATTCATTCCCTACAGCCACACAATCTGCAGCTCTGGTTGTCCAGCAGCATGTCAAAGCAGAATAAAGAGTCACGTAACAACACTGAAATGCAAACAATCAATATCAAACAATGTGATGCTCAAACTAAATTATATAACCTGAAGAACCTTCTAGAAAGGCTAGATAGACATTTCATTCAATTACAAAAGAGACAACTAACTCCAATGCTGCTGCAACAACACAAAGTAAGTAAATTCAAAAGTTTTCCAATTCAATTATTGTAAGTGTCTGGAAGTAAAATACCAGATGAGCAGCCAGGTAAATTAAAGGGCAGAACTTTTCTCCACTTCCACTTAAAAAAAGCAACTGTGTGTAATTTCTGAGTGAAAATGACTGAGTTTCTTTGACGAGCTGGAGTGAAATTAAAGAGATCCATGAACTAAACTCTATAGATTAAAGAAAATAATGGCGTATTGTGTTTCAAGTCTTTCTCCTGGATGTGAGATTTTATCTGGGCAAGTATTTACTTTTGTTTGAGGGGGGCTGAAACAAAACAGTGCTGCTGCTTAAAGGTAATTCACTCACAAGAATGAGGCACCCAAACCCCCAGATGTCTAAAAAACATTTATAAGAACAAACATTTTGAAAAGAAAAGCCCATATCACAATAAAATGTTAGTACTATTAGCTGGAAATGAAGAATAACCGAACAAACGGTAAAATTAAGCTAAATCAAAAAGCGAAGAGAGAAAACTAGCAGCTCACCTCGGAGGGAAACAGCCAGTCCTGATGAAACTGGATCAATAAAAACTTCGAGAAATAAAATTAAACTCAAGTGTCCGAAGTTTAACACGTTAACGAAGTTCCGTCGCGCGCAGATTTATCGAGTTTAGCTAACAAGTGTGCGCATATTTCAGCCCAACTTGACGAAAAGACACGAACATCAAATGTAGCAAAAAGAAATAAAGCTTATTTCAACTTTAAATTCTGCTGCGACTATTTTCTTACCTAAACTAATTGGATACGAAGAACCGGATCGAGTCCTGCGCTGGTTTGTGATAATCCTTTTATCCAACACGCCAAAAAACTTCACTTCTTAAAACAGTTTCCTGAAGTTTTTCAACTCAGTTTAACAAATTCCAGATAAAAAACGCAGCACAGTGATATACTGTTTAGAGAACGTAGTTTGAAAAGGATTTTGGAAGAATGTTTTAATCATTCCTGGTAGAGAAATGTTCCACACCGAGAGTCCGAGCAGCTGCAAACCTCCCCCTCTCTTAAATCTCGCTAGACTCCAGAATTCAAGCTACGCAAACGCAGCGACTCACAACAACAGCTCTCATCTTACAAAATAAAAGCCCCGCTCAAGAGGCTGGGTAACTCACATTTGTAAAATATTTATATTAAGTTTTTTAAATAGTGTGAAGGGCCTCTTGTTTAAAATAAACTTGGCCTCTTTAATAACAGTAATAAAAATAGGAATCAGCATGCTGCTCGGTGCTTGGTCCAAAATGGAAAGTCTGTCATTTTTCATCCCTCAAAAAGAGTCAGTCATTAATTATCTTTACCTGCTTATTCCTATTCAGGGTTGTCTATCTGGTGGTCATTGAGAGAAAGGCAGGTTACACCTGGTTACATTTTTTTTTTTTGCATTTGTTCCTGACTTGTACAAGTTGTTTTTCCATTACAATTACATTCAAAGTAAGCCACATCTTTTATAGTAAGACTGTTTTCAAGGAAATATAGTAGGGTGAATTATTGTTATTTAATATTTATACTATTTTGGCATTCTCCAAGGCTATATTAGGGTTTTACTTTGAAAATTGAACGGCTGGATTTCCGGGCTTCAATTTTGTAACTTGCGTTGCGCTTTGAAGGAACCTGGATCTCCTTGCCAATCACGTCGCCTCTCCGACAGAGCTCCACCAAACTCCACACACAATCTGCAAACACACAACTACACACATGCAACACACAGTTACACAGATGCAACACAGCTACACACATGCAATACACAGTTGCACACATGCAACACAGTTAACACACATGCAACAGAGTTACACACATGCAACACAGTTAACACACATGCAACAGAGTTACACACATGCAACAGAGTTACACACATGGAACACAGTTACACACATGCAACACACAATTGCACACATGCAACACACAGTTAACACACATGCAACACAGTTAACACACATGCAACACAGTTAACACACATGCAACAAAGCTACACACATGCAACACAGTTACACACATGCAACACAAAGTTGCACACATGCAAAACACAGTTAACACACATGCAACACACAGTTACACACATGCAACACAGCTACACACATGCAACACGGCTGCACACAGCTACACACATTCAATACACAAATGCTACACACAGCTACACAAACATAAGAACAAGACAGTCTATTTTAAAAAGGTACATTTCACACATCCTTTAGAAAAATGTGTTGATGCCATGATGAACAGACGTTTTACAGTCTCTTGACAAAATGTGTGAGCAATAATAAGAGTGTTTTTTCTTAACATGGTTTCATTAAACAAAAAGATTAATTTTCCCACAGAAAGTCAACCCTTTCATCAACTTATTTTTCAAAGCAGCAATAAAAAAGCTTTTATGTTTAGGCATAAAGATTGGAAGATTTCAAAGGCCCTCAAATGTGTCAGCCAGCTCAGCACAAATGCAAAGTTTGCTCTGATGGATCAAACACACAACTCATATCTGGAGAGTGCATATGTCCTTTGATTTGCTGTCATAGCTGACAAATGACTGACAGCTGAAGCTGCAGGGACACATAAAGTCCAGCTTTGTAGTTTTATTAAAGAATGGCATAACAAACTGATTTGCGTTTCAACACGTGTTAGCCGTTCATCTTCCATGCAGTGCTTAGGTAGTGTTGGGTTGCACAGAGGGACAAACTTGAGCTATTTGGATTACCTTTTTTAATTACAGTTTAGGGAAGCTCAGTTATTATCCTCCCTGACTTCTACCAAAAGTAAATATAGTTTTATTGCTGTTACATTGGTTTTTAACTGGAGCCCCACCCTGGCTGAGCCCCTATCAGCCAGCTGGAGGGATGACGCCAGGAGAACTTTATAGATCCGGCTCTGCCTACAAAGCAAACTTCAGACAATGATTTGAAAATGCAAAAATAGATCATAACAACAGCTTTAACAAATACATCATGTCGTTTCATATATGCTTTGTCTCAGGAGTCAGATTTTCAAACGTGGTTATGGCTCTCCAGGTATTTCAAATGTCTTTCCAAGTTTCTGAATAATTTTCAGTTCAGTCTTTAAATCTGAACATTTGACACATTTGCCTCAAGCAAACTGGACACATGGGGGAAAAATAAGCTCTAAACTAAATAGAATTAAATAGATTGTGATATATTTAACAGCATTTAAGGTTAAATATTTCATAAAAATTTCATAAAAAGCTATATTTTTAAAAACATAATACCTCCACCGGGTGTTTAGAGGGGTGTAGAATGAAAGTATTTCCTTTAAAGTTTATATTTCAAGTAAAATCGAATTATTAAATAATGATTTTGACAGCATGATGTTGACATTTTGTTTAACATCTATCAGCCAATGGCGACACCATTGCAGGTTGCCTAATACAGTAAATAGTTTGAGGCTGGTAGTGGGGAATATTGCGGCATCAGCAAGTCAAGCAGCTGCTTTATTATTCTTCTCAGAAGAGGAGCGACCAGAGAAGATAAAAAACAGAGTGAGTTTAGGTGAAGCTACAATAGATGGACCCAAATAAAAAAAATTCATAACATCGAAACACACATGAAAATGTCGACACTGCATCCTGACGCCTGGAAACCATGTTCTGTTGTCATCCACAAACTAGATGTCGCTATGATGTTCATGTTCCGTATCCAACCTTTAAATCTTAAAAATTACATTATATGTGATTTCAAAAAATAATAAAATTCCTAGCAGATACTCCGAGTTTTACATGATCTCACGCGATCTGTTTAAACTTGGAGCATCTGTTAGGAATGACTGTACAACCACATGAACGTGTAGCTCAGTATCTGGGAAACTAACTGTGTTACAGCCTTTTTGTGTTTGCTCAGGTCAGTGACTGCGACCGCCATCTTGGATATCAAGTTATTGCTCAGAGTATGTGTTTGGAAATGAGTCTCAGCTATACGAAACCAAATTTTAGTTCAACCTTTTTAAAACTGACTGGCTTACAGCCATTTGCTGTGGCGGCCATCTTGAACTGGACTGACTCCAGAAGTTAATCAGTAATCATGCAATGATTACATTCTGAGAGGTTCATTAAGGAAATATTTTGATAACAAGCATGTACATGCACACAGACACGAGAAAAAACATTATCAACACACCTCTTCCCCTTTTCTGATAAACATAAGTGTTTAACTCTAAATCCATGTGATGCTAGTCATGTTATATAATCTCTCCTGCACTGTGTGAAAAGTTTTTATAATCTGCTCATCCTCAGTTCAGAGTGAGTAACCCACCCTCTCCTCCATCATGCTTCACTGTCTTTGATAAGTTTGAAACTGTGACATCATCTGCATTAACAGACATTGTGCACCACATGCAGCCTTCTGATTCACCCTCACACAGTAAACTTTCTTGTCTTTTTAAACAAATCTTTCACACATTTGGTCCATCTGTTGTTTCGCTGATTACCACCTTTCTTCAGTTTGTGTGTCAGTTAGCTTGTCATAAAAAAGAAAGGTCTTGACCAACGTCAAAATGACCCTTTCTTTCGACGTTTTTAGAGAAGGTTGTTTTTACTCAGTTACAGAGATTTTAACCACCAATAACATCAGTGAAAAATTCCAGTCTGGCTTTAAAATCCACCACAGCACTGAGAAAGTCCTTTTAAGAGTTTTTAATTACCCTTTTAAAAGCTCTGCAGTTTTAATGCTTTTAGATCTTTCTGCTGCTTTTGATACCATGAATTATAACATGTTGTTGTCATGACTCGAGCAGTTTGTTGGGATCAGAAGCACATTTTTATTTGTTTTTGCTCCTACTTGACTGACAGGAGCTTCTCTGTTCATTTAGGAAGCTGCTCCTGTTCTGCAGCGACTTGTGGGGTTCCACAGGGGTCTGTTCCGAGTCCACTCCTTTTAACATACTATTCCCTTCCGCTGCTTTCCAGATGACATCCAGGTGTAAATGGGCAGTTATGATTCACTCGATCCACTTCTGAACTGTTTAAAATATATTAAAGTTGGAAGTTTTGCAATAAATATGATGATTAAACTGAAGTAATCTGCCTTGGAAAATCTAACACCTTCTAACACTTTGCTTCATACAGTCGCCATGTTGTTAGGAATCAGGGTTTTATTTTAGACAGCACGTTTACGTTGAACAAACAGAAGTCAATGGTCAAATCCAGCTTCTACCATCTGAGGCTCATTTCCAAAACGAAGCAATACCTCTAAAACAAAGACCTTGAAAAAGTGATCCATGCTTTTATTCCCTTTCATTTAGATTATTGTAACACTCTGTTTATTGTTTTAGATCAGCGTTTAACGATTATCCAGAAGGCAATGGCTCGTTTTTTAACCGTAAAAATAAAACTTGATCACATCAATCACATCTCTTCTCTGGCTGCCCAAGATTTTTAGAATTGATTTTAAGGTTCTACTGCTGACTTTTAAAGTTTTAAATGGCCTCAACTTATTTATCTGAACTCCTTATCGTATAAGCTAACCGGTTTTACATGTTCCACAATCAAAATTAGAATATAAAGGTGATGGTGCTTTTGCAGTTACTTCATATTCTTTGAAATATTTGCTGAAAACTTGCTTTTTCTCTCTGGCTTTTAACCAGAGTTGATTTTTTTGTGTGAATAGAGCTGGTAGTATAATGCTGCCTTTAGTTAGATTATTTAGTTTTCATTGTTCTTAATTTGTTATTGCTGTAATTCTGTTTTTATTCTGTTTGAAGATGTTGTAAAGCACCTTGTTCAACTTCTGTTGTTTTAATGTGCTATATGCATAAAGTTGGTATTGTCATAAAAGAATCAATAAGAATGTTACCAAACTGCAGTAAAAGAGTAGTAGAGATATAAAATATTTGTTTTCATCGTGAGTTGTTAGGAGAGAAAACTGAGAGCTTTTTTATGACTGTCATAAATATAAAGTCAGTGTCAAGGAGGCAAAATTTAACTTGTGCGATTTATACTGAGTTACTCGCTGAGACAGCATGCTTTATAAATCAGATTAGCTTTACATACATGTGCTGCCATCTCCTACATTCTATAATTTCAGATGTTTACTATATGTGTCTGTGTGTCACAAATAAAGAATTCCCCTCAGATGCTCACAAATCTGGTAAGGATTTAAACAACAAACAGCTGATTAAGGCAGCACATCAAACCTTTAGCACAACATATTATTTATGCATTTGGTTGCTCATTTTCCTCTGATGGTAGGATATGAGTGACGTGTCAGAGACCATAGAAAGTGGACAAATCTAGGAAATCTTAATTAAGATAAGTGGACAAAATAGAGGTTAACTGCTAAAAGTTTTTGTTTATAGCATGTGACAGTTCTGTATTTTTAAAATCTGATTAATCTCCAAATTACAGAGAGCAGTAGGCTAAACCGTGGAGGTAAGTTGAAAAAAAAAAAGCCTATTAATCATTAACCTCTCTCTGTGATGCATACGTGCCCTGGTAGCTCAAGTAACATATGGCGCTCACCGACAAGACCAGACCACAAGGTTGTAAAGTCAAGGCATAAAGTTTATTTTTTTTATTAATAATTACACCAAGCAGCAACTTTTTTTCTGCCTGTGAACATGTGCCTAATGTTCTCAGGTTATCTAAAGGAGGAGATAATGCAAATGATCCATTATCAGATATAAGGATAGAACAATGTTCAGTGAGTTAAACAATTGCTTGGATGCAACTGACAAATGCTCGGGCTGAACAAGAGGAGTCGGAGCCTTTCTGATCCTTCCTCCTTTCTTTTCAGAGTAAGAAAATGTGCCGGACGCTGTTTAAGCTAGAAATACCTTATGCAAAAAGCAAACTGAAGGCAGGCTGAGCCGCACATCAGCATGAGAACAAATACAGTCATGCAATCCTCAACATGAACAATATTGATGCTTTGCATGATGATTTCCCTCGCAGCCTCATCATCGCCCACCAGTGTGGTATTTCATTGTCCTTGCCTTTTTGTGTTTGCATTCCATTGTCACTGAGCAAGTACAAATATCCATCTTTATGTATAAAAACCTCAGACAGGCCTTCCACTACGTTGCCTGTGTACAGCCCTCATCCATCCATCAGCAGTGCTTCTGTTCTACACCGGGCCCCCACCTCCAAGCTCCGCTCACCACCCCCAGGCAGCTCTTTGACATAATGCTGTTGTGGCTTTCCGGGCCTTTATGCTGGCTGTTGTCTGAGAGAGATTGAAGACCCTTTGTGTGTGTCAGCCTCTGTTCTTAGTGGTCGAGAGGAACTTTCTGGGCGGGGAGTAGAGAGACCGGAATGTGCATATGAATAGGCTGATATGTGCTTGGCACCTGCTGAAAGAAGAAAACAGCAGTGTGACCTTATGAGTCTTAGTTCATCCGCGTACCCATCTTGTTCAATTACACGTGCAGCTCAGTGTTGCGTTCACACTGAATAGCTGTATTATCCCCACCACTGAGACCCTTTTGCTGTTTACTATTGTTGAGTACTTTTCTAATGAATGAGGTCCCAGCTACATTGCTTTAGGTGTGACTGATCATCACATCCGCTTTGGCTCATGGCTCATGGCTCAAACCTTGTTCTTACCTCTTGTTGATGAAAGACGGAATCTGACAAAAAATATCAGCTTGTGTTTCTCAAATTATAATAATACTATAATTTTTGGGAAATAAAAATGTTTATTGCAACTGCAGCTCTTGAATTTAAAAGAAGCTATTAAGGTGAGATGAATTTTTGAGTTAAGTGAACAGAAAATATTAAAAAATGAAATTTATAAAAGTCTTTTGAGTATCCAGCAGTGAGACCTGTACACATGAACACCATGCTGTGAAGCTCCATTGCTCAGGAAAAAGATGGATTTATAGTTGCAGTGAAGAGCTCCTTTGCAAATTTGACTGATGATCAATTACATTGTTATTTCTAACAACAGTTTACTATAAATGGACCCAGATAAATGACTTCAAAAGCTTCATTAATTGTCCTCTAAGTCATCTGGAACAGCTTTAGTTATTTTCTCTGGGAATGCTTTTGAGAAGATTACATCTCCATAATCAATACAAATAAGAACTTTACCATTCATTCCAGAGCAGAAAAAAAGGAGGGGAAAAAAATCCAACATCTGGGAAAACAAACTTTCCTCATGAGAAAGGCCCGAAATAATATGAGAGGTGCAATCATGGATGATGTCTGATGTTTTAACACTAGCCAGACTTACCAAAAATTGAAGCATAGACACAATATCTAGTATTGGGGAATAAATTAACATGGTTAAAGAAAAAAAAAACTTGTAAATTAAAATCCAAAGCTTAAATACACATATCACATGTTTGTGTTTGGCTGGATCAAGGATCACCTGATGAGCTTGACATTTGCTTTTGGACTCATGGATCTCATCATCCACTGACCTGGAAAGATCTGCAACATCACATCAACCAGCAGACAGCATGCTTCTTTGAAGTGGAAGTGGGCCCAAAGTGGATTATGTAGCATCTCCCATATATTTGATTACACACACTGTCCCCTCCCCCTGACCTCCCTTAGCACTCACACACCCAGCAACTCCTCACAGTGCAGGATACACAACGTGATGCTGTTCCTCACTTCAGAGTCTGGTACTCCATGTCTCAGTACGTGCCCATCTGCCAGCCATTTACCTGATTACTTCAGGAAAGCTCAGACAGGTCCGGCTCTGCCAGGGCAGCTGGGAAGCCAGAGAACAGCATTAGTTTTATCCGGACAGACACAGGAAAGATAAGCTGCAGAAGACCCTTTTATCTCTAAAATCACAAATATAACGACATTAAATTTAGTATAGTAGCAGGAAAAAATGTCCAATTTTACAGCTTGAACAAATTTCTTAGTAGAAGTCCAGTTATTCCAAGACAAGCCACACAAGCATGGCACATAGACCATCATCTATTTTGGAGGAAAAGAAACATCCAGTCCTGGTTTAACTTGGGCTCATTGTGGTGGAAGTGGGTTCCAAGGCCAGGAAGTTTAATTGCGTTCCAAATAAAGCTCACTAAACAGAGCAACACTCCAAATTCCTCAACTTCTACAGTCCTTTCCATATTTTTATGTTTTGTGAAAAGCCAGACATAAAAACCACATCTTTTCCAATCTGCACCTCTTTCTGGAACGTTTGTTCTAGCAAAGCGCTGTTACTTTTAAAAGACGAGGGGGTTTCTTGTGATGTTTTCCACATTGGGGGTTAAAGCAGCTCAAATTCAAACCAGCTCAAGGAAAATGATCAATAACCAATGAGGCCCCTCGACATTCCTCCAGTTTTATCGAGTGACGCAGAGGGTTTTAATTACCCTGCTGCTCACAAATTGAAAACACTATTTTTAATCAGATTTTACAGAATATGACACACAGTTAAACCAGTTCACTTTTTATGTCACTGTGACAAAAAAAAAATGCTGCGAAAACTGGTTTCACTTACATTAAGCAATCAGAATAAATGGTCCTATTTACTGCTCATCAACTGCAAAAAAAAAAAAAAAAAAAAAGAAACTCGTCGCTGAGTATAATCAGCAAGAAAAAAAGATTCCTCAGAGCTGAAAGAGACCCGCCATCACAGTCCATCCACACCCCCTAACAAGCCCATCTCCTTGTGCAGTGTGGCGTCAGGAGCAATGAGCTCCAGATGTGGGCCCGGCACCCCTCCAGCATGGATGTGGTTTGATGGTAGTTTGGAAACACCACCCACCAGCGGACCCAATAAAAGTTTCTCAGACGACAGGCAGAGGTTTTTCTGTCCTGGGTTTGGATTCAGGTGTGCTGCAGTAACACAGGAGAGTCGTGTACGTCTCTGAATGACTGAAGGGGAGAGAAGTTTCTGCTTCCTGCATGTGTTACATATTTAACATGCTTCATGTACATATGGCAGATGCTCTATAAGATTTTCCATCTGTCTGATGACAAAACTTCCCTTCTATTCATCTCCAAGGATGTAATTTGTGTTACCTCGGCATAAGAAAACAGATTAAAGATGTTCCTAATAGAAATACGAGGAAAACTTTGACTTCTGTGGCAGATTTTTACATTTAGATGAATTCAAACATTTTGTCCATCTATTATCTGTAACTGCCACATTCAACTAATCCGGTATTGCTGGTTTCTTATGTTTGTTATTTTTGGTGTTATTCCGTCACCCAAGACAAATTCCTTGTAATGTGCAAATAAACCAATTCTTTCATTAAACAACTGCTCCACCTGCTGCCAGAGACGCAAATATGTGTCAGCTCGACTAACTCAACAAGTTGACCTGCTAATGAAGCATGTGCACAATATTAGCTTGTCACAGGCATCACTGCATCATCCTGCATCACTGAACTAATAATATCTTCTAGAAGATGATAAAAAAATGCACTTTTTTGTGATTTTTGGCATGGGGGGGGCTTCCAGTTTGCAGTTATATTTAGGCTTTTTCAGGACTTACATAAGCCTTTTTCTTTAATTAGCAGGTAACAACTTCAACATTTTTGTTTCATTTTGTGATTATAAAACAATTCAGAATTAAGGTTACCATAGAAATCTATTTATTTTATCTTAATGTGACACTAAATGATACATCGGGAGTAACAACTTTATTTATTTAACAATGACATTTGTCATTTATCTAAAACTCTAAAAACGTATCTTTACAAGTTTTTGCCTAAACAAGAAGAAGAAAGCGGGAAACTAGCATTATTTTAAAAACTGGATGTGTGCTTGATGCTGGACACTGATGTGACAGTAACAAGGAAACAGGGATGAGACTTGTGTTAATGTTACAAAGGTAGAAATAAACCTCCATGTGAACTATTTTTTATTCAGTAGTTCTGAATCAATATTTGTGTAAAGTTAGAAATACATTCTGTTTCAAATGCAGCGCGTCCATCATCATCATCAAGGTGGTTTTAAAAGCTCCTGTAAGTGTGGCTGCTGTGCCAGCTGGTGGGGAAGCTGCAGCCTCCTGTTGACCTGGTGTAGGAGTGCTGGACAGTGCTGGAGAAGCAGCTGACACACCTCACGATGGCCCCGTTCTGCAGCCTGAACCAGGGTGGAAGAAACAAACAGTCACTCAAAGTAAACTGTGTCTGAGATGATTTCAATAAAATCTGATATTAAAGCTAAAAAAATCTGTTACATTTTAGGAATCCTTAATCACAAATTTCAGCTAAGAAATGCAACATTTCTCAATTAAGTGAGTTTCAGATTTACCGTCCCCTGACTGACTGCGCCATCGCCATTTTTCCATAAGTAGCCTGTGACATCATCGGATGAACCATGTGACTTTCCTTCATCTGTTTACACTGTTTGTTTGTTGTTTTGTCTAAAAACGAAGCTTGCGTCATTTGCTATGTGTCAATTAACAATGACTCAGATTGAAAAATGCTTGTACTGCTAATTAAAGCTAAATGTCAGACGAGTTTGGACATAAGGACTACAAAGATGGACAAAAAGTAGAAAAGTAACTATATTTTAATATTATGTGAAAATATTTGTTCTTCATATCAAATTGAAACATTTTTAATCAATTTTTGTTCTGTTTTTCATTTTTGGGACAGAAACCCTTTCACTTATGACACTTTACTGCTGAGATGTTTGTACTTTATGTAAAGGAGATGCGCCATCATCATCGCAGAGCATCGGATCTGCTTTGTGTTGAAGAAGGAGTCTGACCACATCCGTATGACCACAGTAGGCTGCTCGATGGAGGGGCGTGGCCCCGCCTGGCGTTTGAGGTGATGCACACACACCGTTATCAAGAAGAAATCCACACACAGCAAGGTGACCACTGCGACTTCCATAATGCTGAGGGGGGAAAAAAATGTTTAGAAATAGGAGCAGAATCTGTGCAACCTGAAACCAGAGCAAACTCACCAGAGCTGTGTACCCAGCAGAGTCTCTGAGATCTGGGTCTGCCCCCTTCTGGAACAGGATCTTCAACCTGTCCAAGTCTCCATCCATCGCAGCAGACCAGATACCTGAAAGATGAATGACACACAGCTCACTACTGTAATTGACTTATAATCAATATTAAACACAACCAGTGAGTAACAGCTCATTTAACTATGATCCTTGAGTCTGTTTGTATTCCAGCCTTAAACTGGCATCACAATCCTGCCACATAAATACAAACCTCGTTCAAAGTCCATTTCATTCAGAGTCTGGTGAAGACTGAAGGAGGCGTGATGGGAGCAACACGAACAATGATGTTTATCAGACATGGTATTAACTGCCAGCAAAATGGGATAAACAGTTTTAGAGCGATTCAAACAAAACGTCGGTTTTGGTCTTTATAGAAAGTACGTGATAGTCTTTGACAAACTTACCCTGAAAATCTTAGAGGCGCTTTAGCACCAAATAAGTCGTTTTTATAAACAGTTTACATTGGATTTAGAGGAAAAGTTGATATTTAAAAGAAAAACACATAATGCAACTTATAGTCTTACGCTGACATTAATCATTAAACTGTAAATCGCAACTGTTTTAGTCATGTGAACTGAATAACGCTAGCGTTAGTAATGTTGCTTCACGTATAAAACGTGCTTACGTAACGTCTGCAGCCAATCGCAAAGTTCGACGCAAACGTGTCCTTTACGTGCTGTATGACATTTTTAGTTCGTTTTAATTTCTGAGTTGATATAAAAGGCAAGCGGCGGCATAAACAGTTAAACCGTCTCTATTACATACACACAAAAAAAGCAAAACAAAAACAACAGAGTCTTTATTCTGTTCATTTCTAATATTATACTTTTAAATAACATTCATTATTTTGGGGGGGATTTTTGTAATATTAATTCTCAATTTTACTCTTAATAAACGACTAATAATTTTGCCATGGCTTTAACTTCAAAACAAGCCTTTGGTAATGTATATTAAAAATTATGGAAAAAAAGAATGAAAAAAAGAGAGGAAACACTCAAATCACAATTTTCCGGAGAGCTTGAAGGCATCTTTTGTCTCGTGTTATTGTCTGATGTAGCTAGCTGCCCAGCTTCATTTGTTTCTAACAGTAGGTAGCTAGCTTGCTAGAAATTAGTAAATTATAATCATAAATTTGCTTTGAAACAAAGCGCACAGAGGATGAGAAGAGTTACTTTATTTGTTAACGGGACTACTAAAAATGGCAAGGTGGGTAAAAAGTCTTGGTGTTTAGGGAGCTCGGGCCACAGAATGACTGTGTTTTTCCACCAAAACAAAACAACAACAAAAAACAGCAAAACAAACAAACAAAACTCCCTAATATCATACAGTTTTAAAAGTCAACATTGATTTTGATCTTAAATCTGTGTAAACAGTAGATATTTCGTGCTCTTGTACAGCTGGTCTTGACATAAGCGAAAATTTTGATTTGATTTATTGTTTCTTTACAGGTTGTAGCAGTGTACGGGACCTTGCCAGATTTACTGTATGTAGCGAGCATTAAGCTGGGAATCAAAGCCTCCTGTTTATATAATGGAAAGGGGGGGCTCATAGATGATATTGCTCTGATTCGGTGGGATCCTTTGACTACATATGTTATTTTAACATGATGAACGTGTTCTCTGATTGTGTCTTTCTTCTATTTTTATTTGACTGTTACAGAGATGATGATGTACTCTATGTATCAGAAGGAGATCCATTTATCGGTGAGCATATTGTCTTATATACTATAATTTTTTAAGTGTTCCCACCTTATCCAACACTTTTGTTTCCAGACCCACAGAATGAAGCCAAATTTACATCTGATCAGCAAATCGCACACACTGACTGGCTAACTCTTAATATTGGTGGTCGTCTCTTCACCACCACCAGGTATTTGCAGTTTCAGCAACACTAAAAACAAAAATATTGTATAGATTTCTATATCAAGTTGTATTATTCTGTGTTTTATACTTGCTGGATGTATTTTCTCTGTTCAGGAGCACGTTGGTCAGCAAGGAGCCGGAGAGCATGCTTGCTCACATGTTCTGTGAGAAAGGTAGTCGCCCGTCAGTCAGCATTTAATTATTATGTGAAGTTTATATGTTTCTAAAGGAGCTTTGTCAATGTTTTTGTTTGCTTTAGATGTGTGGGGTAATAAACAAGACGAACATGGGGCTTATTTAATTGACCGCAGCCCCGAGTACTTTGAGCCTATTCTCAACTATTTGAGACATGGTCAGTTCATTATTAATGAAGGCATAAATATACGAGGTAAGTTCTTAGAAGTGTTTCAAAATCATCAAAACTACAAATAACCCTTTAAGTTTTGTACAGATGAGGACATCACGTTGTTGTTATTGTCTTTCAGGAGTCCTGGAAGAGGCTCGGTTCTTTGGAATTGAACAGCTGGCTGAACAGCTGGAAGTAGCAATCAAGGTGACTTGAAATCAGCTTGTGAATATTGTCGTATCTCTTCCAGAATTTGCTATGATTTACAAGTTCTTGCTTTCTAAACAGAACTCGCAGCCACCTGAGGACCACTCTCCGATTTCCCGCAAGGAGTTTGTACGTTTTCTTTTGGCAACTTCCACCAAGTCAGAGCTCCGCTGTCAGGTAGATGCGACCCAAAATGTTTCAAATCTCCACATCAAGTGAGAACAACATATTTTGACACTTTTGCTCCTGCTTTTTCTAGGGACTTAATTTCAGTGGTGCTGATTTGTCCAGACTTGACCTGCGCTATATCAATTTCAAGATGGCTAATCTTAGCCGCTGCAATCTGTCACACGCTAATCTATGCTGTTCCAATCTGGAGCGGACCGACCTTTCTGGAGCCAATCTGGACGTAAGTATAACAACTCTTTGTCATACAAGCAGTCGAAAAATGGCAAATACAGAATATATATATATATATATATAAAGAATAATTTTATAACCACTTAAGGGTGCAAACTTACAAGGAGTTAAGATGCTGTGTTGCAACGCCGAGGGGGCGTCGCTCAAAGGGTGCAACTTTGAAGATCCGTCTGGATTGAAAGCCAATCTGGAAGGTAAACTGTCACAATGTTTTATCGAAACCACATGCTCTCTCATGTGTTGTCTCATTTTAAAGATATGCTTTTGTCATCAGGTGCAAACCTGAAAGGAGTTGACATGGAAGGAAGCCAAATGACCGGAATCAACCTGCGTGTGGCCACTCTCAAGAATGCAAAGCTAAAGAACTGCAACCTGCGGGGCGCCACTTTAGCAGGGACGGATCTCGAGGTAAATTAAGACTTTTCAGCAGGATTATCTTTCAAAGTAGTTCCATAAGCTGACTCAGATGGCAGGCTTAGATAAGACAACTTCTCAGGGACAAAAATGATCAAATAAAGTAAAAAATAATCTGTTATATTTTTCTAAACTCCTGTTTGACAGTTTAGTTTAATTATATAGTCTCAATTCATAGCAAAATTCATCTCAAAGCTCTACGCAGAAGCAACATGTCCCATTAACAACAACAGGAAATCCATCTAAAGAAACCAGTTTATTAAGTTTAATCTTCATTTTAACACAATCCTCCAGCCTGAGCAGCACAAACTGGTGACAGTGAAAAAGCACAACTCACTTTTAAAAGGAAGAACCTCCAACAGAACCAGAACCAGGTTTTCTTTTTTGCAATGTAGATGTTATATTTCAAGCATGTGTATTGATTTTAAAAACTGATGTACTTGTTGTCTGCAGCTGTAAAAGAAGAATGCAGTACTATCAGTATCAGTAGAGCTTAATTAGTTAAATAGGTATCAGAGCTTTTAGGTGCAGTCCAAAGTCCTCTAGTAGGACTACATTCCATAAATAAGTCCCATTTGTACAATGATGCCCCTTTTTCACCAGCGTCAGTACAGTACAGGTCGGGTCAGTTGTGTTTCTGTTACCATCTCCGGATTGTGGACATAGGTGAGTGCATGGGCGTGCTGAATTTAGCAAGTGGTGCGAAAGGTCCATGATGTAATTCGTAATTGACACAAGAGTAGTAGACAAACGTGGTCGGCCCTGACAAAGGTAATGGAAACGAGCCAGAACGGGTCTGAACCAACCCGTTCTGTACTGACCCTAGTGGAAAAAGAGCATCAGTAATGATACACTTCACATCTGATGTGAAAGCTTTTCCTCTTCAGCACATTTATCTCAGTTTCTGGTCTCTGCTGCCTTGTTTGTTCCCAGAACTGTGACCTGTCAGGCTGTGATCTACAAGAGGCCAACCTGCGAGGGTCAAACGTGAAAGGAGCCATTTTTGAAGAGATGCTGACCCCACTACACATGTCTCAGAGCGTCAGATAACTCACCTGCAAACTCAACTGGCCTCTTTCTTCTCCTTTGAGTTCTACTAATATATCAAACTATTTATTCCTCCTCTTTTAATCTCAAACTACCTGTCTGCCATGCAGGTAATCATATGCACATCCCAGGTGTTCTGCCAACATCATGCTAGCTTTAAATATCTTGCACTAGAAATGATCCAGGGTTGTCAGTTTCAAATGTTCAGCTGCATATATCACCAAAAAAAAAAGACCTGATACTTTAATGTGTGTGTCTGTGTGTGTAGGTGGGTGCTGTCATTCTTCTTGTTTTATGCTTTGCATAATTTATTTTTATTGTATATCACTCGACCTGTCAGTAAGATTCCAAATCGGATCAGTTAAAGCTGAGTGTCACTGATGCTGCTGCAGCAGAAACAGAAGGATTTACTTTACCGATGACTGTGTTTAATATGTTATGAAAACCAAAGCCATACTGCACAAAAACCTAGTCTAAAAGTGTTGATTCTTCACCACAAAATGATTCTACATGCAAGTTCTAAACACAACTTTAATATGCAAAACCTGGTGTAGAGCTGTAAAGTTCCTCTGGTTCTACTTTCAAACATTAGTTTCCTTCATTTTTCTGCCCTGAGAATCTACCTCTTTTAAGTAATTCAGCGTGAGTGGTCGACAGTTGCATGCATTTAAACGTGGCATGTCGTTGTGAAATGTATTTGTGTCATTTCTTATTGGATTCACATTTTGAGAGGACTAATTACAGGCAGCCATTGTTGCATGCTTGAGTTCTCATGTTTTCCTGGAACATTCTCCTCCTTTTCTTTTTATCTTATAATCCTGAATTCAATCTATTTGCACATTTGTATTAACTTGTTTTACGTTATTCCTTCACACCAAAAAGTGTTTGGTGCTTTTTAGTGTATGTTAAAACAGATCCAGTGCTTCCAAACCTTCCCAAAAAAACAGTCTTTGTGAATACAGTTGGTGTTGGTAGCAGTTTTTTTGTACATGATTTCACCCTATTTCCTATTAGACAGTGTTCGTTTGCATGCATCAAAAGCTTTATTCATCTATAACTTGTGAAGTTTCTCTGGTTGCAGCTCAAAGCTGCACCAATGCAATACTTTGTTATTCATGCTGTCAAATAGTAGGTACCTTGCCTGTGAAAATGAATAATAAAGCAATCATACTGTGTATTTTAACTCAAGGTATAACCAGTGGAGAGCTATGGGTATTTATTTTACTACATTTGAATGCAATAAGGGACAAGGTTTGTCTTTTAGACAGGAAGTGGTGTAGTTATCTCAAAAAATGTCACTTAGCTGTGGAAGTATGTTTCCATAAAATGACTGTTAAAATAAACATCTTTTAAAGTCTGAGTTAACTTTTGTGTTTCATTCATGAATCACACTTTTGTTGTTTTTATGCTTTCAAATCTGGATTTTTAAATATTGTACATAAAGATTTTTAGGACTTTATCACGATAAAATTAGTCAAATATCAAGTTTACAAAAACACAAAACATTATTTGACAAAACATTTAACATTATTAAACAAAAATAAAGCCAAAATATATGAAAAGGCTGTGTAATTAACTTAAGTTCATGCTTGCAGTTTTCACAGGATTTAAGAGGGAAAGTGATGTAAAAGCAAACTGTCCTTTAGACAGATGAAGTGGAATTGTTTACCCATAATGCACAGTGCCGTGTTTAGCAAAAACAAACATTCCAGCACAATCAGCTCATACCAGCTGTCGGCACGGTGGTGGAAGGCTGATGGTCTGGGCTTGTTTTGCAGCTACAGACCCGAACAATATTCACTGAGTCAACCATGAACTCCTCTATACCAACATGCTCTAGAGTCAAACATCTGTCATGCAGCTGAAACTTGGACAAAACTGTGTCATGAAACAACAATAATCCCAAACACAGCAGCTAATCTGCAACAGAAAGACTCAAAAAGGAAATCAAGGTGCTGCAAACATCCAAAAATCCAGACCTGAACCTGACTGTGATGCTGTGGAGAGACTCATAGAGATCTGACCATGAATAAATGTCTGTAAATCTCAATGAATATAAGCAATGTTGCACAGAAGAGTGGGGACAAATTTCCTCCATGATCATATGAGAAACAAAAAAAAATGCTAAAGTTGGAGCTGTTGGATTATTAGATGGACTTAGTTTTTCACACTGTTCTATTTTGTCTTTATTTATTTATTACAATATTCTGATAAAAAAAAACAACCTAGAATTAAAAGAGGGAGGACGTTGTTCTTATGACTGGAAAATCACTTGAAGTTGAAACTGTACATTTTGTTGTTTATCAAACACCATGTAACTTTTTACAGAAAGCAAAACATATAATCTTTTAAACAGCCATGTGAGCTTCTTACGATGCCTGATGGTGCTTAAATCCCACTTTGTGGCCCCCCCTGTAGTGACGTGGGGAAAAAAAATGAAGCAGCAGAAGCTCATAAAAAGCTAAGTGTGCATCTCCATTCACAGAGGACAGCAGACGGGGTTGGACGTGTCACCTATTTGTCAATTAAAGGTCAATAAAATAAAACTTACACTATGGAGCTAAAAATTTAAACTCACCGAGAACCAAGATGACAAAATGTATTTTTTGGTAGTAAAAGTTGTTTTGTTTCTCTCTCAGAATGGCTGTAAAAACCTTTGCACTGTGGCTGCTGCTGGTGGGGACAGTGGTGTCGCCTGGCCGCTGTCAGCACTGGTCTTTTGGACTTAGTCCAGGAGGGAAGAGAGAACTGGGCTGCTTTCAGAACCCACTGGACAAAGTAAGCATTTATCTGAGAGAACTTCTTCCTTTTAAAGATTTGCTTTTTGTATGTTTTGTAGATAATCTTGTCTTGTTTTTTTACTGTAGATTGTTGAAGGATTTGCTGACACAGATGCGCCTCGCAGTGTTCTGAGCAGTGAAGAAGAATCTGCTTTAACCAAAATAATCAGGCTGAAAGGACTTCTTGTATGTTTTTATGCAAACTCATAAGAGGTATGTTTTATGCTTTTTGATCATTTGATCTTATTCATCTGTTGTTTTTTCCTTTTAGGAGAGAGTAACTGATCGAGAAAATGGACATCAAGCTTTCAAAAAAGAATATTTGATCTGTCAATGAATTTTTACTTAAATAAATCCCATTTGTTAAGATTATGGTATTTATTTCTGTGTATCTGAATCACAAATAAAAGCTTCAGAGTTTTTCGCTTGAAGTTTTTTGTTCATTTCTTTGGGATTATTTATTGCAAATGTTTTATTTCTTCAGGAGTCCTGATGGTATAAACTGCAGCTGATTTGGGGAAATTTATCACAATAATAGACTAGAATGTCCTCATCATGAATGTAGCTTAGTACAATAGAATGAGAAGTGCTACTTCCATATAAGAACATGATAAATTCTGAACAAATTGCTACTTTTAAACTTTTATTTTGCAAAAATTTAAACTGTTTCAAGAATTTAGCAAATATTAACAAACTGGCTAATAAATTTCAACAATTTTTTTTACTTGCAAAAATAAAATGAATCACCAAAACAAATTTAAAAGGTAGAATAAAATATTTACTAGGCCCCATAACTGACTTATTTATAGTTTCCTTTCTGATACTGTTAGAGTTTATTTTTGGGACATTGTTTAAAAATGATTGCACTTTTCTAACTATTATATATAAGTGTGCTGAATTATGTTTACACATAATTACACACATTGCATCGTGCTTATAAAAAGTTATAATGCTCCGTCACTTACTGTATAGAGCTCTTGACATTGCTATGTGCTGCCACGGCGCTACATCGGGGCTAGGGGGTGCTGTAGCCCCTTCAAAAATCTGTGTAGCCCCAGTTAAGCCCCTCAAGAAATTATATTACAAAAATAATTTATTCCTACTATAGTAATTTATTAGCCTATTTTTTTCTATTAAATAGCTGTTCTCATCCAATTCAATCCCCGCTTGCATGTTTCCGCTGCGCATGTACCCTACTCCTTCTGTATGTATTGGCACAATATAAGCAATGCATAGTTTGTTTTAATTCACTATGGAATAAATACATTTGTTGCATATTCTATTGTCTGGTTATCGCATGGTCACTGTCCGGTGCTGAATTACGCACCGCGCACTGAAACATTTTTGCCGTTGCTGTGTGGTCCCTTGTATCAGGCTTAGTTATTTTGTTTAATATTCTTTGGCCAAACCCATTTAAAGTGCTGTGCATCTTAGCTGCTTGTATTGAAAAAATGATTAACTCTATATAAAAACCAACCTAAGTCATGAAAACAAATTATTTTCTTAGCACCCCCACATATAGGTCAAGTCCCCCTTTAGCACCAGGAGAGAAATAAATCCTAGCGCCGTGCATGGCTATGTGGTCAGTGCAAGGGTCGATCTAGAATTGGTCAGAAATGCATCACGCTACACATACACTCACAGAACAAGGAGATATAATCAGTCCATATGTTAACAGCAGACTTAATATTTCTCAGTATCAGTTTAGTTACATATAACTTAGGTAATGGTCTGTTCATTAAGCTGAACTGCCCTCACAGTCACACCAAAAACTCTCTCAGGTCTCAGAACAGAGCTCAGAGGAGGATTCCTTACAGGTAAAGATCAAGCTGAGTTAGGGATGTTGTGACCTTGGTAAGAGATATATACATACATATAGACAATGGGGTCCATTCACACAGAAGACACCTGGGAGTCAGTTGGGGGGGGGGTGATCTGGGATGAAGGAAGTTGGTCCTGAGGCATTTTTTTTCTAGACTCTTCTTCACCCACAGGTCTGGTACTTCAAAAGGTAAACAGAAACCTTTTGTTTTTATGAAAACCAAATTCTGCATGTTGGTAAAGATACATTTTGTGAGTGAACAGGATGTAAGCAAAATTGCTGAAATTTGTTGGAGCAAATGTATAATGTTAGGACATTTTTTGCAGAAGGTATTAGAGTTTCAAGATCAAATTAAGAGATTGATTTGAGAAATAAAACAAAATTAGAGGTTTAATTCCTGTCAGTGTTTGTTCTAATTTATGAATTAAAGTTTAAATTAGGAGATACGATTGATGATTAGAGTTTTGAGTCCCTTCAGTGTCGTGTAACCTATTGAGTCTAAGGTTTTATAGTAAGAAGCTGTGTATTGTGAAGCTGACCAGGTGCCGAAAGGTAGTTTTATTTATGGTCTTGTGCTGCTTTCTGGTGTACAAATATTACTATTATACCAATAGTTTAACTCCTACAAAATACTGCACCCTTGTGGAGAAATCATTATTACACAGGTAGAATTTCTAAAGCCCTCAGCGGCCACCGGGTGGATACAAATTTTATTAAATAGTATGTCATAGTCAATGACTTCTTTTAGGGTTAGGCTTGTACTACTTGGGCTACATTTTAATAACAGTAGTGAGAGTGGAAGTATTGGAGAGGGGTGCAATTTGGGTATATGAATACATAAATAAGCTTTTTTTTAGTAATAAAGTACTAAAGTTCAACAAATACAATAACAAACATAAAGGAGTGTCCAGTCCAATATAAAAGTATGATCATAGATTTATAAAGCACTACCCTTAAATTCTTCAGGGTGTTCTTACTGTTGGGAGACTGACCGATCAACAACAACTAAACAGAAGGTATTGCTGCAAGAAATAAATAATACATACAATATTTAGATAAATGCCATGTTTCAGTGTTTTATCATGCCATGTTTTGTGTTTCTAATCTGTTTTCCCCACTTTCTGACAGTTTTTTCTGCATGTCAATCCAACAATCACTGGGTTCATTAGCCTCATTTGCAGCTCCTGTCATGTCTCTCTCCGCACGCACCTTGTCACCACCTGCTATTCAAGCAGAGAGAGCGTGTTCCTTAGTTACCAGTTTGTTTAGGTAAATGTATGTTTCATTCAGCTTTTGTCAGTGTGTAATGAACCTGTTTCTGTTTGAATACCACGCCTCTACCTGAGCCCTTGTCTGTTGCAGTGGTTTTGATTCACTAAGGGTTTTTTTCATCAATGCCTGTCTGTCTGGACTGTTAAGTTTTGGTTTGTTTGGAGATCTCTCCACAAAGACAATTTTTTTGTTCTGGACTAACCGTTTCTGTTTTTGCCCCCATCAGAAGAACTCCCCTTTGTGTTTGTTCTCACTCCACCTCGCTGTTTAAACTGCCATTCTGCATAGTATTTGCATCCAGATCCTGATCCAAAGCCTCAAACATTGCAGATATATAAATAATAACATTTACAATATACCCATTGTTACCCATGATCCATTGGTTGATTGGTGTGCTTGTATGTTCATGTCTCGTCCATTTCCACCTTGTTCCAGTAGCCCATTTTCATCAAAAGTGCTCATCAAAAAGTGTTCATCAAGGCGCTCTCATTCCCCAAAACGTGATGAAAACCTTGTTTGGCCAGACGATGTCTGAGCCGGCATGTCATAAATTTCATAATCTCTCATCATTAATTTATGAGGTAGGCAGTAGCAGGAGGGGTCTTGCTCTGTCCCCACTGCTGCTCTGCACAGGTCTGAACCCCATCAGCCAAATAACCAACAAGACTGGCTATGGATACCGACTCAGGGACAGGGCCACCATAAGTCACCTCCTCTACATGGATGACATCAACTCACTTATCCACACCACCAGACTCTACAGCACTGACACTAAAATGTCATTTGGGCTCAAGAAGTGTGGTGGGATGGTGACAAAGAGAGTCCACATGGAGGGGAAAGACATTGAAGACATTGTGTGTGTGTGTGTACACACATATATACAAATACATATTATTGATATTGATATCATATAATGACAATTTCTGTGATAATGACACAATATAGCTCAAATGTTCATAATTAATTTGCTGTTTCATCTAAATGTCTTCAGATATGGAAAATATGTTTTAAAGAGATATTGTTGGATGGTTCAGAACAAACTTGGCCTGTATTTTTTATTTTGGCCCAGATGAATTTTATGACCCATGTGTATGGTTCAGGGTTCAGATTGAGGGCACATTAAAAGAAACAGCAAAACAAACTTTTATAGAATAAAAATACAAGCTAAATAGTAATGGTTTTCTGAATAAAATAATGTTGTGACGTGTATGCGTTTAAATGGTGCATGTATGATGCTCGTGAGCAAAACTCTAGATGCGCTGAATTTGTCTTCCGGCGTGCACTGGCTACGTGGGCGGGAACATGTTATTTGTTATTGACAGGCGTCAGCTTGACTTGGTGTGATTTTAGAACATCGTGATTAAGAATTTTTTTTTTTTGTCACAGTTGACATGAGAATTGTAGCTTTTCTCTAGAAGATGTCTGAACTTATAACGTCACGTGGTGATACTTGCTTCCTCTCGAGAGCTGGATGTAGTTAGCTGTAGCAAAGCTAACTGTCGTGTACTCGGTTTAACAAACTAGTCGAAGATTCTAAGTGAATTTCAGGATTTTTCGTATCGTTATTGAAAATGTGTGAAAAGACGCTGCCGCCTGAGTGGGACGACGACGAGCGGATGAACTTTCTTTTCTCTGAGTTCAAGGAGAACCGAGACGTTAACACCACAGACTGGGACAGTAAGATGGACTTCTGGACAGCTCTGATCATAAAGACCTGCAAGGAGCGCGGCTCTGTGTCTGTCAACCTGCAGGACCTCAACAAAACCTTCCGGAGGAAAGAAAAATCTCCCCTGGGCTTGTCAACCGTCATCCAGTTCATGGCGAGGTAACTGCTGCGTGTGTCCGCTGCTGTTGCTTCTCCGCAAGAATAATAATGTAATCTTTGTGTTGGACAGGTGCGGAAGGATCCAGAGGGAGTCGGAGTTCGCTGCAGCTGTAGACTGTGGGTGGGTGTCCTGGAGTGTGGGCATGCTGCTGGTCAAACCACTCAAGTGGACCTTCTCCACTCTTTTGGGAAGCAGCCGGGTGTCTGTGGAGGAATCCTTCGTTGTTCTTGAACTTGTGAAGGTTTTTGAAGCTCAATGTTTGAAAGGAATGTGACTGAATTTTTGTATCACTCCGCGGGAGTTTTAGAGCCCCTTTGACTTCCGCATGTTTTATTAGATATAACGTACTCCATCTAATTAGGAGTCTCCCACAGTAATTGCATCATTGCAGTTATTTCTATAGGTGATCCATTACCATGGCGACGCAGCTCGTCAGAAACCTCAGCACAAATCACAACAGATGTTATTACACATCTGGTCGGTCACCAGATGTGCGTTATCATGGTTCTGTGGCATTTCGAGTCGCCGTGGCAATGGAATTCACCAAAAAACTTGCCCCTCATTAGAAAAGTCAGGTCAGGATGTTGGTCTATCGTGTAATCATGTCAACACCATTCACCATCAAGCACAGGGTGAGAGCACTTGTGACCGCATGATACATCAAATCAATTGGTATGATCAGTAGAAGTGTACTGTCATATGTACAGGAAATTCTGGGTTCCCATGGCGACATAATTTGTTACAATCCAGACCTGAAAGGCCCCTAAATAAAACCTTATGTAAAAAGCTCTTGAAACAAGATCACAAACTGGCAGTTTTGACAAGTTGCTATGTGAACATACTTCAACCCACAGACATCGTTCCACCCTAAATCTGATCATTAGACATTGAGTTTATAACACATTGAAGCATTAAAATATCTCCTACCGTATGGCCATGGTGAGCTCACAGCAGAGACTATGGACCCTGCAGCTACACGTGATACATCAAATCGGCTTGGTCACTAGAAGTGTACTATCTAGTACACATGTGTCAAACTCCAGGCCTCGAGGGCCACTATCCTGCATGTTTTAGATGTTTCCCTGTTTCAACACACCTGATTCAAATCCTTTGCATTTCAACAAGTTCTGCAGAAGCCTGTTAATGACTTGTTCAGTTGAATCAGGTGTGTTGAAGCAGGGAAACATCTAAAACATGCAGGATAGTGGACCCTCGAGGCCTGGAGTTTGACACCCCTGATCTAGTACATGAAAATTTGGGTTGCTATGGCAATGGAATCCATAAAAACATGCCCACATTGTAACCTTATTTAAAAAATCTTTAAAATCATCCTAATCCCAGATAGACAGCAGCTGTCACATGCACTCGGTGCTCCACAGGGACATAATAAAAATGCAGCTTTCTGGTTGGTTAAAGTGTTCTCACTTAGACACAAAGTGGCAAGAACTTTCCATTTTTAGTATCCTGGTGGTTCTAATTTATTTATATTTATGTTGTAGTAGGTAACCAATAAAATATTTAATATAAATTAATGACAAAATTACTATATTTGAACGTGTAAAGTAATGAGTGTGCAGTAAAAGTAATTTTTAACAGCTGTTACATTAAAAACCTTTTCTTTTTCAGGAGAAAGCAGCAGAAGTACTCAGAGTTTACCAGAGCAGCAAACATTCAAGCTGCTGTATAGTGTCATTTCAAGAACTCCGTACTCTTTCCTCCGACATCTGTGCTGATGATAGCACACTGTGCATGGCTCTCCTGCAGCTGCAGAAGGACAAGCTAGTCATTGTCTCCTTACACGAAGGAGAAAAGGTAAATCTCAACCTGCTCATCATCAAACAAACTGTTTATTATTGTGATATTGTGGAAGAAAAGTCCCTTTTTTTTTCTCCAGATTGTTAAATTCTGTCAGCCTGGGCAGGAGCGCGTGTCTCCTCTTAGTGACGTGGATGTTGGCGTGTACCAGCTGCAGTGTAGCGAGAAGCTGCTGGGAGAGCGTGTGAAGAAACTGAACCTGGAGGCAGACAGGTACAAAGATTACAGATGTAAAATGACTGTAAAGGCAACATGTACAGTCCAGATGTTTTTTTGAAATTGATCTCCGGACCCAGAATTTCACTCACTCACATCTATTTGTGTAGGTGTAAAGAAGAAATAAGACTTCTGCTGCGGGAAGGGAAGAAATCACAGGTTATTACTGATATTAACTGTTACATGTAGCCTGATGCATCTCAGCTGTTATTTCATGTGGTGATTGTTGTTGTTTATCTAAAAAAAAAGGCGCTGAGGTCTTTGAAAAGCTACAAGAGGTTAGAAAAGCGAGCAGACAGCTTGTTGGCCAAATCGGAGACCATCAGAGAAATTTTGGACCGAATATCCCAGTCTGAGACTGATAAGATGGTAAGAGCTGCATCAGCATCTCAAGCAGCTTTCTTCGTTTAGATGTCCATTATGAGTGTTTTTCCTGTCTGCAGGTTATTCAGGCGTATCAGGCCGGAGTCGCCGCTCTGAGGCTCTCTCTGAAAGACGTGACTGTGGAACACGCTGAGAGCCTCGTGGATCAGATACAGGAGGTACAGGTTCATTTTAACTGAACTGTAGGTTTTTTTCTGTTGGTTTTAGTTCTAACTTATATTTTCTACTATAAACAGCTATGTGACACACAAGATGAGGTGAATCAAACAGTTTCCAGAGGAGTGACCGATGCAGGTACGTCCATTCTATTTACATTAGTGACTCTATAGAATATCTCTTGCTGTCACACGGCTGGCTGTAAGTTTGACAGTTTTTTTTGTCTTTAGATGAAAACATTGATGAATTGGAGGAGGAGCTGAAGGCTTTACTGGACGAGTCAAAGCCAGATTTTGGGTGGAGTTTACCCGCAGTTCCTACAGATGGTCTGGGCCCCTCGTGTGAGCCGAGCCTCAGTTCTCTGCCCGCCGTACCTCAGACACGCTTGACTATTTCCACTAACAAGCTGGAGGAAGACCTGAATCAGTTAACTCTAACAGGTTTGTTAGATTGTTTCAGCTTCTCTCCTTGTGAAGCTCTTGAAGGTTGATCAACTCTGTGTTTCAACAGGCTCTTAGCTGAAGAGACGAGACGGAGGCTGCAAAGAGATGGAACAGGCTGTTTGAGCTTCAACCTCATATCACCACAAACTGCTTCTAATAAAGTTAAATGCATTTATTCAAGTAAAAAAACCCTCAATAAACATTAGAAATTATGTAAAAAATATGGCACTTTATTTTAAATAAAAAAATATATTTTACTTCCCAGCTTGGACTCCATGTTAAACATTAATCCTCTTAACTTGCTCACTCAGATTTGAATTAAGTGGATCCATAAACTGCTGAATGCAGCTGGAATTATTTTAATCTCAATGAGAAATTTATCCCAGTTAAAGGTTCTTGTGTTTATTTCTTATTGTTCATGTCTATCACAGACGTGTGTTAGTAAAGTGGCCTTCTTAATCGTACATGCAAGCCTATAGAGTGTAAAGAATGACAATATAACCGAGTATCATAAGTCTCACTGCTTTGTACCTGTGAGGATAAACCTAACTATACTGAATTTAACCAAATGTGTTTATGGAAATAAAATTTATTTGAATCACTTGTTGGTTGTTTTTTAAATTATTTTACAGGATGAAATTTTATGTTGGTGGTTAAACTGTTTGCCATGAAGATGAAATTCTCAACCTGCTCCACAGGGTGCGTGTTATTTCTCTTTGTTTTTCTTTTCCTCTTAAGAATGTTTGCAACAGATTTACATGGTTGGAGGCCAAAGAATGTAGAAATATTATGTTCTATTGATAAAATGTGGGTTTATGAACTTCAAAACCTGCGTTTTTAAATCAACATTTTACACACTACAACTTTTTTTGTAATTGGGGTTGTAAAATTAAGTACTCAAACCAAATATTTAAAAAAAACATTTCTTTATTATAGTGATTTGAAACCCTAAATGAAGTGATCTTATTGTGTAAAGCAGGTTATCAAGAGATTTAATCACCATCATATCGGTGGTACAATACTCGAGTATCTGAGATGCTGCTGTATTTTCGTGTTCAACATTTAAACAATAAATTAAAAAGTACTCGTTACAAATTCACAGCCTTTAAAAGTTATAATTGATAATATCATAAAATCTTGGTAAAGCAGTGTTTTAAAAATGCCCTTGTATGATAGTGGATATTGATGCTGCTAAAGCTAAATTCCTTTAGTGGTCTTCACCATCTTTCACTCTCTCTCACTCTCTCACACACACACACACACACAAATGCACTTTGTGTTTACTCTGTTCACATTGCATTAAAACATGTACACTTTACTGATTTCCTGTCAGCAAAGGAAACGTTGAAACTGCACGTTTCACTTCCACATGCTGCAGCTTCTACCTACAGTTATTGGATTATACAGATGTCACAAGCAGAAAGACATTCTAGGAATACAAGTTTCATTATTTCGGTTCTATTCTATGCAGCTGCAGATGTGTTTTAAACCTATAGGTTGTTCAGCCTGTTTTAGGGAAGGTGAAGCACACACGGATAGGTGAAGACAAGTGGTGGCCGTGTCGACTCCTCACAGCTCGTGTTCGATTACACCTTAAAGCAGGCACTGATGCAGATATTTGGCTGACAATTTGTTGTGTGCTTCACAAATGACAGAATGAACAGAAAGTCTACACAAAAATCCAAGGTGTGCATAATATAAAGTCTAATCCGGTCATAAATAAGAAACATTTGGCATGCTTTACAGTAGTCTTTTTTTCCTACTGTGGGTTAGAAATAAGAAACATCCTCATGGAAAAAACACCAAATGATGAATCCACGTTTGCATCTGTTTATACTGCAGTGTTGTGTAAAAGCAGGCTACACAGTGGGTCAGGCTCCTTAATATACTAGGATTAGATGCATAAACAGTGCACTTTAAAACACACATCCACAAAGATCTGTATTTATATATGAGGAGGACTTTGCAGTGTGGAAGTTTTCATGTTTAAACCCCCGTCTAGTGACGTAAAAATCAGAAACATTTAACAACTTCAGTAGTATAATAGTGATATTTTATCAGTAGGATGTTCCTCTAGTGGTGTTGAAAGGCTATATGAGACTATAAAGGGATAGTTCCAGGTTTTTGAAATGGGGTTCTACTGAGTAACTCTATGCAGTCAGTATCTTACCTTAAGAAGATAAGAATTATAAAGAAGTTCTTATGTGGAACTCAAACTAACAGCTTGATCTGCTATAAAAAATCCCTCTTAAGCTTGACCTGAGACTGAGATCAAAGTATTAGAACTCTTTCTGAGTTTCACACCCCCGCCCTCTTCACAGTTTACAGCTTGTAGCCTATTTATTAATAAAAAAATGCTTCAAATGAAACCCATTGTTTTGGATCACAACGCTTGCCGTACATTAAAACGGACTTAGGTGTTTCAGATGTGAGAGGAAACACGAGACCTGGATAAACATGGACATATTTTCAAATTAAAGGTTAGATAATATTGTTAAAGTCTCATTGGTTTGTTTAGGCTAATATTTTACTGAAGGAAACTGTTACAGTAATAAGCTAAAAGGGAATGATCACTTCTTTTTTATCTTTATTTTCTAATCCTATTTTTCATGTCCACATTAAGGCTTGAAGTTAAGAAAAGACGCTCCATGACACTTTGAATTTGGTTCATGTGGATTTGATTTAGAACTGACTTTTTTCTTTCTGATTTTTATATAATAAAACTATCAATCCATAGGTTGAGAGATAGATCTACATGAAAACTATCACCCATGTTTCTGTCCCATATTTCTATGACATTAAGACGAGCACCAGAACCTATTTTTTCCACTTACAGCTCTGATTGAGATCATTCTGATGCCTATCGACAAGATAACAACTGCACGTAACGACTCCACTGAAACCCACTTTAAAAGTCGGTACTATGTCTTTCAAAGTAAAATCCTCATTTATAGGTTGTTTTGATCTTCTGGCAAATGATGGTACGTTGGTTCATGTGCAGTTAGACTGTTTAAAGAAACTAACCTCCCTCGTCTGTTTGCAATGAACTTAGAGAACCAGTAAAAGTAGCTTTTGACAGAGAAAATAAATTCAGTTTCAAAACAATCAAGGCAGTGAAAGACCTCACATAAACAAGTCACAGGTGATGATGACGTAACAACTCCCAGGAGGGTCGGGTGTGTCAGTAACCCCTTGTGACTTTAACAAGCCTATATCATAACTTGGTCACAACAACTTATAATCCTGGAACCTCCAAACCATGATGAAGCCCTTCAGATAAAAAGCGAGACAGGAAAAGAAGTCGTTTCTTTAAAATGGGTACTTTTACTATTTGTATGTAGTTGGTATTTATTTGCTTTTGCCTGTTACTGGTGAAAGGGGGATGTCTGCATCCTTTAAAATGCTGAAATTAAAACGAGGATTGTGTGCATTCTGTATGTAAAACAGAACTGTGTTTGCACAGCTTTATAATTGATATATTTTGCTCTTCTGTGTATAAACAATTAGAGTCATCAAAACAAGTGATTTTTATGCATCTGACCCTAGATATGTGTTTGTGTATATGTGAACATTAGCTTTGCAGTGTTAAACTGTCCTGTCAGCTCCTGAGTGCTTCTGCACAACCTTGTCCTCACTGACTCGGTCCACTGCCAGAGTCTCCACCTCTGCTTGAGGTGGGGCAAGAGGCGGGGTTCCATGTGGGATGCGGTGCGCCACACCCACATGAGCTCTGTGCTGACGGTCCCGAGCAGGGCTGTGACGAGGACTGGCTGTGGCACCAAGGGGAGGGACGGGAGAACGGTCGCAGTTGATTGGAGGGATGACGGCAGGCCGTTCACGCACCACCTGAGGCTCGGGAGACTCTCTGCCTGCCTGCAGGAATGGTGTGGGGTCGGGCATGGCGTCGACTGTTTCTCTCAGAACCAGCCGCCTCCCGTCTGAGCCGAGACGGTACACCTCTGTCAGCTCTGGGTGAAGAGGCTGGGACAGGCTCTTCTTCATGCGGCGGCGAGGAGTTTCAGGCTGCTTTTCCTTTGCCGGTGGAGGCGTGGGTTTGTATGAGGAGATCGGACTGACATTGGGACTTGCTTCAGAAGAACTTCCAGCTAAAAGCTTTTTCTTTGTAGCGTGAAGTTGTGAGGTAAGGTAAGCAATAGTGCTGGCTCTCTGTTCCAGCTCCCCAGACAGAACAGCAAGCTTGTGGCTCTTCATCTTAAGCTCTTCCAAGTACTTCTTCTCCCTCTCTTTTATGGTGTTTTCAAGGACGGATATCATGGCGTTCTTTTGCTCCAGGTCCCTGAGCAGCTCTGTGTTCTCCTCTTCTTTCCTCTTGAGCTGGGCCTCCAGCTCCTCACACCTCTTTTGCAGCTCCCTGCATCGTTCCTCACTACTGTCTGAACACACAATTAAAAAAAAGCAAAACCACAGCAGTTACATACATGTGCAACACCTCAAATTTAATAAACAGATTAAAAAAAGTCTGACACACACAGACCTACAGATACAAATATAACAAAACAAGAATAATTATAAGTACATCAAGTGCAGACAGTCTGTCAGCTGATGGAGACAGGCTGATCCTATGGAGACCCATTTGCAGTGGACAGAGTGCGTGAATCTCAAATTACAGCTATGAAAGACAACAAGCGCGCTGCACTCATCTGACCTCCATCACTGCTGCTCCACCTTAAAAATATGGAACCAAAAACTGCTGCGTTAAACATATATGAAAGTAACCACGAGCTCTCCTTTCCCTTCCTAAACCCAGTCTCCAATCAGATCATTGGATGAGTGGAAAGACGAATGGTTCGTGTTCTGAGAGGTGGGTGGTGGTGTTTTCAGCCCAGTTGGAGCAGCTGTAATGAGCATTAGTGACAGATAATCTCATTTCCTGCTCTCCGACCTCTGAGATGTCCCACACTAACATGATAGTGTCTCTGACTGGATGCCTACAGAATACTGATCCAGGACGGGACTGTGATCCAGATGTGGCGTGTTCCCTGTTTAATTACAACCAGTGATGTGGTCATCAGCAGTTTATGAATGAATTAGACACGTGCTGAGAGGACTTCTAAATCTGACCAGTGACTTCCTGTCATCATATTGCAGTTTTATGGGGGAAGGGCAGCTCTCTCATTGAGAGATGCAGTATAACAGCTGTCTGCCCCAAACCCTTTTACTGATTAAGATCTATATTTATGCAGAAAACACTCATTTTGGAGCACAATAATTAGCAAATAAATCAGTTTCTCAGACACCATGACAGAATAAGCTTCTGCAATAAAAAGCAAGACTCAAAAACAACCACAGCAAATGAGTCACCGTTTTCAAACCAACAACAATTTGTTTTTATGACTGAAAATAGACAATAAATATCAGTGGTAAAATAGATGCAACCTTTTCAGAGTAAAATCTCCAACTCAGCACACCAATGGACTGTAAAACACTGAGTTGCTTTTTACCCCCTTTGCTTTTATTATAGTCTATAAAATGAAACGCCACTGGAGAGAATTTGTACCATCACAACTTTATGAACAACAGCAAAGAATGTAGAGATTAGATTTATCTAACTGCAGGTGAGTGGTCGTCTCAGCAAACATCTAAGAGTAGTTTTCACTTTTCTCACACGTTTCAGCCTCTGAAATGTCCATGAAGCTCTAAAGAGAGTATTATTTACTAAATATTATACGCATTACCAATCAATGTTTTGGTAATAGACAGTTTAATCAGCAGAAATACCAAACAGCTGTTTGACAGCTGTCAGAGGATTTAATTAGCACCAACTTGACGTCTGTAAAAAAAAAAAAACAACAAACACGCAACTCTCAATATTTTTGTATCATAAATCACAACTTTCTAAAATGTATTTTTAAAATAAATAGAAATTTGGTCATCTCTATAGATTTGTATATTGTTTAATTATCATAAAATGCTGAGTTGACAAAAATATAAAAGTGAAAAATTTGATGCTTTTATTTATTTATTTTACCTGTGATCTAAATATTTATAGTTTGAAGCATCCGTGTTGCACTTGAAAAAACCTAATCTGTCATTAAAGATTAAAATAAATAAATAATTAAAACAACTGAATACACTCAGTCCTTAAAGTGTGGCTGTTGCATCCAGTTGTGTGACGTAGGCTGAGCTCACCTGAGGGACTGGAGCTTCTCACAGTAAGTTCATATGTGAGATCTGTGAAGGAGAAAAGTTACAGGAGGTTGAAAACAAGCAGGTGTTAAACTCCATGATGCTAAAACAGAACTCGTTCGGATGCTGATGTTTGATACAAAATATCTCTTTAGACAATATATAGTTCTCATTGCTTGGATTTCAGCCCTACTCATCATATGATCCAAACTCAGGGTTTGCTATACTATTTTTAATATGTGATCTGTGTCATAAATGTCTTCTAAAATGTGCTGCTTCCCACATCATCACAATTAGAAAGGAGCTGTGTATATCTGAACTCACCTGTGCACTGCTGCTGTAATCTGCGGATCTCGGCGTGAAGCCCCTTCAGTGTGTTAGCATGGTCCTGCTGCAGGAAAAGCAGGTTCTTCTGTGCGCTGTGTAGCTGATTTTCTAGCGTAACATTTACTGATGCCATGGCAATTTACGATCAGACTAACATCAACTTCAGAACCTTAATGTAGAAATGAAAATTAAGGCAAAGAGGCAGAGATAAGCGAAAGACAAAGAACTCTAGGAAAAACAGTGGTTATCTCTGGCAGAACAAAAATTAGCCCTAACCTAAACTTCTGCCCCAAAAATCTGTCCAAGAGCTTCATTAGTATTTAACTGAATATATTACCACAACAACATATCACTAACACAATGATTCAGATAATGAAGATGGTTTTATACTTTAACAAGCCAATCAAAGGCAAAAATTGTTCTTAATAAAGAAATAATAGCATCAGTGCACATTAAATGATAAGAGATGTCTGTACAGGAACATTATTCAACCAAAATAATCATCAAAAACATTAAAAACAACAGACCAGAGAAGAGGCTAATACTGATACCCATCGAAGCATTGTTACAGAAAAAGCACCACACCCACATGTCAACAGCAACTGCCTCAACCTGCAGAACAATGTGCTCCACCACACTGTAAAACAAACCGACCAGCAAACAAAAAGCCTTAAGAACAACAACAAAACAGTGTCCTAAAAAAAACATCCAGAAAACAAGCTTGAACAAACCTGAGCCACAATCCATGATGGCTCCACCAAGAAAATCTACAAACTGCATCTTAAAGTGTTTCAGCAGCATAAACCTATCATATTGATTCAGAAGCCAGGATGAGTTGTTTGGGCACTTGTGTAACCTGATACACCTCAGTCTAATCTGAAATGTTAATTTTAATCATGACATTCAATGAAAATCTTCCAAAGCATCAAACAATAACACTGAAACTGAAATGTGGGGTAGGTGTGGTGAGGCAGTGTTTTTTTCCCCCCTCCTCTTCACTACACATCCTTGTCTCCTTCTCAAAGCCATAAAAAGAAACAACCCCTCAGCATAATAATCTCCACCCTCTATCAGACACCAGTATCAGACTCAAGGACAACGGCACATAGATCCACACAAAAACATCCCTTTCTCTGCATGCATAAGTGCGATTCAGTACAACATCTCAGAGTCTCTCACTCTTACACTGATGATCAGCTCACTTACATGAATAATATATAGGGTGACACCTGGCTGGACACACTTCCTAGTTCCGGCAGTTGTTTGAGTGATTCTTCCTAAGACTTAAAGAGAAGAAGTAAGCGTATGCTATTCCCAAAACACTAAGATATGAACAAATACAGCCAGTAGTGTGTCATGAAGGCTGAGGGGATAATCTATCATTGATGAGTAATGTGGATTCCTTCCAGTAAACCCTGTGCTGCAAGCATATCTCTCATCCCAGATCATTCCTAGAATAGCTCTGAAAGCTTTCCACTCACAAAGACATGATGACCTCAGACAACTTCACTATCGAAATGGCTAATATCCCAAACAACTATGGATGTGACAGGAAAAAGTAAACAAGTGTGAATAACTTATAAATTTTAGGATAAACAATAAAGCTGACTGATGTTGCATCAGCGCAATCTTTCTTTATTTTCACACCCAAATAAATCCATCAGTATTTCCCCAAACAGTGATAAATAATCAATGAACTGCAGCAGCATGAAACGTTAGCAAGCAGCTTCACAACAAGACCTTAGCAGTGACTTCCTGTAATGAAGCTCAGTCTTACACACACAGCCATGCAAAGAAAACCCATTTTAAAATACTGTTTGGGTTTTCTTCTAAATTTGTGCTGTAAAACATGTTCCCCAAACTATTTAAACAAACAAAACTCACCACAACAATCATGAATGTAAAGCTGTAAACAACAACAAAACATCCTCCACTTTTGGTCGGATATTAACACACATGTTTACTGGCAGGGACTGAGACATAAAATTCAGCACCTGCATTGCGGACAGCACCTCGATTTAAACCCGCTGGTCCGGACAGCAGCTTTCAGAGGTTTATTAGTACTAACAGATGTTTCTGCTATCTTTCAACGAGCAACATCTTTAAGAACTTGACCTTTTTTGTCATTATCAAACGATACATTTCGAAGGTACTGCGTGGAAACGGTCTTAAAGCGTCTCGCGTTGTGACTTCATTATGTAGAATATTCTCAGTACATTTCGTGCTCGTACAACCAAAATTATAGCGGTTTGGCAACAAATTAAACATATTAAACAGGCTTATTTGCGTTGTAAAAATGTCAGATAACAGCTCTCAGCGTACTGCTGCACTGCGCACACACTAGCTACTGTCCCATTATTTATCACAGACAAAAATATGTCAAACAATTTTAGGGATTAAATACCCCTGAAGTGATCAAGCTCACCTATCAAACCTGCCGAACGGATACTGACAATTTACAATACGCAAACAAGCGACTGATAACCAAATACAGCCCAATAAACAAATTTTAACAGTCAATAAAGTTAATTAAGCGATTTTACCAAGGAATCCCGCTATGACGCGTTGTTGTTGTAAGCTAGCTAGCTAAATACGCTTCTACATCACCATAACATCATCTAGCAGCTTACCTTAAAGCTTAAAATGATAAGGTCGTAGACTGACATATACATGTAGTTTATTATTGATATGACTAGTCGCACCGGCTAAACATTTAACATGTCGAAGGGCATGTCGGTGATGCTGTCAGGGACTCGCCTCCTCGGTGACGGCGGCTGTGCCACTTGTCCTCGAGCTACTAGACAAAATAAAGCGATGCACCATGGGAAGTTAAACGGCGCAGCCTTATCTAAACGCTTTTAGACGCGATTATTAAATCTTTCAACTAACAATGACAATTCAAGTTAAAACATTTGATATAAAGTTATATAGCCTATTAGTAAAAAAAGAAAACCACAAAAACCTTTAAATACCTTGGGTTGTGCGAAAAATTTAGCCAGCGATCTGTAGTGCGCTACTGTTTTGCGGTGATAAACGTCATCACCATAGAAACCGAAAACGTCCCATGATTTACCGATTCATTTGCACCATCTAGTGATAAATTTTGGGGTATTGCAGAAACTTTACCAAAAACTTTTCAATGGGAACGTTTCCAAAGCAGTATTGATTTTTGTCTCTTGTCCTTCAGTTTGGCTGTTCCTCACTAGAAAACGCGTTATGGAAAGTCTAAAATTATATGGATTACTAAATGCAAATCTAATGAAATTATTGCAAAAGAAACACATTTACTTATGAGCTGTCAATTTTAATTATTGTTTTGTTATGTCAATTCAAGGTTTTTGTTTTACAGAACATAAAATAAAAAACTTTAAAGATGTTGCAGAAGCCCAAAGAAAAAGGATTCATGATTGGCGGAGAAACATCCTTGACCAGCTAGATTCTGTCTTTTGTATCCTCTTTTCAAATTCTCACTAAATGGTAAATATTTCTTGTTCATTTTTCATAATCCTTTTTGATTGTTTTTTTTTTTTTAGTTAGCCTACAAGTAAAACAGACAATAATGATAAAGGATGAATAATATTTTCATCAAATCACATTAGATCGTAATTAATGTATCTGACCAAATATAGAATTTGTGCTCGGGTTACTTGTGGAATTCCACCTTTAAGTTTCATTGTGCTGATTTTATATGAAGTTTTTATAATTTGCACAGATCTACACTTTCCTCCAAAACTGCTACAGCAGTGGTGTCAGTTTTTTATTCTTGCTCTGGACTTTAAACATTCGGGTTTCCTGTCAAAAGAGGAATGTGAGACAACATCCATCCATCCATCCATCCATCCATCCATCCATCCATCCATCCATCCATCCATCCGTCGGCAGTCTGAGCAGGGACACCCAGACTTCCCTGTCCACACACACCTTCTCCAGCTCTTCAGGTATTCCCAGGCCAGCCAATAGACATAGTCCCTCCAGCGTGTCCTAGGTCTTGCTGGGGGTCTCTTCCTAATGAGACGTGCTCGGAACAACTACCCTGGGAGGTGACCAGGAGGCAACAGATGCTCAAGCCACCTCAGCTAGCTCCTCTTGATATGTAGGAACAGCGGTTGTACGCCAAGCTTCTCCCGGGTGACCAAGATCCTTACCCTGTCTCTAAGAAAGCGCCTTGCCACTCTGCAGAGGAAACTCATTTAGATCGCTTGTATGCAGGATTTTGTCCTTTCGGTCATGACCCAAATCTCATGACCATATAGATGAGGGTAGGAACGTAGCTCGACCAGTAAATCAAGACAATCTCACGCTCCAGCTATACCTCACTCATGGACAAGACCCCAAGATACCTGAACTCCTCCACTTGGACCATCAGAACAACATCATCTGCAATCAGCAGAGAAGATATCCTGTGGTTCCCGAACCGGACTCCTCTGGTCCCCAGCTGCACCTAGAAATTCTGTCCATAAAGTAGTCTAGCCCTGACGTAGGTCAACTTGCATGAAAAGAACATTTTATATGTATAAACAGGCTTCAGTCACCAATCAGCCATTTATGGTGTGGGACAGGAAAATAAAGTTAACCTTGACCTTGGATTCTGCTAAATGTATCTTGTGTCTGTCTCCTATGTCTAACAATCTCTATTTATGTTGGTATATACATACTAGAGCAAATGTGAACAGGAGCAAAATAATAAACCCATCTCAAAAGATACCATGCAGGCCTATACCATAATTTACAGATGAGTCTGTATCTTGGGCTTTTAGTACATTGGAGGAGGTGTATCAGATCCAGATGTAAACACCAGGAGGTAAAAGCTGAAATGTTTATCTTTTGTGTCACATTCATCTTTTGAATATGGCCTTACTGTTGCAGCACTTTTGGAGGGAATATAAACCCTATGAAATACGTTCTGTGCTGTTGGTTTTATGACTCCACATACATTTCTCAGAAAGTGAAATGTTCCCTAAAACAAACTGGGTCTGGTCTTACTTTAACAAAACATGTCAGAATGAACTTGTGGGACATTTGATGATTTTCATTGAACAAATTCCAAATAATTCATGCATCTTTATCAACAAACCAAATGAATCAGAAGTTCTCCTGGAAGGTTTATTCAGACATTAATTTGATCTGGGAATAGTTCTGACCGATAAGGAAATCAACTTTGTTTCCCCAGTTCTGAAATAAAATATAGAATTATTCTACATTGTGACAGGAAAACAGATTTATTTTAATTTAAAGTAGATAATAATTTAAATCAGAACTAGCTTAAATCTTTGTTGGGAAACTTCATATCCTGTTGGACCATATAGGGTTTTCAAATTAATTAAAATGTCGGAAAGCTGTTTAACAAAACTGAACACCAGAGGACAGTGTTGCTCTGCACAAGTGTTGTAACAAGCCACTGAAGTGATTTCTTCACACAACCAGGGACCTTGTTTGGGGGGGTCAGGTTTTATGGGGCAGAGCAAAAACATTTCATTAACTCTGGTAAAGCTGAAGAATTAGTCAGAAACAACTAAAATTTAGCCAGAATAACTCAAAGTTATCATAAGTATCAGCAATAATTACATTCTCAAAGCATTTGTGCAATAATGCAAATGTCTGTGCATTTCTCACGAACTGTAAAATGCAAATGAGACAGTAGGGTGAGGAGTGGGGGTGGTAGCATGTGAAAGTTTAGATAACACATATACAGAGTTCTCCTTGTTCAATAGGTCAGTAGCAGAAGGAAAAAAGTGTTCATGTGACAGGAGGTCCTGGTCCTGAAGCTTCTGCTAAAGTGGAGAGTTTGAAAGATTTTATATTCGGGGTGAGAGAAATCAGCCACAATCTTTACTCCAGGCTTCAGAGCCCTGGAAGTGTACAGGTCCTGGAAGTGTACAGGCCCTGGAAGTGTACAGGTCCTGGAAGTGTACAGGCCC
>SSNP01000011.1:812085-1075454 GCA_006937955.1 Pachypanchax playfairii
TGGAGGGGTACAGGCCCTGGAAGTGTACAGGTCCTGGAAGTGTACAGGTCCTGGAAGTGTACAGGCCCTGGAAGTGTACAGGTCCTGGAAGTGTACAGGTCCTGGAAGTGTACAGGCCCTGGAAGTGTACAGGCCCTGGAGGGAAGGACGTTTGCAGCCAATCACCTTCTCAGCTGGGCGGATGATATACTGCAGTTGGCCCTAGATGATGGAGAAGGTGAGGATGGACTCAATCATGGAGGTGTAGAAATGCACCATCATGGATGTCAGATGGTTGAATTTCTTCAGCTGTTACAGGAAGTCCATCCTCTGGTGAGAGAGCTGATGTTCATCTCCTACTTCAGAGAGATGATGGTACCCAGGAAGCAGAAGGACTCCACTGTGTCCACTTCACACTCTGAGAGTGATGGAGGCAGAGAGGATGAGTTCTTCCTGAAGCCCACAACCATCTCCACTGTACATAAGGTAATTGTTTTACTTGAAGCAGAGTAAATTTCCAGTTTGTTCGATATTTCAGACTTAAGTGTCAGTTTAGTTCATATGAATCCCACATAAAGATTGTGAGATTTGATAGGAGTGTAACTGTCACATGTTTTTATGTCTGTATTTTCTTTTCATTAGTTGTACAGACAGTCATTTTGTATCAAGATGTGTCATTTATTTTTTTAAGAGTTAATTCTTATTTTGCATATGTGTTTTTGTTAGTTTTCACTGAGTGAATTGTAATAAATTCACCAGTTTAAAGAAACCACTTGTGTCTGGACGTGTTTTATGGGAATTATAAGGGTAAGCCATATTTGTGGCTGGTTTTTCTTGTAACTCTGAGTCTGGAGCACCCTGATTCTGAAAAACAGAGGCCATTTTCTTTACTCCCCAATAATATCACAATAAATTATTTCTGGCAAGAGAAATTTCATATGATACAGCTTCTGTGTAAATTGATACAAACCAAAACAAAAGTGTTTCTTTTCATGCTTGATCTAAGAACAAATACCATATTAAGAAAAAATTTCTTGTGCAGTAAATGGAATTATTGCTCACACCAGAAACTGTATTTTCCCCCCTTCAGCAGTTTTTAATCTCTTCCTGTCTTTGTCCTTATGGTTGTGGGGATTAAACTTCTCTCATTCCTTTAGTTTTAGTGATTCTGGTACACTTCCCAGCTGTTCCCAATCAGTTTCGGAACATGTTATATTTGCTCAAACAGAAGGGAGCTGAAAAATAATCCCCATCAGTGACCCTTTTCTGGCCCATGATGTGTTTCATCTACACACAGCTAGCTACCTCCATATATTATAACAGGTTTAGTAAAATAGCTCATTGAATGGAACCAACCAACATAAAAAAAGCAGGTTTGACTCTGAAATCTCATAACCATCGTTCTTTTGAACGCTGCCAACAGGAGGTCCAGTTCTGGTTAAAAATCAACTGTAGAAAAGTCCTTGAACAAACATTTCCTCCCAGCTGAGGTGGGTGTGCACACTGAGATTTTTTTAATAGTCTTAATAAATAAGCCATCTTTAGATGGGAATCCTCTTTAAAATCAAGTTACCAGTGAAATATACTCATTTAAACACTGACACGTGATTGAAAATAAGTGATGCCATACAGATGTTGCAAAGGTGCTGGATGTGGGCCCAAAACATCACATACTGATGGAAAAGCAATGAAAGGGAACTATTAAAACGTTTCTTACAACTCCTTGGCACAAAATTACAAATAACTGGGATTAAAAAATTGGATTTATGCCATTGTTGAACGTGTCTCCTGGTATAGCTCCTGGATTGCGAACTGATAAATTCCCAACTGAAAAGTGGGCACATGGCCCTGTTTTACAGCCTCTGCTTTGTCAAGCTGCCAACACAAACACTTCTCAGGTTGTAACAGTTTTACAGTTTTATATTGGGACTGGCAAGGCAATCGACTCTAAAACACTGAAAACCCTCATTTAATTTTCCAAGACCTCCCCTTCCCCCTTTATTTGTCTGATGGAAGAAAAACACTCGTCAATGGATCCATTACAGTTGGATCAATAGTTTCTGCTACTGTGAATCACAAAGCAGGTCTAAAATGGTCAGATTTCCAGATTAAACAAGACATTTAACTTTTTAATAATAGTTAAGGTACAAAAGCTTTTTAAAATTGAAGTTTTAGATTCTGAAATATGAGTGATCTATTGTGAAGGTCAATGTCTTTAGATTTGTAGCTTCGTATTGAGCGTTTGACTCAAGATATGGATAAATCTTTCATTTTTTAAGTAGAATGTTTCCTTGAGTCACCAGTCCTCTGGAGATTGTTAATACTGAGAGGAGACCCTGGGGTAGATCGTTGCTGGAGGGATTATAAATCCTTTCTGGCCTGGGAACACCTTGGGATCCCCAAAGCAGCTGGAGAGTGTTGCTGCATAGAGGGTTTCCCTCCTGGATCTGTTACCTCCACGACCTGGTTTAAGATAAGCAGTGAAAATGGTTGGGTTGTGAAACATAGAATATCTGTATCATTTTAAGCTAAAAAGTACAGTACTGGCATGAACTGGAATTTATAACACATTAAATTAACGCTAGGATCCTTGTAGCCTATGAAAAAAATGTAAAATTCCTCCCTGGGTTCATTAAGTGTCATCAAAGATTTTCGCGGACCTCTTTTGTTCTTAATGCTTTTGAAATGCAAATACAGTGATCATATTATCACATTCCACAGCTGCACTGGTGCGTGATCAGAAATTCTTCCTAACTTTTAATTTAGGCTGTGTTTCAATGACAGTCTTTGTTAGACAGTTTGCTTCCGCTGCACAGTAATTTGTGTCGTCATTTCTGGACCCGGTTTACGCATCAACTGTTTTTTCTTTCTCCGCAGATATTAACATCAGGCAGATCACCAGTTAGTCCGTTTACAGCTAGAAAATGTTTTCTTTTGGTTTCTTGCTAATACCGTATTTGACTTATATGTTTGTAAAATCTATTTGGGGTGTCAGTCGGTGTGTCTCAGCTGAACTGACAAGACACTGCACGAGGACGGAGTCAGTATGACAGTGTGACGGATCAAAAATTACACAAGAGCATATTCTTTCCAAAAAACACAGTGTTTATGTAGCTTGTCGAAGCTTGTTGTCAATATTACTATGAAACGAAAGAAAGAACAAAAGTCTGACTGAGATCTGACTGACAGCACTGTTTGCTGGTCTTAAAACTTTCTCTGTGTGTAAGTGTGTAATTTGTTTACTGAGTGATAGTAAAAGCATTACAAATGAATAATGCGATCCTGTGGCTTCAACAAGCTACATAAATACTGTGGAATATCATAACGCAATTGATCTATTTGCGTTACAAAACTATGAAAACAAAGGAGGTTAGTGAAAATCTTCATTGACCCGTAGTGAACACAGGGAGGGATTTTACAAAAATGCTCACAGGCTTCAGGGAGTGTTGATGGAAAATAAAGACAATGTGTAAAATGCTAATTTAACTTTTTCAACAGCAATCAACAACTCTGACAACTTTGTCACCACCAAATAAATGTAAAAATAATTTAGCAGCTGACAAATTATAGGTGAACACACAGAGGAAATTGGAGCCAACATGAATCCTGATGGAATCATTACTGAACCTCTGCCAATATGTCTCTGCCTGCACTCTGTAATGAGGCTGGACTGCAGAAAACCATGTTTTCTTTGATATATTTTATATATTTTTACAGCCCAGGAAGAGCAGTGCACTTGTTAACTTTAAAATGTGACACGTTCAATTACTAGTTAATTGAAGGGGCTCAGCTTTGAAATGAGCTTCATATACGAGGCCTCGGGATCATTTAGGAAAAAGGGCAAAGCAGAAAAAATATATTTTGTATGCATTTATCTTCAGTCAGTTTACCTTAAATCTCTTGAAGTAAATCAGTTTGATCTGTATGATCATTTTTGAAATGTCAAAAGTTAATGTTTCCAATTCATCAGAAAAAGCAGCTTTAGACATGTGTTGGTTCAGTTTAGTAGAAATTGAAATAAAACTCAAGAAACATTGAATAATAGAAGTTGTTTATACATTTTCTGTACCTGCACACCAAAAACCCCAATCATTGTGTATTCTAAGTTGTAACTGTTATTAATCTTTGTTTGTGGCGTTCACCTTCTGGTAGTGAGCCAGTAATAACAGTAATAAAAATATATTTCTTAGAAAAGCAGACGTGGCTTTCCTGTATTTGGAACAATCATAAAATCCTCTGGGTTCCTGTTTCAACCTCCGCAGACATTCACTCTGCACCACCATCATGATTCCAGCTCCGAGACACCACTCAAAGATTCTCTGTTTTTCCAGAGACTTGCAAGTTTTCCCTGTTTTCAGTAGAAACATTTTATCCTGGTGTCAAGTCACAGAAAGGCTTAGAGCTTTGCTGACTTGTCCACTTCTTCTACCCACTTTTATCCACCCTCAAACCACTGCAAAAATAAAAAAAGGGTCTCAGAATACTGACTGCTTAGCAGCAGAATCACGAATCACCATGTAGCACTGAAAATTTACTACAGACAGGTCTAAAAACAAAAAGCATCTGCAGATTTTATTTACAGTTCGCATTATTCTGTTTGTACTTGGAACATGAATGCACCATAACCAAGAATGATACCGATAGGCGGTACAGACAGACAGGGGATTTTCCAGGTGCAATGTGCAAACGCTTCCAAAGACGGATGAGGCTGAAGGCAAAGTCGAGGACAGTCCAAAGTAAATCACTTACAAGAAGACAGGTTACAAGCTGACAGAATATGGTGCAGGTTAGGATGCAGAACATACAACTAACTGGCAAATACTGAGAGTTCTCACACTACTTTTAAAGTGGGAGTGGCACATGAAACGAACTGGCTGATTGCAAATGGACACAGGTTAGATCAAGGACCGGAGATGACAGAAGCTGCAGGACAGCTGTGGATGGTGGAAAATGGTATGAATCACTAATACTTGATATTATTCAGCATGTTAAAATGATGATGCTTGAGATTTTCTGCAGGGTTATGTTCCCCCACTGAGAAGAATCTATACATGTGCAGGAGTTTTGTGTGACACTGTAACTCCTTGATCACAACTTTTAAAAATGATTAAATACCAGCGACAACAGCACATGAATCCCCTTTAAATAACATACTTAATATTTATCAATAAATATATGTGAAATGTCAATGTAAAGGGAAGAAGCTGATCTAAAACACCAGAACAATTATTTAAATCTTAACAACACACGATTCCTTGCAGAGCTTCTGAACGGTTACCAGCCCAGGAGAGCTCTGAGGTCAGCTGATCAGCTGCTCCAAAATACAACCTAAAAACAAAAGAAGAGCATGCACTTAAATTATAGAACTTTTATATCTGCACCAAGAACCCACTTCTTTCCCTTGGCTTTAAACAATATTGTCATTTTTTTAAAATCTGCATTTTAATTATAGTAGCATTTGGTGGTATTTTTACTTTTCTTACATAATGCAGTGTTATAACAAGGTCTGCTAGTGATTCCTAGAGTTTTTAAAAATAGAATGGGAGGCAGGGCATTCAGTTACCAGTCTTCTCCTATGGAACAAGCTTCTACTTTTAATCCATGAAGCAGACACTCTGTCTACGTTCATGCTCCTTCATACTCAGTCCTATAGTTACGGTTAGCTTATCCGGAGTTTTTCCTTTACTTATGATGAAATAGACTCCCTGTTTGTATTTATGACTACTGCTGTTATTAAATTCTACAAAATTCCAAAGATTCTGCATGTGTAAAGAAAAGATCTGAGTTGTTGAATCTTTGGAATTTGCCGTTGGAGATAGGAATTTAACACAAATAAATAATTTATAATGATGTGTGTGCAATGAGTTTGTGCTTCTTGCTATCACCTGGCACAAGTGTTCCCCTCACTCATAGCGTGAAGCTTGTTTTCAGATTTATCCTGAAGGAATAAAAGCTTCTGAGTTTAGTGCCTGTGTGATCTCTAACGGCCTGATCAAGTCAAGAGGGGCTACTCATCCTTTAGTGGAGAACTCCTAATAAAACAGTGCTACTTGGCTGCAGACTTATTTTCCACCGTCTGTGTGGCCAGGCAAAATAAATGGAAACCACTTACAGCAGCGTTCCCAGATCAAGAAACACTAGATTGGTGTGATTGATGAAAAGGTCCAATCAACACACTGTCAGGCTCTTCCTAAACCTTCTTTCTTCCTCTGTGGTTAAAAGTGAATACATCTATTGCCTCACTCTTCTCACAAGGTGTGCACCAACAGGGCGTGTCTGAAGAAACTGTTGGAACAGAAAACATTTGCCTTACAACTCGTGCCCTTTTTTTCCTCCTACTGTCCCAGTCAGACGAGAACATCCTGTCTCTCCATGTGGGTTCAAAACCTTCCAAGTCAGTTGTGAGACATTCTCCTTCATCTGGTGTTGCATTAACCTGCTGCCAGTGGACATTTCCCTGCTCTTTGTAAAGAATGTTGACTTTTTAAACTTGAGTAAAAGTGATATCTCCCCTCTGAGAAGCTGCAGTAGCAGGGTCCTCAGGACCTCATGGAGGGAAAAACATAATTCTCTTTTGAAGAGGACAGAGAATGACCACAGAATGCCCTCACCCAGCAGCTTGAATGGAAATCCAACACGAGTCAGCACAATGCCATGAATTACAGCTTCCACGTCTACACTATCTTCAGCAACACAAGTCCTTGGTTGTCAGCTCATCTTCACGCTACAAAGTAAAAACTATTAATTCCCTCAGACAGACAGAAATGGTCAAATGTCATTTAAAATGACAATACTGATCTCTAATAGAAGTTTTACTGCAGAGTGATCTTTCTCTCCAGTATTTTTATTGCCAAGCTATTGTTCTATTATTTTCCACATCCAACAGTTTAAATAGCAACTCAGACCGGTCTCAGCGGAGGAATCCTCCTGTGCATATTTGGCTGTTTAGTGGCAAATGTGATTGAGTTTCATTTCAGGAAATTCTTTCCATGCTGCATTTTCATTCAGGCAGGGGCACGGTTCTGCCTTGAAGCTCGTAAGACTCTTGACAGCCCTGCCTTTAGCGCCTCAGAGTAGCGAATGAAAGTCTTTTTCTGCCACTCACTTTGACTCATTACTACAAACTACACTGAGTCATAAACAATCAGAACATCAGCTTTTTAAATAGGGTTAGCAATTATCAAGTTTTTTTTCCTATTGAAACAAAATCTGCCTTATTTTATTTTATTTTATTAGCTTTGATGGAGCTAGTAGTGTTTCACTGCATGCAGTCATTTTAAACTTCAGTGAAATTGTTTCACTGACAAACACGTTAGCATAAATCACTACTATTATTCCTGCAGGAGAAATTTGGTTCATGATGAATTAAGCGCGTAGCAGCATTTCTATGATTTGACAGAATGTCAAATGTTCTGATCTGAACCTGTAAACACCTTAAGGAAATACTTTATAATAGATGTGAAACACAAACTTATAGGACAGTGATGCAAAATCCTGCAGTGAAGCCAGAAGTTCAAGCGTTTAAAGCAGGGTCCAGCATTTCATGCAGCCCAGCTGGATGAGGTGTGAACAAATAACTCCACTGGTGTCAGAACTGTGAACATCTGTGACCACACATCTACTGGCTGAGGTGTTTAATTAGGGAATGTACTCTGAAAAAGATGAAACGAAGAAAAAAAAATGACATAAATGTGATAGATGGAGCACGTTCAAACTCAGAACTAGACAAATGTTTATTGCAGTCCTGCCTCCTAAATGCTAAATGTGTAAACTATTGTTAAACAGATGCATGTTTTTTCTCTTTGATATACGAATTAAGCACTTTGTAGTGAAACTTTAGTTCATAAATTCATGAATCATATGTTGTTTAATCTGTCTGGATGGTTTTATAATGTTTTATTGAAGTAAAAGTTAGAGAAATCTACATAGTAGTATTTAAAAAAGAAAGTATTTCCAAAGATGTTTTTCTAAAGCTGTCTTTAAAGCAGAACTAAGTAAGTTTTTTCACCTCAATAAATGTTTTCTAGAGTCCCTGTGGGGGTAAACAAGGACTTGGCGGGGTGATTCGTGGGTCCCTCCCCTCCCTCCGGGGTCTGTGTCCTGAAAGCAGCACTTGCAACTTTCAGTGGATCGGACCCGACTAATCTCGCGAGAACAAACCTGCTTTACGGCACTCACACTCACGTACATAAATACAAGCATGAAGCCCTTGCCGTTGTTAGCAACGCCACCCTTAGGAGCGCAAAGATGACAATAATACTCACCTGTCGAGACATTTTCTTGGTTTTGTTTTTCTTTCTTCTTGCAAAGGCGTTCTCTGCGCGTTGTTGTTGGGGGGGCGGCGGTGGGGTGGAGGGGGTGAGGGGGGGGGTCTGCGGCGGGGGAACGTTACGACAGTGAGCTTTCACAGGGGACCAGTAGGGGGAGAGCGAGAGCAAAACTTACTTAGTTCTGCTTTAACTCATAGATTTGATGGTTTCTTATGCAATTTAATCCTTCAACCTGCTTTAATGAGACTTGACACCTTTGCTGGCAATAGATTTAAAACTGTGCACGGGTAGTCCGATTGCTCGTTACTTCCAAAACCTAGTTCTCATGTTTTCAGAAAGAATTGTTTTTTCATTCATTATAGATCAAGGCAAATTTTCACTTCACCTCAGTAAAATGGGCATGTTTATCTTTTTTTTTTAAGATGACCTGCAGAAATCATTTTTATATTTTCAGGTTTAATTCAGTACAATATAGGCAATTTGACACACTCATGCTCAGGCAAATAAAAGAGTTTAAAAATGTGAATGCTATATTGAAAATTTGTGACACCATCCCGGCACTGGGGTGATTTGATGTGTGGGAGCCAGGGGCTATGGGGCCACCGTGGGTTGGATGTTTAGGGCTTTGATAATGGGAGAAGGGGCGTCTGGCTGCTGGTGGGGGCGGGGCCCCTCGGGGAGTTCCAGGTTTGAGGTTCTGGGACCTAAAGTGCTGTTAGTGCTGAATGGTCTGAGTGAAACTGTGATCTGGTTGGGTGAGGGTCTGTACCTGCCCCTGGTGGGGTTACTGCCTTTGCGTGAGAGTGCACACATAGAAACATGTTCACAAACAGCCACATGCTTAGACACACTGTTAATCATAACTACTTCTTCATACAACTAAGACTGTTCATAAGAGCAAAAACATGGAAAATCCACCATTTATAAGCACAGACTCAGAGAAGATGGAGAGTCTTTTGGTTCTTCTTTATATACACATCTGTGCAAAAGTTTTAAAGCATCTTTAACACCTGCTTACTGCTTCCAAGAAGCCAGACTTCTTAGTAACCCTTGATCAGACTTTCTGAAGGTTGTTCAAAATTGGTCTTTGGACTTTTGCTGCTTTTTATTTAATTTAGTTTTGTTACCTGAACATGAAAACGTCTGACTTTGATCTGAGCAGAGGTGAAATAAATATAAACGCCAAATAAATTTGAGCAAAAAATTGTAGTGTCCTTTGTCAAGTGTCTGGAATTTGCAGGTGAGACAGACAAAATAAGAAAACAGTAGAAGTGAAAATATTTGGGGTAACAGAGAAGCAGTCAGTGTGTGCTGCTCGGCTCCTGTTGGCAGATTATCCTCTTGTGCCTGTTAACCCTCTCAGCTTCACATGTTTAAGTCTCAGGTTTCTCTCCTTCCCTGTCCAAATATTTTCTAATGCCGCTAAAGAATTTCCTAATGCCTCCGAAGCCGTGAAGCAGTCAAATTCAACCAGAAGGATCAGAGTTTTTTCTCTTTTCAGCTGATACTCCATGCAGAGGCTACAGTCAGCTAATTCTCTTTCTTCTTTTAATCCTACAGATGGTGACAAAAAACTTTTATGGGGGTTAAATGTGTTGTACAGCAATTTAAAATCACAGACTGTGAGTTTTGTAGCATCAACACAAAAAATGACCTGTTTTCTCCTTTAAATTTATTTCAGGGTGAAATTGAATTTCTTCTGTCTTGAGCTAAAAATTTCTGCCTAAATATAAAGCAAGGTTTGGTTTTCTTCCACATGGACTATATTTGTCTTCGTCTCAGAGTGAAAGGGGACAACTCCCGGGTCTGGGGTCGGTTGCCACTTTGAGGGTACTCATACCTAGACCATGGAGTATAGAGTGTGTCAGGGGGAGTGCCAGTGTGTGTCTGGCATCTTTTCCTGTTTCTGTCATTGTTGGTGTGTGTGAGAGAGTCTGTGTGTGCACGAGGGCGGGAATGTGTGCTTGTGTCTGTGCATGACTGGTTTTCCATGTCTGTGTGTCCGGGTGGGTCTCAGACTCCCTCTCTCTTACGACATCTCCAGCCCTGCTATAAGTGGTCTACTACCCCCATCCAAACTTCCTGCATCAGCTGACGCTCTGGTGGTTCTTGGACTTCAGGACTGAGAACCTGGGTGTATTCTGGCTCGCTCCTGGCAGCTGCTTGATTTGGTCAGGTTCCTACTGGGGGGTGCCCTTGAAACTCAGTTCTTTGGATCATTTCCCAGTCTGTTTAGGTGTAGTTGTCCAACGATGGCTCCTGCAGGCTCGTTGCTACAGTCTTCTGGGGCTTCTGTACTGTGGTTGTGGGGCAGCAGACCTGGGGTCACTGCTGATTTGATCTGGGTGGAGGCTGTGGTTGACCTGGATGTGCAGGGCTTTGGTGTCCCCCATGGTCTGCTTCAGGGTCTGGAGGGCGGGGCTGGGGCTTTTTGCACCCACTTTTAAATAATTTAATGGAAAAAACTTGCAAACACAAATATGTCCATACACACAGGTGTTCACAGACACGCTAATTTGGGCTGCAGCTGCCACTATAAATGTTGGGGGTTAAGCAGTGTGTTTTATTTAAAGGACACTATCATTGTTTTATAAGTATGTTGGTCGACGCTATGTCTCTACTCTTGTTTCTTCTCTCCACTTCCTTTTTTTTTCTTCCTTTTACCCTACATCCCATCTGTAATAAACTAACATAACATCCAAATAAAATTACAAGCAGAACATTGCAGTGAATGCTGTATGCTCAGAATGTAAGAATAAATCTGTTGAATTTTTTCCATGCACTTGGACGTTTTATTGCCAAACAGGACACGGGAAAAAAAATCACCACAAAAGAAACTCATTGTTTTGGAGCACAAAGCTTGCTGCATATTCAAATATGTGTAGGTATTTTTGATGAGAGAAAAAAAAGCGGAGGAAAACGATCATAGCTGTGGGATAAAGTATGTATATACAGACATACTTTCACAAAAAAGGTACAATTATATTCCTAATGGGATACATGGATTTACTGAAGGAAACATTCCAGATTTTACTGAAATCTGAACTGATCACTTCTTTTCTGTTTTTAAAGAGTTTTTATTTTCTATCTTTATTTATTTCAATGTTATTTTTAATGTCCAAACTAACACCATGATACTTGAATTTAATAAAAGTGGCTCATGACACTTCGAATTTACAACTAATTTACAACTGATTTACAACTGACTTTTTTCTTTGTCATTTTTATACAATTAAACTAATGATATATAGATCAATAGATCTATATGAAAAATATCACCTGCACTTTTTTTTTCACTTAAAGCTCTGAACAAGAGTAATATGATCCAAATTCTGTAAAAATGTGCGGCGGAGGTGTGTAAAAACACTGCAGTTGATGATGATATATGCATTGCACAATAAATAATAAAGTAATAATAATGGCAGAGCCAGCCTGTTGCAGTATTTTACTGTTGAGATTCTCTTTTCCAGATTGTTTTTTTTAATTTGTGCTGGTTTTGATGCTCCATCGACTGAATGATTTATTCTCTAATGTTTGGCACTTTTGAGAAATCTGTTATGAAGAGTACAGTGGGGAGAGTTGTTTAAATGTATGAGCAGCTGATTGAGCTTTCCACAAATCAACAGATGTTTAGAGAAAACCCCCCAAAAAGTTCAAGACCAGATGTTGCAGGACTGGGAGAGAGACGCAGGAAATTCAAACCAGTTCTTGTCTCAGTTGTCATCAGGAATCTGAAATTCCAGGCAAATAAAGTGGATACCATTTGAGCACTTACTGGATTATCACAATTCAGAATGCAGTGCACTAACACATGGCTGCAAGAATATATTCTGGACTCTCTAAACAGTGTTCAGATGGTGCAGTTCAGAAAATACAGAGTAGATGCATGTGAATATTTTAAAAAAGCATAAATTGTTCTTTGAATACATTATAAAACATAAAAATCCCTCTCTTCTTCCCACACTGATTGTGTCTCCTCTGAAGAAACTGGGGCAGAGAAGTCACATCTGCTGAAGCATGCAGACACACAGCTGATGATTACTGCAGGTAAACTCACTTATTACTGCTCTGAAAATGAGGGAGCGCAGTTGCCAGCAAGAACAACAACCTGTCACCAGGAAGCAGTCACTGCTCGCTAATTTCAACCATGATAAACATGGTATATGTTTTAACAGGTAAGGGTAATATTATTTGTGTGCACAGCTGGTGCTTTTGGGCACATTTACATCTGTATGCTTGACCAATTTGACTTTGCAGTGAACAGCTCTTGAACTGAAGGGTGACCGAGCTGGACCATGTCAGATGCAGCCAGTGGGGTGTTTACGTTTCCCTTCAGAATCAGAGAAGGGAACGCTAAAATCCAGAACCAGGCAGTTTGTTCAACAGCTGCTTAGTCAGGCGAACAAACTCTAAATGGTCTTTTTCTGCCTCATCAGTGAAGCACCTTTATTATGACAGAGCTATGATCTTTTAAACAGACTGCACAAAAAACATGAAATTGTGTTGGAAATGCCAGAACTTTGACTACTGCAACGCTTAGACTTGCAAATTAATTGGTTAATTTAAATGAATTATGAGGTTTTGGTTTTAAAGGCATTTCCTGATACAACACATTGATTTGTGTTTTCAAAATAAAAGTTCCACGGTTAGCCAGCATGTAACAAGCCAGTTTGCAAAGGCTGCTCTTTACAAGCTTTCCTCAGTGAGAAGAAAAGCCATGATGAGACTACCCATCCAAACCCAGGAAAAATCCCACAGAAATAAGATGTTTATCAGAACATGCAGAGTCCTTTAACAGAAAAGCTGTCATAGATGTCTTTTCCTGACACGTAAACACATGCAGCAGGTTCCTTACTCATGATGAAACATTGAAGAAGCTGTGAACTCATTGTCACACAATGCTGAGAACTAGAAGGTCTACAGAGAGGATCACTGGAGCCGATCTGCCCTCCATCCAGGACCTGGACTACTCCAGAATCAGGACAATGGAAGGCAGCACCAGCAGAGACCTTCTCACCAGGATCTCACCTCTTCTTTCCTCTCTGGACGGTACTACATCTCTGTACACCAAAACCACAAGAAACAAGAACAGTTTGTCCCCCCAGGGGTCACCCTATTGATCAAACATGTTTAACTCTCTTAATGAAGAAATAACTTATAATAATAGGTTTTTTTTTTTAATCTGTCCTACCTGACTCCAATAAGACATTTATGGTGCAAATGCTGCCAATGTATCTTGTTGTATCTTGTGTGTTCTGTGTCTAACACTACCTGTATATCTTTATATATGTCTGTCTGCAAGTACAAGTGAAAAAGTGAACCAAAATCAAATTATCTTGTGTGTGTAACATACTTGGCCAAATAAAGCAGATTCTGATGATTGAAGCCGGTCAAACATATTTCTCTTATCAATGTGGATTTAGCCCCTCTCAAAAAATATAGAATCAAACAATTGATGTAGCCTTTGCTGCAAAATAAAAATAAAACCAACACTGAGATAATCTGAGTGTCTCATACAGTCTGTTTACATCCACTCAGCTGCAGAGTGATGCAGCTGACTGACTCTTCTCTCATCTGATCCTGTCCAGACACCCAGACCTGACAGTGACACCCGTGCTGCTCTGTGCTGTTTGTTTTATTTCCTTCAGAGGTTTGGAGGCCATCAAGTATTGCATAGGTCAGTTCATCACCTGCATTAGAATTAGTAAGACACACTAAGCATGTTGGAATTTCTACATGCAATACCATTCAATGGAATAAGAGACATTTGGACACTTTTGACTGGACGTGTTCACAGGTTTATTTAAAAACTCATCACATTACCATCAGCTATGAAAAAATGAGTCTGGTGACATGCTGAACCAAGTCGGTAAAAACAAGATATTAGCAGGCTCAACTGTAGCCTCACAGTTACAAAAGAGGCTCATAATTACAGGATTAAGAAAAAAAATCCCTACATGCAAGTTGGTTCTTGTTGTCTAAGTACAAACAGTTTTATAATTACTCTCTCTGCACTAGAGATTATAGAATATAACAGTGTTTTTCTCAGATTGTGCCTTTAAAGGTTCCTCCAGTTTTAAGGAATTTTCTGTTTTGCTTGGACCTTTCATTTAAAACTACATGCTGCTCTTTCTAAATAAATCTAAATATTTACAAAACAACTAAGTCTCATCAGCAATCATCTTTATGATGACTCCAAGGTCAAGGTAAACTTTATTATCACTGGGGGGCAATTTGTTGTGCAGCTGACAATAAAATCACATAAAATCCGGCACTTACAACTTAACAAAACAAATTACACTCCATTAAAATAATTTACATCTGTTCATTAAACTGATGGCGACAGGGACAAAAAAAATTCTCTGTCTATTACTCCTAAATCTTGGCAGACTGAACCTACGTACGACCTGATGGCAGCTGTGTGATCTCTGAGTTTAAAGAGTGGCTGGAATCAGTTATAATCAGCTGGACCTTATTCATTATTCTGTCCTTATACAGAGTATTCAGAGCTACATGAATAAAAGAAAACTCTATCCTGAACTTTTAAAGAGCTGTGGTTGGTGACATGAACTGGTGAATACAAACAAGGCAGTAAAATATGATATCTAATGCAGCCATTGTCTTCCTTACGCTGGTGCCACATTTAGATAAATGCTAAGGGTTGTGTCAGGAAGGACATCTGACATAAAAACGTGAAATGAAAAATGATGCAAGTCACAAATCTGATTGTAAAGTGCAATGAAATGACTTTTGTTATGAACTGGCTCTGTGTAAATAAAACTGAATCAGATTGAACTGACTTATAGCTACTTAGTTTCTATAGTGCTCCATTCAGTGGCAGCTGAGTTTATAATCTTGTTGACGTGGGAGTTTTATGCCTTAAAGTTGTTCCCTTCTATGTTTTTACAGGTGCACATGTGATGTATGTGTTAAAACCCATATACGAGAGAGCAGTGACCCACCCCCAATGCTTAGCACACTTGGCATAGCTGCTTCTGTATACTGAACAGCTAACCAGGACATTGGACAACAAACAGACCTCAGTCTTAAAGGAAAAGCTATACCCACAGCACAGCTTTACTTAAACATTTTGATTAAACTCTTTCCTAAATTATGTTTAGATATCTGAATTTCATACAAGTTATGAAACCTGAAGACATGTTTACATGGAAAATGACATTTCTATTGAGGTTATTGATTATTAGTCTTTTTAGCTGTTGTACCAGATATTTAACTAATATACTGTAATTCCACATTTATCACATCTGAAAAACCTATTTGGAATTTTTCAAGCGCTCCACATCTTTAACAGGATTAGTACTTTCATCAAAGACCATCTGTAACAAATCTTTCACATGTCTGTTGTCTTCTGGTGGAGGAAAGGAGGAGATTGTCAGTTTTATTAGTATATTATTGTAAAACCTCATGATTAAAAATAGCAGTAATATAAGTATGAGCAGAACGATCTGTCGGGACCCAAATAGAAACTGTTATGGTTAGTTCACAGTAATCCCTGTGCCAATTCAATCACAATATTTTCTTGGGTGTTAACAGGCGTGTGTCTCACGGTGTGTTCAGGGCCTCTGTTCTTCACAGCAGTGCTTTCCTACTGTGTATCACTGCAAATCCTGGACCTGCAGCTTGCCAGATTAATGTCTTTCTAAAGTAAACTAGAGTAAAATGTGAGGAGTAAGGAGTGTGTAAGTGTGTAGACCAGCATGTAGGAGGTGCACAGGTCTTTGCAGCATTCATGTGTTCATGTGAAATCTGAACAGGCCACTAGGTGTCTCCTCTCACTGCTGACCATCACATTCAGCTCTGGACTGCTGCTGAAACACTTGCTGAGTTTAGTATCAAGGCACACATGATGTAAAGTTAGTTTTCATAAATATGCAGATGTTTGTGTAGATTCACCCTGGACATGTCAATCCAGTTGTTTTTCCTAAAATGCAACTGGATGTCATGTATTTGTGATTCATGCTATTTTCAGACCCACCTTCAAGTGGTCTGTGTTTCTGCACAGCACATTGAGATTTCTGCTGCATTTTACTGGTTGAAATTACAGCATTACACATCATGGCTCCCTGGCAGAGAAGACAGAGATCCAGCACCTAAAAACTGAAGGAACATTGAGATGATTGTTCCTGCCGGAAGTTTTACTGTAACAGCTGGACAAAAATAGTCTCCCCCTCTATATCCTCAGGAATAAAGCCTAGCATTTTTTGTGCCTTTGCAGAATGTTGCATTAAATAGAAGTATTGTTGCATTCTAATGTGTGTCAGAAGTAAAGTTAGGGATGGGCTCAGAAAATGATTAGAGGAGCTTCAGGTCCAGAGTTAACTTCCTCCAGCTGTGTTTTTATCTCCCTTATGTGGTTCTTTAACCATTTCCTCTGAATGTCTTTTAAAGCTTTTGTCACTTTATCAATCCCATCTTGTTTATTCAGAGTCCTCTGTGTTTTAATAGTCTGTTTCCTTCTACATTAATATTCTTTGAGTTCAGATGAGTTCTTTTCAGACATTTTTCCTTTTGCTTCTTTTTAAAGCAGTACTGAATAACTTTTCTGCAGCCGTGTCTCAGACAGCAGTTGCTCGAAATGGTGTTCTGCAGAAATATGCTACCTGTTGAGATGTGCTATATGCCATTCCACAGTCTTGACTTCAATAAACATCTTTATCGTTTATTTTTGTTTCTATATTTTTCCATAAACACATTTTACCTATTAAATAAATTCTCCCAGGACAGGAACAGTAAATATGATGTCATTTTTACTTTCTTTGCATTGTCAGAGAGACAGGCAAATGTTTGGACACGCACAGAGAAGGACCCAACAATGGCTGATAAGGACCCAGAAGGCTTTTATATAGAAAATATCAGGGAAGGATCATAAAAATACTCTTAAATAACTAACAGGACACTCGTCAAGAATACTGCTTGTCAGATCCTTCTGTTTGCAACTGTGCACTGTGTTCCTCGAGCTCCTCGTGTTCCCTGACTACATTTTTGATTCTAGTGAGTTCTTTTATTTGCTACCCCATCAGCTTCTTGTGTTTTTTTTTATTATTAAAGTGTTTTTGTTCATAACCCTTGAGTCCTTGCATCCTGTCTTCATTTGTGTTCTCCATAACACCAGTTTATGTCAAAGACATCTGGTAACATAATTACGGATCTGGTTTATCAGTACAGTAATCAATACAAGCACTAGTGCTGCAGCAGATGGAGGTCTGGACTGTCTTCACCAAAGCAAAAGGTGGGTGCGTCCAAACGAGTGTCTGGAAAATTGATGGCAGCTGTTGGCATTCTTGCAGACTTGTGATGCATCTCAAGGGTTTGAATGCTTTTTTGAAGATAACATACTTGTTACTTTTTATGCAGAATGTGAAAATAACACATTGTTATTAGAAGTATTGCAGGAGTTTAAAGAAATTCCTGACAGCTGCTGAAGCATCGAGTTTGTGTCTGGCGCTTCGAGCAAGGCTTCTTCCTGTCTCTCACAGGATGTGGGGTATCCTGTCTGGCAGCAGCAACTGAGATTTCTGGGCTTCAAAGGCAAGAGGAAGTGGTGAGGGGATGGGCAGAGGTAGGCAGCATAGAGGGGTTGAGATGGAGCACTTCAGCAGGAAGTGGATGAATTTCAACATTAAACTCAAAAACGTAACTTCAAATGTAAAAAGATTTTTTCATGTGAATGTTTTGTTTTGATTTTTAGCTGTTAAAAAAGAGTGAAGCAAACTTTGACATTTCAGATATTCCGTGCACAACACTTTGCAGTTTGCAGTGTTGCTATAACTCCTACAATGTTCTCAAATGAGTTTTGTTCCTGTCCTACAGACTCTTGTTCTATTTACTTGTGAGGGGGCTGTGAACTTGAGAAGCTTGTGCAGTTGGCTGTTCCACTGGCATCTGAGTCATGCCACAGTCAACTAATGTGTGAAGAGATACGAAAACACACATGGCTGATTGATAGGACATGGATAGGAAAAGAACCAGTTCATTGTGGTTTGCATGTAACCCTAATAAGTTAAACTTTTACACACTCCTGGGATTTTTTTTGCCGTCATGTATTAGATCAAAGGCTGATTCTGAGAGAAACACTGGGGAAATCAAGTAATTATCACTTTGAAGAAGAAATATCTTTGCTTGCATCTGCTGTAAAACCTTTTCTTGCTCACATATGTTTCACATTAACTGTCCTGTTTCCCAAATTGGTTGAGACATTCTGAGACCACCATGGGGGCCTAACTGAAAGGAGGCCTGAGGCACAAGAATACCTATTTATAGACCTCGATCACAACAGGCTGTCACTGATTAGTCGGGTTCATCACGCTGTGTGGAGAAGGTGGTTTGTCAAAAAGTAAACCCACTACTCATGTGTTCATGCAAAAAACTTGATATCTATAAAAACCAGATAAATAATCATCTATTGTCTATAACCACCTATATGGGGTAAGATTACTGTCAAAGATGTTTATTATTAATGAAAAATTCATGCATAACTAGCACTTTGTAAACTCTTGTTTCTGCTAAATTATATAGGCTACAAACATAAATGGTAAATGGCGTGCACTTTAATTAGGTCCTATGACCGCCAAAGCGCTTCACACTACAGTTTTTTTGTCATTCACCCATTCACACGGGAGAGGGTAGGAGCTAACACTCACACAACCCGGTACACAGATCGGGGGGCAACATGGGGTTCAGTGTCTTGCCCAAGGCGGTGGAAGCCGGGATTGATCCACCAACCTTCATGTTGGAAGGACAACCGCTCTAACCACTGAGCCACAGTCGCCCCCCAATCATGTTGAGTATTTGTTCTCTGAGAATATAATTTAAAAAGTTACAACTTTAAGAATTCAAAGTCCAGATTTACATTTTCTTTATTAATACAACAGCAGTATGAGGCTGTGAAAACAGCTTTTGAAAATAGAAACTGAAAACTGTGACGGGGTCACAGGCTTATTAATGGAGCACAGAAACATCAATGCCAGTAGTTGGATACAAGTCTTCTCGAATTAAAGCAGAAATCCAGAGTTTTTTCTCAGAGAGCAACACTGAGGTGAAAAAAAGGTGTTGCACTTTTAAGTCCCGCCCCTCTGTTTCTGTGAACCCATAGCAAGCGTCGGCTCTCACACTTGTATGTGCACCACCTTTGTTATGATGGACACTTTATGGGTAAGTTACATTTATACAGTTTATATGTTTATTTAATTGTTTTGGTCTCTTTTTGTCTTTGCAGCCGTAGTTCGTCAGGATACATGATTGACAGGTGTATGTATGTAAGTTCTCACCTGATCTGTCAACACCCAGAGCATGTGTTGTGCATGACTCAGTTACTACTGTATCTGTTATCTACACAACTGTTACCATGTGGCATAGTGATGCTGTCCTGTACTGCAGGACTCATTTCAGTGTAAACAACTTGCCAAATTTATTCATGACCTGATCAGGAAACGTTCACAACAAATATGGTCAATAAGCTGCAGCAGCATCTTAAATTGGGTTGATTTCAAAGGTTTTCAGGTGTAAATTTATGTTAAATGGTAAATTTCTATGAGTTTTATAAAAATCTGTGCAGTCGTTCATGAGATTGTTTGCTTACATACAAACAAACACATGCACTAACACGTATTTCAGCCTTGGACTCCCCTTTAGCAATAATATTTTAATTTATAAATAAATTGACAAGTTTAATTATAAAGCAATAGATGTGGTCAACAGACTAAAATCCTTTCATACAAACAGAAAAATATATTACAAAGTAAACTTGACCATGGCAGAGTAAAATGTCTAGGAATAATATCATTCTTTTCATGTCTTTTTCCAAAATCCACTCATGTCATGTGGAGTGACTTGGCTGAGTTAAGAGTATTTCTGTAGCCGTGAGACAGAGGAGTATTCACAGCAGCTAAAACTTTAGAATAACAAAATCCTCCTTGTGGTGATCCTGGATCCTGACAAGGTGTCAACATGTCTAACAAGAATGTGCTGAGCTCCACTCTGACTGGATGCATCCCTCTGGGGCATATTCATGTGTGTGTTCGAGTGCTTGCAATTTTGTCTGCACAAATATGTTTCAGTGTGTGGGAATGTGTACCTGTGAGACGGTGGGGGTTGTGATGAGTCAAATGGACCAGAAAGTAAGAGGGTTGAGGGTTCTTTCTGTAGAGAGAAACTGTTACATTTAAAGTCAACGATTTGAGACAATAATGATCTCAAGTACAGAAATTATGACTCTTTAGTTCATTTGAGTCAGAACGCACTTCCTGTGGTTCAGGTTAGCGGGGGGGCTGGATCCCAGCTGTCTTTGGACCAAAGGCAGGGTACACTCTGTACAGGACACCAATCTGTTTGTGGATTAGTTACATATTTAAATCATTCTACAAGTATTACCATGTGCGTATATTAAAAATGTCTTGCAGTAAAGTTGATGTGTTTTTTGTTTGTTTTGAAACATCTTAGTTCTGTTTTGGGAGCTGGGAGTGGAATTTTTAAGCTTCAATTTGTTTGGCAGCTGTTGCCCAGAGCAACAACCGTTCCTGCCTATGTGGTGCCTTCACAAGCCAAATCAGCCAACACACTGCAGGGATGACAAGTGGCACACAGAGCTGGCTGGACAATCCTGCTGTCTCACTTTGCAACATGGATCAGGCTCATCAGAACTGGAAAAATGCTCAAATCATTAAAATGTGTTTCTTTTTTTCATGGTAACAAAACATTTCTCTGTACGGACCCACTTTGTTCTCCGTGTCTAAGATGACGGTGCTTTCACTTGGACAAGGTCGTTTGTCTCAAGGGGGAAATACAGCAACTGCTGTTGAGGATGCAGCTCAAAGACACAAAGACTGTTTCACAGGACCAACAGGAACATGTGTGCAACACATGGTACAGCTTGCACCTAGTGAGAGCCATCGGCTGGAGAGGCTCACACAGATTTGGCTGCAAACAACCACCAAACATTGTTCATACACACACACGTGCACAAATAACCAGGATCTTGAATTCTCTTGACTTTTTGAAGATCTTTACACTGGGTTTGGTTGACAGGTGTGACCCAGTACATGTCCATAATTCTGAGTGCATGTGGTGATAAGGCAGATCCGGTGCCAGTGTGTGAAAGTATTGCAGAACACCCAGGGAGCTCAGAGGGCTCATTACAGCTAATTGCCTAAATAAAGCACAACAACAGGAAGTACAAAGCTGTCATTCAAATACACCAAACACAGACACAACTCCTGCTCCAGCCTATATACACTCCCTGTTTTTCCCTTTTGCAGAACTTGGCTCCCACTTCATCTCTTATTGCTCTGGTTTGAATGTTTAAAAGCCAACTCTGGATCTCAGAAAGATGACTGAGAGGCTGTTGGAAGTGATTTAAGCTGGTCTGTACTTGAATTGCTGAGGCTGCTTTTTTCAGCTGGGGGGTTTTCCTCCTCACTGTGGTATTGATGGAATCCTAAAGATGCTCAGAGCCAGATGTCTCAAAGACAAAGAGAAAGAAGAAGAGAGAAAGAAGCAGTCTACCACCCCACACAGGGCCTACAACATGCTTGAGCTCCCTTTAGGCTTGCAAAGCTAAGAAGCATATGTTCAGACCTTCAGAGGTCCAAAAACAAACTCAAATCCATAAAGACTTCTAAAATAGAAGAAAATACATTACGATATTTTTGTGTTCTGAAAAAAAAAAAAAAAAAAAAAAAAAACTAAATCTAACAACTAATTTGTCATTTTAACTCAAGCTAAACTGAGTAAACTAAACTGTAATTTCTTTATCCAACAGCCCTCTCGTTCTGAAATATAACAGCAACTTAAAATAGTTCAGTGAAAACCTCTGTGATATCTGTGAGTATGTTTGAGTTCAAAAATTATTTGAAAGAATAATTATTAACATATCATCAATGGGTAAAGTTGAAATTACTTAAATTAGTACAAAAAAACTTTTAAAACTTTAAGCTACTGTTTTGAAACTTGTCTAAATGGAAACTCAACGAAAAACATGTCCAGCTCCATATTAGACACTCTGGACGCCTCTGGTCCCTCTATTACACTTAATAACTTCAGTAAATCGGGTCGCAGCAGGAAGTGGTGTTCTGATGATTTATGCTGCCCTGATAGAAAAATGCTGCCATAGTACGAATTGACAACTTTTTTCAAAACAAGATGTCATTGGAAGTTCATACAGGTATCTTGTTAATGGCGAGTGTGTCCTGTTAATTATTTAAGAGTATTTTTATGATCCCTGATATATAAAAGCCCTCTGGGTCCTTGGCGGCCATTGTTGGGTCCTTCTCCTCTGGGTGTGTCCAAGCATTTGCCTGTTGCTCTGACAATGTAAAGAAAGTAAAAATGACATGATATGTCGTGTTCCTGTCCTGGGTGAATTTCTTTGATAGGTAAAATGTATTTATGGAAAAATATAGAAACAAAAAATAAATGATATATCTGTTTATTGAAGTCAAGACTGTAGAACATCACATGTGCAGAAGGAATACCAGTTTGAGCATAAATAAGTTAAATAAGCATGTTATTCTGGACCAAGAGAATAAGTTTTATTTCTGTTGTTTTCATTCTGTATAATTACACAGTCAATTGAAGATAACCACCACACTGTGTTTCGTGTGCACATGCATATTGTTCAACAAATACCAGTTTGCTACACTTTACTGCAACTGTAATAATTAACAAGTGTATTGGTGGTTGTACCCCCATTTTCTCTGTATCCATCTGCTGTCCAGTCATCTGCTCAGAATATGAATAATAACAGTTATTTCATAGACAAGCTGACTGAAACTTTACATATTTCAACAAATACTTCTGTACTGTAATTTTCTTAATTTACAACAGATGATGCATTAACTTTCCCTCATATTTACCAAATTTAACTTTTACCATCTTGTTTTTCAGGTGACATTCTGACTCACTTGGAGTCCCAGTAAGAACTATTGCTCTCAAATTAGGATACTATCAGAAAAATTCTAATGAAGCAATAAAAAGACAAAACTAAAGTACATAAATCATTTCGTTTCCATCCTAATGACTCATATAATTCCTCTTTTTATCTCTCTCAGACGCTTTCCTGTAAAAGCTATCTGCTCTTTCTCCCTGGGAACAGTTCTGGACAGACAGGAATTGTGGTTTTCCTCAGGTTTGGCCCATCACAGCGGTGTTTATTATCCTAACCTCGGAGAATTAGCATCAGAGACGCTGAATACAAAGTCAAGGACATCAGAGGAGTTTAGGAGTTTGCTGGGGAGGGAGACACAGGAAGCAAAACAGAAGCAGACTGGATTGTATATTTGTTTAAGTGAGGGATGTGAGGCTGCTGGGCAGGATGATCAGGAGGGCAAGTAGATGGTTGATTTTGGAGGAGGGATTTGTCCTGTAATCATGCCTGTGCAGCTCGTTATGCTCTGCCATTCTCTGACTTCCTATAGTAATTTAGAAATGATCTGGTTTAAGTCAGATTTCTTCTTCTACTCCACTTCTGATAAAAACATGTGTGTAAAATAACTGGCGCACATGTAGCAAAAAAAAGCCTGGACATTTTTTTGCGTAGCTACCTGGGAAATAAAATAGGGAAAGTTAACGAGTCAGAGTGTGTGTTCCTCTTGTGTAAAATGCCTTCCAGAGCAGTTAAAGTTCTTTCTTCACAGCAGCAGAGAACAGGAGGCTTCAGAAATGTGATCTTTCCACACAATCCAAGAAAAAAAATACTGGAGCTATGGAAAAAATGCTACTACGCTAGAAGATAAATTACTGTATAAAGAATAAAAATAGATACACAGATCAATTTAAATTCCCTTATATAAGCAAAGTATTTGAGTGGATGATATTTTTTTTTTACAAGTAAATTGCTCAAATTGATCTTGTAGCCTCTGAATTACAACTTTAATTCCAAAGAGGTTGGAATGCTGTAGAAAATGTAAATATAATCAGAATGCAATAATTTGCAAATCTTATAAACCCTCATTTTACTCCTAATTTAACATAAACAACACATTAGACATTAAAACTCAGGTATTTTGTCATTTCATCAAAAACATCAACTCATATTTAACTTGATGGCAGCTACACATCTGAAACAGTTGGAAATGGATAATGATAGTGTAGTATCCCCTCTTCTTTTAACATCTGTCTGTAAACATCTGGGTAGTGATGAGACCAGTTGCAGCAGTTTTAGGAGATGAATATTGTCAAATTCTTGTCTGATGCTGGATGTGCCAAATGTTTTCTATTGTTTAAAGATCTGGACTGCAGGCAGGTCAGTTCAGCATGAAGCCATGCTGTTGTGATGGATGTAGTATGTAGTTTAACATTGTCTTGCTAAAAGTAAGCAAGGTCTTCCCTATAGATGGGAGCAGATGTTGCTCTAAAACCTCTATTTACTCTACAGCATAGATGGAGCCTTTCCAGATGTGTAAACTGCCCAAACCACGGACACTAATGCAACTCCATACCATCATAGTGGTAATAGCAAATAACAAATGATCTGTCCCATTAAGCTCAAAAAGATTCAAATTGGTGTTGTCATTGACCAAGAACAGTAACGAGTTGCAGAGAAAAAAAAAAAAAATCAGAGGACTGAACTCTGCTGCTGAACTGCTTCTTTTCTGTTTTCCTCTGAAATTAAAGCCATTTGTCCTTCTGGGAAAAAAAATACAAACGCAGTAGAAACTACATCGTTTGGAAGTCCTGATTAGTTACATCATGAGATTCTAAAAGAGAGCAGGGAATTCTTAAGGAAAATCTGTCTGCTAAAACTAAGTGAATGATAAATGAAAACAATGGTGTTAATGCCTCTTTATGACATTTATTAGTCATTTCAATAAAAGAAGACATGACTACATGAATTTAGGCGGTGAAGTGAAAATATGCGGTAGCATTTCTGGTTAAAATGTGTGTTTTACACTGAAAGGAAAATCTGTGTGCATGAATCCCTCAGAGGCGACTGGGCTGCAGCCAAAATCAGATTTTAACAAAACTTTTATGTGCGAGCCTCTAAAACTGCAAGAAGGAAAAATGAGGAAAAGTCATTGATGGACCATAAACATCACTGCAATCAAACTTTAACAAAAATGACGAGTTTGACATCAACAGTGACTTTTAACATGAGCATTAAAATTTCATTCATCCTTGTGGATCATTTCTGAGAGTCTTGCTTTACAAATCCTGAAAGTGAAGATGATGGATTTTGCTGAGAACTTGAGATTCTACCAGGCATGATGCAGCTCAGTCACGTTTCAAACAATAATGATAATAACATCATGATTTTAATAATGTTTCAAATGAGATTACAGCTTAATTAGGACAGTGAGGCTGCCATTGGAAACTAGTTACACTTTAATATTATTTGGATTAAACCTAGTTTTTCATCTTTGCTTGGTGTAAAAGGGTAAAGACAGAGAGACAATTTTCCTCTCTGTTTGGAAATAACAATTTCTGACTGTAATTTTCTCAAACCCTGTGAGATGCATGGAAATGAATAAATTAAAAATGTCACAATACTGGCCACAATAGTTCTGGCAATCAAAAGGAAAATATCTTATAATTTTTTCTAACTTACATTTTTGCAATGATGACTTCAAAACAATAAATATAATTCATATCTAAATTAAACAGTTTAAACTACTTTTTTTTATATATACTGATGACTCCAGATTAGTTATTTTATTTAGACACATATTTCTGGAAGATGTGAATTGTGTCTTCTCATGAAAAATGTGTTTAAGGGAACGTTCTGTCTATAGATTTCCATACCTGGTGTCCTGGTGTCTCCAGCAGTCATTAAGTGAGAGACTTAAACCTGGACTAGTGACTGATCCGTTCACTGATTTATTCCCACTTAGGGCCAATTTAGAGTCACACGTTAACTCAACATGGATTTTTTAAAACTTGTGTGAGAAGCCAGAGTATCAGAATCATTTGAAATAAAATAAAAGAATTCAAAAGTCAAGAAAAGAGAATCAGAAACATTTCTGTTGTTGATGATCAAGGCCATCTTGTCACAATATGATCACACAGTTTCTTCTTTTTTTAGGAAATGTTATCAAGTTTAATTTGTCATCTGTGAAAACGGTAGAATTCCCTGTTGATCAGAACAAAGAGTCTGTTTGTCTCAGAACTGTCTGCTCACATTTATACTCGCCCAAACACTCAGCAAGCAGCTGTCTCTGCTCATACAGTCTAACATATTTTTGGACAGTGCTTCTGCTCCCATAGTTGATGCAGGATATCATTACACAGATTCTCCTTCAACATTTTGTTTGTGTCTCTGACACCGGCATGTGGCGGTCCTATTTTCTGTACTTCATAACGCCTCAGCAGCAGTCAGTTATAGTCCCTCCAAAGACTGTTGCTTTGGTTTGGTTGCACGCAGAGAAAGGCATATGGGTGTGGTGAGAGAAGTCCAAAATTCACGGTAGGCTGGGAGTTAATTTTAGCTCACTCAAGCTGGCAACTAGCAGAGAGACTAACCAACAAACACATGGAGTGAAATGGATGAGATAGGATAAGCCAGAAAATTTTGCTGGGTGTGAGAGACTGTTTTTAAATAAAATCTAATCGACACAGCTTTATCACACCATCACATGTCTGGGATTTCCTCCTTACTCTTTATAAACATCAAATTTAGGCACTTACACTGTCCACAAACCCAGATAAGTTATCTGTCTCTGGGTGTGGACACAACTTTTTTTCTGTTTAGCTTAAGAACGAACACACCTTAAACCGTTAATGTAGAGGAGTGTTCAGTCTGTGAATCTCCTCACAAAAAATAGGGATATTTGGTTTTTGGGTAATATCTGTGGAACACTTTAAAAGTTTACACTACAGTAGTGATTCATCGTGAAAGTAGAGCATTAAGCAGAATGCATCTGGGTTCTTTACCCTGATATCTGAAAAGATCTGATATGTTTATCTGTGACTCAGTATGTGCAAAGTAGAGCAGATCCAGGATGATAGAAGTACTGTTTTACATCAGATTTTCATCATAGTGTCTGTGATCTGATCAGAAATTTGCATTTGAAGTGTAAACAACCTTGATATTAGGTGGTACAGTGTAATTGCTGGTGGATGAGGAACCACTCATTCAACCATGTGCAAACATTTAAGATTTTATCCCCACAGCAGACTAACCCGAGCTTGTGGGGTGAAATGTGTTTGCTCCGAGCCAATGTTTAATAACAAGTTATATATCAAGAAGAAATAAATACAAATTTTCAGAATTCAGAGCCAGAAACCATCATGGTCCAGAAATAAAGCGTTTGCTCAGTGTTTTGGTTTGTGGGCTGTCAGTGGTGGAAAGCTTCCAGCTCTTTGGTGATGTAGTACACTCATGTGTATGCATGGCAGCAGCGGGGATGTTTATGAAGCTGCTGTTTCTCTTTTCAATGTTTCACTTTCACCCTCTTACCCAATGTTTCTTTCATTTTCCCACTTTCAAATTAGTCTCTTACTGTTATAACAGTAGCAAAGCAAAGTCTCTGCTTCTGAGTTTGTAGGTCGAGTATGAAATACAACACTAGTGCCAGGAGTCTATTTCCCCGTGACTCAAATGTTCAACACCATCACAGTCACAGGACTGAAGTGGAGGTCAGAACTGAAGGTGGGTGGGTGGGTCGGGTGGGGGGGGCTACGGGCAAGAGTGGCACTTATATAACTTCTAAAACTGTAGGAAGACATTAGGGATTTGCTTCCAGCATCCTGGACAATATCACTCTCTGTTTGACAAGTAAAGGCGATTAAACGGCTATTTTCTTGCTGCTGCATGCTCACATATGAATTTTTATTATAGGTTGGTCCATTACAGCTCACTGGATATACAGTCCTGACACCTTTACCTGCAGAAACATTTTTGATCATTTGGACTGCACTATGATTTTATTCTTACAGTTTTGAAAAGCTACTATAGTTCCAAACATTAACCTGATGTCTACAAATCCCCTTTGTGAGATAACTGAAAGACGTGCGGCAGATCCAGATACACAAATTTGTTAGGGCTCTACCACAGTAAATAAAAAACACGACTATTACTGGCCAAAAAGGTTCAGTTTTGTCCAAACCGTCAGAAGGATATTCTTCTGGAAACTTCAGGGCTTGTCAACACACATTAAAGGAACCTGTTCCTGTGAAATGCCACATCCTTAACAGAAAATAATTGGTAAAGCCAACATTGTTCCCGGAGGCTGTAAAACTCTGAGACAAACACCAGGATGAGATTTCAGAAAAATGTTGGCAGTAAACAAACAAAATGCCATTCTCTCAAATCAGCCATCAGAGTGGTGTTATCATTTTAGATATTATTCAAAAATTACTGGATTGAGCAAAAAAAGGTGTAGACAGTATTATAGGTCTTGACATTTTTAGCCACAGGTGTAAACAATAAGAAGTCAAAAACAAAAGCTGAACAGCTTCCGAGAACTGATTACTCAAAGAGTTGTGCAACCGTCATAACCGCCTGAGGGAGGACTCCAAACCACATATCAATGATCTGTTCAGCATTTCTGTTCCCCACAAAAATGTTTAACTTTTCTAAATGATGAAGTGCTCTCATGCCACTGAGGCAATCCATCAAATGAGTCAAAGAGAAGCATTTTAAATGAAAGATAAAGATCTCATAGAACCTGGACGAGCCAGTCGGGCAGACGAGGAGTTGTGTTACAGGTTTAACATGAGAGAAACCAGAATGCTCCATCAGAAGACAGGTTTACTCTCTCAGGAGGACTATAGGTGACATTGGTAACAAGTTTTGGTGTAATTATTAAGAATATTTGAAAATGTGTTTACATTTGAAATTTTTTTGTCAATCAGTATGTTCTTATTTAGAAATATTTTATATAGTTTAAGATAAATTATTACATAAAATTACCCATTAAAAAATATTAAAAACACAATTATTAATAATATATAACTTCATAGAGGGGTGCAAAATTGGTAGCACTGCTGAATTGGGTTGGAAACCAGGCCAGGACCTTTCTGTGAGGAGGTTACACATACGTGGGTTTTAACCAGGGACTCTGTCAGCTCGGGTCCTCTACCAGAGGTCTAGGAGTTTGAGGGTTCTCCTTAGTATTTTTGCTGTTGCAAGAACTAAACTTTTCTGGACTGAGATCTTGGATGTTTTCCTGGATCTGCTGTTTCTCGTGCTTGGAGTTTTGGGGGTTACTGATGACCACAGACAACACCTCTAGACCTTCTCCAGTTCTTCTTTGAGCCTCCTCACTAGTTTCTCATGTTCCTGATGTTGCAGTCGCTTGGTATTAATATGTCAACCACCACGGCTTTCCTCTGCTGTTTGTCCACCACGACAATGTCCGGTTAGTTCACCATTATCATCCTGTCAGTCTTTATCTAGACATCCTACAGGATCGTAGCTCGGTCATTTCCCTCTGTGACCATGGGGTTTCCTTCCATCCATCCATCCATCTATCTAATACCATGATGGGTTTGCATCAGCCACCATTGCCACTAGATGAGCGTTTGGTGGTGTTACCGTGTGGGCAGGTGTGTGTAGTAAAGTGACAAGCCCACACCACCTGATTAGCAGCATTGGGTGATTCATCATGCAGTGAACAAAAGCAAACAGGGTAAAACTTTCACACATAAGCTATAAAAAGCCTGGCGTGTTCACAACTTGATCAGGGGTCTTGTTTCTGTTGGAGAGGAGTTTTGAGCCAACTCATCCATTTTCCCCTCAATCCACATTCTTGGGCTGCTTTTATCCTCCACAAAAACTCTAATACAGCAGAAAGAAAGATATGGGGTGGCGCTCACATGACAGCTTCTAGGTTTTATATTTATTAAAGCTGAGATGACTTTCTGTTTGTTCAGTCCCACTTTAAGAACTCAGCTAATGAAATTAACATGCACTTTTTGGCATGGGACATTCATTCTTCTTCTCCGAGGCTGATTAAAAAATAGAAGTGACTTATAGCTGCTGTGGGAATCTGGGTTGTTTTGTCATGTGGGTATCTTATTATTATTATTGTCTCTCTCATCTGCGCCACATCTGCTCCTAACTATATTTAGCGTTTTGCTGAATATATAGTGCCATTAGCTGCATTTCAACTTTAACTTGAAGCCAGTAAAACTCCAACCCACCATGCAGCCGACTGGCTGCTGACAGATTCAGAGCTATCATGGCTGAACAGGAGGTTTAGGATGAGCGATATATGTAGGTTTCATGTTGCTAATCCACTTGTCTGTGACTGTTGAGTATTTTTCAGTCACGTTTTGGATTTTAGAAGCTAACCATGAGACATTCAGTTTCAGTGAATCCAATTTCATGAGGACAAAAAGAAAAGACAGATGTGGAAAGTGGAAATTAAAACACAAACTTACTATTATATGTTTTTCAGTATGTGTTAGTTCTTGGAAATCTAATATATTTGCACGATGGGTGTTTTTTTTCAACAGGTAAGCAATCAAGTCTGAACATTTGACTCTTGAGTTGCATCTTCTGTGTAATTTGAAGTGCCTATAAACATTTTTGTGGACAGGAGTAAAGGATGTGGTGCTACTTATCCCTAGCGGTGGTCCTACCTCAGACCCTCTGATTGTTCCAAGTACGTCTACAGTTCTAAAGTCACACAGTCTAACTGTACTTTTTTATTTAATCTCACCAAAGTCTCCAAAAACTGAGTAAAACTATTTTCATTGTATTCACAGCCTTCATTTTACAATAAATCTGCTGTGACATTATTTTTTGTCTTTGTGTTTTCAGGATGAACTGAATGAGATTTCAGTGTGAAACTGATGAGTCAAAGGATTTTAAATGACCCCTGGCCCCTTGTCTCCTTCAGCACTAGGAGGCAATGAACATGATGGAGCTACTGATGCTGCTGATGGATATATTTAAAGGCTCCACTTTTCCATTGCCAAGTCATTGGAGTTTCTTCCTCGGGGTGCAGCTGGGGGAGGTTGTCTGGATTGGGGTGCAGAGATTTATCTGAAGATGTGCTGATTGACAAGGAATCCACAGACAACACAACAAGCTGTCTTACAGTTTCTTTTCTTTTAATCTTTGTGCAAAACCTTAACAGAGTCAACATCTGTAGGTTGCTGAATCCATGCCATTCCCAAACACTACAACTTCCACACAGCTTATTGACCAGGTTCCAAGAATAGCATAGCCGATGCCCTCTCTCACCAACAATCCCAAACCAAACCACCTACCCAACCTGAGACTATCATCCCACATCACTACAGGGATCACTGTTAGTCTCACTGTTTCTAAGTTCCCCAAACCATTATCTTAGGGGCTTTTTAAAATTATTATTATTATTTTAAAACCTTGACATTTAGAAGTAAGTAGTAACCTTGAAGCATACATGAGATAAAAGGTGTGCAGAAACATGTTTGAGCTCTAAAAAACAAAGATTTACTAGTGGTCATCAAATTTTCTGTCTGTCGCTGATTTTTTTTTACTTGAGAAGCTTGATTCATGTATTTGTTTTAAAGATCTCTAAAAGGCGGAGAGCCGGAGTTAGATCCTAGACATGTCACCAGTCCATCACAGAGCCATACGGAGTCTGACAACCTTCCACACACACACACTCACACGTTTGTTTTGTTATCCTTCTGGGGACCGTCCATAGATTTATACCTAACCCAAACCCTTTTCCTAACCTTAACCATTACTGATCTATAACTAACCCTAAGACTAACTAAAACTCTATTCACACCATACCTATAAACCTAACCCCTAACCCTAAAAAGGGGAGTCCCCCTTATGGGAACCAGGCTTCGGTCCCCACAAAGACCCTCGGACCCCAGAAAGATAGTAAATGTCTGGAAACTGGTCTTCAGGAGGTTAGAAAAACAAGCCCACACACACACGACTGTTTTACAGTTGCCACATAACTAAAGATGCATATTTTTGGTCTGTGGGAGGAAGCCAGCGTACCTGGAGAAAACCCACTCATACACGGGGAGAAAACACAAACTCCATGCAGAGAGGTCCTGATCTGGTTTCAAACCAAGCGCCTTATTGCTTCAGTGCAACGGTGCTAACAATTATACCACAGTGCAGCCCTAGCCAAACTGTATCCAGATATTTAATAACAGATTTGTGATTCCCTTCCAAAATGTTATGCTAGTTTGGTACGTGTGCTTCAACATGTCAGAACAAGCTGGAAGCATGTGTGGCAGTTTGCTTGACATACACACACACACACAAAATAATAAAATACACACGGTTGAGTTTCTTGGTTGGGGTGCCTTCATGGAAAAAAGATGCAGACTGTGACTCACACTCTGAATGTGACACCTGCACTGTCCAACCCAGCACATGTTACAGAGACACACCCCTATTGTGAAAAAGATGTCTCAGCTCGTGACTTCAAGACTGCAGATGAATTCACAACCCCGAAGGCACTCATAAACCTTTCAGGTTTAACAAGGTTTACAACAGTTCCAATGGCTGAGGTGGTAATAAAGGTGTTTCCATCATTTCGTGTATTGATTTGCCTTTATGTGGAGTTGATCTAAGTGAGTCCAGCTTTTCTTTTTTTCCTTCATGTGCTATTGATAGCATGTGGCTCTATTTAATGCAGACACATAAAAAACAAGCAGGAAGCATTAAAACCACGTGAGGCTGGTTGTGGTGCTCTGCAATGGACTCAATCCTCAATTCAGCATGTGTACTCAATGGAGCGCGCACACACATACACACACACACACACACACATATATAGCTGTTCAAGCAATTAGACACGCCTGTTCTCTATACTGGAAGGATAAATACAGACTGAGGGGTACTGCAGTGTTCTGCCCTGGTAATGGTTCCCTTCCAGCTCTATGTGCCTTATTAGAAGAATTTTGAAAGACATTTTTGGCCCGGGATGATTAACAATAAAAAAAAAAAAAAAAAAGGATTCAATTGAACCAACACAAACAGATGTATATTCATAGCACCAATGAGAGCTGCCGCAGACACCAAAGCTTTCGCTCTGTCATGTATCGATGCCAGTCATGTCATCTGTAACTCACCCGTCTCTCTGCTGCAGCTCTGGTAATCACCTGTCACTGCTCTCACCCGTGTCTCCAGCGATTGGTCCGTGTGTTTCACCTGCTGTTCCTTAAGGGCAGTACGAGAATGTTCTGTTGCCAGTTAGTCGTTTGAGCTGCATCGTATTTTGATATAATACTTTACTTGAACAAAACAAAAGACTGGCGAGGCAGCAAAAACCAAAATAACTTAAATGAGACACTAGAGACGCAAGGCAAAACATGGGGGGCACTGACAAAAGCAGAGGGAAGTTGATTACTGAGTGGGAACAGCTGAGGAGAAGGAGCAGCAGACTAATCAGGAGGATATGGAGTTCAGGTGAGGGAAAGCGAGAGCTGAGGATTGGTCAAGAGCAGACAAATGGAAATTAAAAAGATTGAACTGAAATAAACTTACTGGAACCTAAATACAAACGTAATAATTAGATTCTAAAACTAAAAGCAAACCAATATGAATTATCATTATCTAAACCTGCTTATTCCTGTCCAGGGTCGGGAAGCTGGTGTCTATATCCAGCTGTCATAGGGTGAGAGGCGGGGCTAAACCTGAACAGGTCACCAGTCCATCACAGAGCCACACAGACAATCACTCACACATAGGGACAATTTAGAGTTGCCAATTAACTTCATGCATATTTTTGGTCGGTGGGAGGAAACCCACACATACATGCATGGAGAGAACACGCAAACTCCATGCAGAAAGAGCCCAGCCTGGTTTCAAACCCACAACCTTCTTACTGCAAGGCAGCAGTGCAAACCACTACACCACCATGCGGCCCGCAAACCACAAACAACCCCAACTAAAAAATAAATAAAGCATACAACATGAAACACAAAACACATTCAGTATAAAACCACAGACAGGTGACAAAAATCATCATTAAAAATAAACAAAAAACAAACCCAGAAACTAATGCGTGAGACATTAACTCACTGTTCCCATCTGCCAAACCCAGCACAGGTGTGTGTACTTTAGCAAAGTGCTGATTAATTGATCTATTTGATTGATTTTCCTTTTTTTTTTTTGCCTGACTGGATTTTCAGACCCAGTTTTAAATTCCTTTCAGATGGTCAGGCCTTTGAATCACCACTGTAATTAATTAGAATGACATAGTAGTACTCAGGTGCACTGATATGGTTCTTGTGGTTGGAGCTGAACTCTATCAACATGTCCAGGAACCTGAAGGAGGGGCTGCCTGTCACCTGTCACACCATCAGCAGCATGGAAGGAGCTCTTATCATTGTTCTAAAATAGAATAATTCAAAGGATGTGGCTTCCTGCCACTATAATAAAACATGTCACACCCTTCTGTTGACTGTGGCCTTAAATGAACCCATGGACACAATGTTCTCCTTCCTGGAGAGACGTGTTTACTGAATAAACACAACAACAACAATAAAAAACCTTAAACTATCTTTTTATTATCTGGATGAAATCACTTATAATCACTTTTGAAAGATCAACATAAATTGTCAAGTGAGATTAAAGTCATGCAGCTTTACAAAGTAGTAAACAGACACTCAGGCAAGTAGTAGATCAACAGTATTGATCATTAGCTCATAATATTACAGAACATTTTAGTACATATGTGGAAAAAATACAATAAAAAGAAGACTTTTACAATATATATCTTCAACAAGCATTAAAGTCCGTCTCATTTAGATCCTTTAATACGCCTAATAAAATCAGTCAGTCTGTGGAGGCAGGTGCCATTTTCAATGCTGTTTGATAGGAGTGCAGCAGATGCTAGCAGACTCAATAAACTTCAAAAATCAACCAAATATAAAATAAAAGCTCGAGACGTAGCTCGAGTCTACAGTTGTTGCCTTTCAGGAAGGTTCTAGCTTCAAAACCTGGCTGATGCTGCTCTTCATGGAGGTTGCATATTTTCCTGCGTATGTGTGAGTTTTCTCTGGATACTCTGATTTCCTCCCACTATCTAAACATGTGCATGTTGGGTTAACTGGCATCCTGTGGGTGTATGTGTGAATGGTTGTTTACACTGGGAAAAAAAAGTGCCTGCAATGGCAGTTTTCAGCTAGACGTGTTGCTGCCATCATGTCCTACTGCAAGCTATGCATGCTGTATGTTTTATCACTGGTCCAAAAACTCATAGAAATACCCTCATTTTATTTAAATATATAATGCATACTTTAAAACCAGTATTGTATAACTCTGTACTGAATCATCTCCTAAAGAGAAGGTCACTTAGGGCTAAAACTTTTCGTGCTCCCTCCATCTGTTTCCTGCTCTGCTGGTCATTTGAAGTCAGCATGATTTCTATATGATGCGGTCCTTTCTTTAAGAGGTTCTATCCACAGCTGGACTTCAGGTTAAATCCCAGGTGACGTCCCTCATGCTTTAGTTTCCCTTTTGATTAAAAAAAAGCTTTTGATACCATAATGTTTGCTGATTACAGCATCTCCAAATTACTTTTTCTTGCTAAAATCCTTGTAAAAAAGTTCACAACCAATTTATTATAAAGAACAATGTTTTAGACGGTTTTTTTAATCTGGTTTTAAATCTTTGCACCGGACTGACTCATCCTTTTGAAAGTTTTTACTGACGTATCTTTTTCTACTGACTCAGTTGACTGTGTTTGTTCTTGTGTTTGTAGATTTGTTAACATCTTAAGCCCTGGGCCTCTTTTTGAGACACCAGCTCCAAAATGACATTCAGAACACCTGTTACACTCTGAGAAGCAGGTGAATGATCACAGATAACAAATGAATCACTCCCACAGTGAGTAAGTCGAAGTGTGTGCTGGCACTTAGATTAAATCTAAATTTGTGTCTGGCTGAAGATGTTGTCCTGCTTTGGGGAAGTAACACCCTGGAATGCTGTCTGAGTTCAGTATCAGCTGAGACCACTGTGTCATTAGTTACTGAATTAGGGCTTTAAACATCCTCTTGAAAACCTTTAATAGTATTACAATATTTTTTGCTTCAAATAAAAAAAGAAAGAAAACAGTGATTATTTTGATGATTATCTGGTTAAAGATGGAACCAAAAGAGTAAAACAATAAATAAAAAAACAAATAAATAATAAAAAAAAAATAAAATAAAAAAAATAATAAAAAAACTTCTAATTAAATCTACAAAAGTTTTGTGTTAATCAAGTGGACTAATCACCTGTGATTTCAGTTTCAGCAGATGACTCGTTGTGTTTCCAGCGTCTGTCTTTTAGGAAACACATTTAATGCAAAGCAGCAAAATGCACTTGTCACTTTCCATACATACACACACATTTACATACCTGAGCTCAGCGCTGACGAGGCTGGCTGCAAGTTATTACACTGTGTGCAAGAGTACAATTTCATTCCATCTAACAAGTTGTGGCAAGAGTTTTTGGTGTGGCACTGCAAATACACCCAGTCCACAGAGCTCAGTCTGTTGCTCCTCAGTGTATAACTCTGTGTGTGTGTGTGCACGTAGGTGTGTACATGTTTACAGGTCGAGACACAGGCATCTAAACACAGCCTGTTTACCCGCAGCTGTGTTGTGCAAGAGCAACATATTCTTCTGAAGCCCTAAAGCCAGACAGAAGCAGCAGAAAACAAGAGTCTCAGTCAGGATGTGTCACTGCAGACGTGTCTGACTCACAAGTCTCCATCAACAGGAGCTTTAAAGTTCTGTCAGAGTGGCTTTTTCTAATAATTCTACAGTCTGTGTCTGACATTTTAAAAAGATTTAACAGATTTTGAATGGAATAAGAGGATCAAAGCTTTACCTGACGTGCAGAAACACATGATGGATTGGATTTTTTTCATGCTGGCAGAGCATCATTTGACTGTATTTAATATTTGACTGTGAATGAAACTGTCTCCATTCGACTGTTATATTTAGAAAGAGATGAGAGCAGGGAAGGAAAGTGTTAGATAGAAAAAAAGAGTTTCACCTCTGAGAGTCAAACGAGCAGCTTTTAGTTAAAGAGGTAAAGTCAGGTTGAGTAAAACAATGAGTCAGTGGATGAATGTGCAAACAAGTGAAACTAATTGATGGCAAAACATTTTAAAAAGTGAATTTAAAGTGAGATCCAGCTTAATATGATGCTTTAATTGTATCTCACTGCATTGTTATATTTGTTGGTAAACGCAAGAATTGTTGCTAATGATCAATCAATGTAAAGTTTTGCAAAAAATAAAAATAAAAACCTGCAAAAACGTCATTTTATTTGTGCAATTGATCCAAACTGGTGCTTTTTTTCATGACCTGTTGCACGATGAGAGGATTTGTTCCAAGATTTTCTCCAAATCATATCCAAATAAAGTGGTTCAGGTGCCCAAACATGACCTGACAAAATAAAACAAGGATGCTAAAAATAGAAACATAGGATGTAAATCATCACTGACAAATAAACGCAGATCTGTTATTTAAAAACAACCACCTTCAGCCTCCTCTTATAGACTGTTAAAGCTGTTCAAGCATCACCGTAAATAATAACTAGATTTAGCTTCTGTTTTTCAAAAGTAAAGCCAACACATCCCATTTAAACCATGTGATATTTTTGGAACCTGAATCTAGAGAAGTGATGCTAAAAATCCCTCCTGCACATAATGATGTTTTTTTAAGCATAACTAACAATTCTTCTGGCACATGTGACTCAACAGATGATATTTAATGGTCTTTATGTTCGTATCACTGGCTTTTTGGGATCTTGAAAACTGTCTTAACACAAAAATCATGATTGATTTTGTCATAATTTGCCCGCTGCAGATCCTCTGAACTCTTGGGAAAAACTCTCCACCTGAACATCATAGGCTCGTGCTCGACCTCATCTGGCACTGGGCTTTTTCTTTCTCTACCTTTTAAGATCAGATGGAAAATGAGGCCGCTGTAATGCTGATTACTCTCGACAGAGGCAACGAGACTGATTACAGATGTTCAGCACAGCATGTAACATTGTACCCAATGAGTGAAAAGAATTTGGCAAGACTCTGTCTAAATGCAGATCGTCTGGTTTTAGTTATTTGGGTTTTGTTATAAACTAGCAACTTTTTCAGAAATGAAAAAAAGATCAAAATATGTTTAAAAAAAAAACTTTTTACAATTGAATTTGGTCATTTAACTTTACTGGAGCAGAGTTAGTCCAAAGAGTAAGAATATTGTTTCCATTTGACTTTCCCAGATTCACCATCTTTTAAATAAATATTTATTCTGAGCTGAGAAAAAGAACAGAGTCCGCTATCTGCCATCGTAACACGATCACTTAAAAACCTTCCCATCACTCTTTCAAAGTAAAAGCTCATCTCACCAGATGCAAACATAAACTAGACTTTCTCCACACATTCTGAAGCTGAGAGGATTTTCCTTCAACACCAGTCAGGCCAAAGCTGACATGGGTGGTCTACCCTTGTCATTACATCCCCATGGGCAAGAAGGCAATCACAAAGCACCATGGGAAATGCAACCCTCACTGACGGCAGAGCACAAGAGGTGCTGTCAGTCTGACAGAAGTGCACCTCTCTCAGAATTGGGAGTTTTGTTTTTTTCCAGCAGCAGGGGAGAAAATAAATCTTCATGTCACAAAAGAGGAAGTTTGTTTGATTTAACCTGGTCTGAAACACTGTGATGATAAATATTATTTTTCTCTGTTGAAGTTTGTTGTCATCTTTCCATCAGTCTCAAACTGATGCATCTGATTTAGCGTTCTTAGCTACCTGCTCTGCTAACACTCAAACCCAAACCACAGGCCTGAGCAAACACACTGAGCAAACATGGCTGCTGTCAGGAAACCAAGCACGAGGCTTGTTTACGCTACAAAGTCACAAAGAACTGGGAGAGAGGCCGAGTGTGGAGACGAATGGGACAAGGAACATAAACAGCTGTTATCTCTGTTCTCCACCGGCGCCGTGACCTTTTCCTTTCCTCTGTCACTCAGTCACTCGTCCGTTAAGCCCGACTCTCCCTGTGACCACTGCACACCATGAGTAGTCAATAAATAACAGAAGATAAACACACTGACACAAAGCAAAGACTATGTCTCTGTCAAACTCGTTATTTATCAGATGGATTCGAATGACACGGCTGCTTTGTGGGTTTTTTCTGAAACTACTGTGACTCACCAGGTAAATCTTTAAACCAGAGACAGACTATTGACATTCTGATCTCTTATGATGCTTCATGTGTTTAAATGATCTTTCAGTTCCTCATTTCCTCCAGAAGAATATGGACCTATATAATCAAGAGCTGCTGTAAAACCGCATCTCACAGTTACACATTCATCAAAAGCTGTTTACCTATCGAGCGTTCACACTAAGTTGCAGACGAGAGTAAATGTTAGAAGAGGCAGCAAACAGGTGACTCATTCTGATTACAGCTGAGAGGGAACAAGCTGTTAGCATGCAAAGCCAACAGCTGTGGCACCTCAGGGCCGGTCGGAGGATACGGTGCGTGCAAACTGCAGAAATCAGTCAAATGAAACATCACAAGAAAGGTTGAGAAATATTCAATAACGTTTTTTGATACAATTAGTGTCATGTCTGTTCAGTTTTTCTATTCAGTTAGAACTATGCATGACCTTATTTACACTTCTCCACTTTCTTTAGTCAACCTGATGTTTATTTTATCCACAAATAGAACATGATGTGGTTCCACAGTAATGGAACGGGACCTTCTCACTCTTCTCTCCTCTCCCGTCCGGACGGCTCTACAGATCACTGTGCGCCAAAAACACAAGACACAGAAACGATTTATTCACCAGGCGTCAACACGTTTAACACCTTCATGAAGAAGTAACTTATTTTTCTCATTGAGAAAAAAATGTATGTGTTAATACAGGCTTCAAACACTAATCAGCCTTTTGTTGTGGCCTTTGCTGCTAAATGATTCTCGTGTCTGTGTACTATGTCTAATAAGGTCTCTTTGCATGTTTGTCTGTAATTACAAGAACTAATGTGATCTGGAGCCAAATTCCTGGTGTGTGTAACATACCTGGTCAAATAAGTCAAGTTTATTTATAGAGCACTTTAACATACAGCATGACAGCTGATCAAAGTGCTGTACAGCAAATCAAAAAATAAATTAAAATAGAAAATACAACAAATCTGATTCTGATCAAATTTAGAATCAGAGATACAAAAACTGACTAACTTCAGACAGAGTTTAGACCATCGATCTCTGGTGTGACTGAGCTTCGGTGGTGACAGATGGATTTTCAGGGTGAGGATGAACTTTATCCACGCACCATCTTCCAGATATCAAAACCAGATGTTGCCATGGATCCAGAGAAGTGAGGTGCACGGACTGAACTTTCAGGTCTGGTCTGGAAATGGGAGGAGCAGCTTTAAGTGCAGCTTGTGTGGAGACTGATCACCTATCTGCAAGATGGAGAAGACTCCTGGCTGAGAATCTGAAGAGAAGTTCTGTGTGTGGAAACCACAGAGACGCTCCAGCTGGGTCAAAACAACCGTCCTGCCAGAACCGGCCTCTCTGTGGTTTGTTTATACAGAGAGCTATTCCAGACATCAGGTTTGCATGCATGTGTGCACGGTGAGCACACACCTTCAGAAAGTATGTGGCAAAAACAGTAACTTGAAAGACTGGGGGGTGAAACGAGTGCACATTGGTCCTACCTGTGTCAGTCCCCTCCCCCGTTAGGTCACATGGCTGACTGTGAGAGGTTATGTGCAAAGAGAGAAAGCAAAAGATTTACAACTGATCACAGACATGTTTGAGTTCCCATGCTTTTGTTTGTGCATGAGACAGGATGCGAGGAATGATTCCACTATGAGAGGGAGGGATGACGGGCTGTAAAAAAATGAATCACCAGCAGACAGTTTGATTATTCTCCCTCCTCCGTGTTTGCCTCGGAGTCTCTCGGGATCTGCAAAGAAAAACACAAAACAAAACCTTGATCACAGAACTCTTCAATCAACTCCTGCAAATACTAAAGGTGTCTGTTCTACCATGGTCTCAATAATGGAAAAGTCTGACAGGCGATGTGAGTGAAGCAGATATGCAGAATCCATCTTCAAAATTATTGACCAGACATTTTCAAACAATCATTTATCTTCCTGAAAAAGTGATAAATGGTAAAAACATTGAGCGGACAGGAACTTTTTCTTATCTGTGACCAAACTAACTCACAAAACCAAACGCTGGACCCCAAATCATTCCAAATATCAATGAGTAAAAATAAAAAAGACCTAAAACATTTAAGTTTCTTCTGTGTACACACTTTATACAGAGACACATCATTTGAGCAACTTTCCCCTTCGGCGTCCTCTGTGTCCCAGTGTGTTTGAACTAATATGTAATAGATCTCCACACTAATCCAATAAATGCCTGAGGATCAAAATGATGGGCTGTTTAAGATGGACTCAAAGACACAAAAGCACACCTGATGCAGGAATGGCAGTAAAACGCTGCTTCACGGCTTCCCACTGAGCTCCAAACAACAACACAGAGAAGGAAAAACTTTTTTTTAGCAAACAGCTGCATGTTAAACTCACATTCCAGACAATAAATGCAAACAGAAAAAAAAAACCATCACACAAGATCTACCAGCAGTTTGTAGTAATCAACATGAAAAGCTGGTAGACCATCAAACGTTCAGTCAAGCAGTTCCCCGTCTTTTTATTTACTCTCTGATTTTCCTTTTGGCAGCTGGAGCTGAAAGTTGTAGTCAGAACAACAAGATCAGGTATAAAACATGAGGAAACCACCAACAAGGTCTGCTTGAACTGATCTGCCTGTGTGTGATTGTGTGTGAGCCGTGTGTAGCAGTGTGTTCCCACCCAACTCCATCCAGACTTACAGACAAACAAAGACACATTCATACCCAGAGCAACTTTTTAATCTCCCTCTTATTGACTCATTTTGTCAAGATTAAACAACACTTGCCTCTAAAAGCTTCTGATTCATCAGTAATTATTATGTCTGCTCCGGCAGTACGAGAGTGTGTTTACGTTTCAGTCGCAAAAAAACTTCAGCAGGATAAATTTACAGAAGAAGAAATGCTTGACATGAGCTCCAGGTTTAGGAAGTTAACATTAATTGTAAACATTTCCTGTTCAGTCAGCTAAAAGTCCATTTTCATGCAAATGATACAGATTTGTGTTGCAGGGAACTGAACAGTCTGCCTGAATCACCTTATCTAACTTTACCTGCTGCTAAAAAACATTTTACAGTTTTTTTCAATCAATTCGCAAAAATTTTCACAACCTTGTTTTTCATTTTTTACACCTCTAGACACAAAACTTACAGCCAATGATCAATATGCACATTTTTTCCAAACTCTAACTCTTTTCTCAGTTGCTTGGATACAACACACATAAAACTTAGATCATTTGTTTATTCATTAACAATCATCTGTTCAATATGACACAACTTAACATCATAGTACTGTTTCACAATGTAATTCACACGTTAAATTTCAAATGAGTGTTTATTATTCATTTGCTTTAAATTATCTAATTATCAATTGATACAACTGTTCAAAATGATAAATAACTGTAATATTCCCAATGCTGTATGGATACAGACAAACAATCAAACTATATGTTACTGTAATTTACTGTCTAATTCTGCCAACTTGTTACTGATGATTGGGTGCACATTGAGTATATGAAGAGTTGATATGGATCGGTCTTTTGTTGTCTTTTGTTTCTTACAGTGTAAACAAGTTGAGGAAAACAGCATGTGATGTTTAACAGTGTCGTCTTTTCTATTTACAATTACTATAATTCTTTTTTCTTTGATTCAAATAAACCTATGTAGTCATTGCACTGTAATGTTTTACATCAATATATTACAAACTTGTTTATTGATTTCACTGTATATTCTCTTTACTACTGCAATACTTTTCCAGAGATGTCTTGACTGTACATGTAGTACTATAAAGGTGGTTTTGTTCTGAAAGGTAGAGTTGCATTTCAAGACTCAATTATTTCATAGAGATTAAATACGTAGGTTAATCATTACATAATTTGTTTAAACAACATTTTATTACATTCTAATCTTCTTGTTAAATTTAAATGGCCCAGTCAGAACATAAATAGCAAGATTTACTTGTCCTATTTTCATATAACACTAGTCAGTTTTGGGACTCATTATTTGTTCCTTGCTAGTTAGAAACAGGAGAATCCCTGAGCTGGAAAACCGCGTCAGGGCGCACAGGGCGAACTCCCCTCTGTCGGTCATACGTGGAAATGATTCCGATCAGGAGGGGCTGGACAAGATCCAAGTACGTAAAAAAGAAAAAAAATGGCAGGATCATCAAGAGGGAGCTCTCCACTTGAGAGCGCGCAGATCTCAACCACATTCAAACCGAGAGCGAAGCCAAGGAGATGAGTTCTGATCCAGATCGGTGCCAGACGCGCGGCCGACGCTTTGTGTTTCAACACATTTACTGAATCCTCAAACTAAACTACAGAAGCACTTTATATTGGACTTGAATTCGAGGGATTTACAAGGTTTGTTTTGGATTTCTCAGCCTGTTTGGAATATTTGGGGGGATTAAACAGGATCGCTCTCGACGCGCAGGTAAAGTTTTTAACAGTTCGGTTAATGTCATATTAGCTTTTAAGTCACAACAAACAGGTTCAAGTCGCTCTCTGATTGTTTTTGTCTTTGTTTTCCTACTTGCAGTAATTCAAAGTGAGATTCCAGGATTTTCCCTTTTCGAGACTTTTAAAAAGGTTAAAGGAAAAACAAAACTTCTAACTTCTCTGTGCGAGTTTAAAAGGATTTTTCCGTCCCAGAAATGGTGGGGCACCTACATTTGCAAGAGATGGATGATAGTCTGAAAGGAAAGAACCGGGAAGGGCTGCTCGACAGTCCGGATTCGGGATTGCCCCCCAGTCCCAGTCCGCCCTTCTGCTCACTGTCTCCGGCTCTAATCGAGTCGCGCTCCGGCAGCTGCTCCACGCCTGTCGAGAGCAACCATGGATATTATAAGAAGGACAACAAAGAGGGGAAACTGGTAAGAATTTCTTTTTTCTGACTTGATTATTTAAAGCAGGAAATTGGGTCTGTTTTACTTTCAGAATAATTTAACTTCCAGTCACTTCTTGGACACAATGAATTACTTGATGATGAAAAAAAGAACCTAATGGCAAATACAGACGATGCCGGGAGACAAACTGAAAATCTGAGAGCAATTTAGTGTTTGACCAGAAACAGATTTCAGATCAGTCCCTCACCCACAACATCTGGAAGCTTTCTCACTCTGAACGGAATTCCTCCGACTCAAACCTCTGATGTTGCTCTCATGGTGAGGATGCCACTGGCTCCTAGTCAGAAACTCATCTTCACTGTGGTGGGTCAGCTGTTCCAGAACCACATGCAGGAGTCATAAAGGGTCAAAGGGTCGGTGCTGTTGGTCCAGCTGTGTCTCCAAACAGAGGACCAGGGACTCCCAGGGGCCCCTTCCAGGGGTTTTCATCAGGATGACAGCTCTGTGAACAAGGAACTCTAAAGTTACAGAATGTTCTGTAACTGTGACTATTGAGTTTGTCACATATGTTGTTTTCCATTTAAATCAGAACTCAGATGCAGGTCTGGGTTTTGTGCCGAGACCAGATTAAATGGTCAGATTAGTTGGAAATCATGAAGCAGCTTCTTCAACAAACACTGTGTCTCGCCTTTGATGCAGTCAAATATTTAACTACATGGTTACTAATAACTACCTGTTCCAAATCGGCCTTAACCCTCCACCATACATTCATTTCATGTCTCTGTTTTCATGAAGTTTTGTTCATTAAATGTGCAGAAATCTGCAGCAGATATTCAGTGAAGTTAATGTACAAACAGCATTTGCTTTATCTGGTAACAGTAAGAGTAAATATAACAACATTTTATATTCTCCTCTGCAGAAGAAAAGGGGGGAAAAAAACTCAACGTTTATTGTAATTTTGTACGTGCATTTTAATGACACACACTGCTGTGACCTGTCACACACAGCAGGCCTGATCTAAGTTAAAACCAGGTCACTCCCAGTTTCCAAAGCTTTCAGAACATGTCTGCGCAGGTCAGTGTGGTTTGAAACGGGTTTTAAAGAAAAAGGTCTCGGAGAAACAGCGCTGTGGTCTGGCATTGATTTTAAAAGTTTCACACACAGATTTTTTTGTATTTCTAACATCTCTTTTTTTTTTTTTTTAAATCAGTCTTGGTAGGAGCACCGATTGTGCAGAGAATCGAACTGGTCACGTACGGCAGATGTGTTCTGGTTTACATTGTGTTGTTTTTCTAGATCAGAATGATCCTAAAACTTTATTTTGGTGTGCAGAGACTTGTCAGACTAGGAGAAGGGTGTTGTCTAAGTAACGAACACAAACTTCTAAATTAGACACAGATAAGGACTCAGGCAGCATAATTTGGCTCAGATCTCTACAGATGCAGATAATCTGCATTTTGCTCATGTGAACTAAAAAAGCACCAGATGCATGAAAAATCTGTATTATTATAAAGAGGTGGTCCGGTTGTTGGTGTATTGGGGTGCAGGTTTCATGACTGTTTCTGAACTAGCTTCATTCTGTGATACGGATGCATCAACATCAATGTAAACACAGGATGTAAAGTCCGGTTGGAGGCCTCGCTGTAACCAACAGCCAGCAGCTGGAAATCTGTGTTTGGTTTGGCGTTTTCTCTCAGCAGCTCTGCATTGTGCATTGTGCAGTTTGATCAGCTGCAGACTGTTTTTATTCTGAGCAGAAATGTGCTTCAAGGCAGGTTTATGCTTTGTGTTGCTGTTGAGGTGTGTGTGCTGGTCGCCCTCCATTCACAAGCGTTTACTTTCGAAACGTTGCCAAAACTCTCCACGGTGAAGAACCTGGAATGCTGTGCTGGAGCTGTAGAGGAGAGTCAATCACAAACACTCGTACAGTCTGTCCAGGTCACAGCCGCGGAAATGGAGCGGTCTGCAGATGCAGTTCGCTCCAGAACCGGCTGCTGAGATGACGGTGGGCCGACAGTAAGACGAGCTTCGGTCTGCGGTGTCCTTGGCCTGTTCCTGCTTGTCTTCGTCTGTGGCATGTGCAGTCACACTGCAGCACGAGACAATCCTCTGTGTAATGTGAGAGGTGTCAGATGAAGCAGTTGGATCTGAGTCACAGCTGGGTTAACAGAATCCCCACCAACTAGTTCTCAGGCAGACAGGATATTTGTAGGACATGATAACTCTGCTGATAGATCATCTAAATAATGTAGATAATCTCATTAAAAGGTCCAGAATGTTTCATTTGAAAGTGTTTGTGACACGTTCAGGTCTTAATAAAACATTTAGAAGCATTACAACTTTGTCTAATGAAACATGGTGCAGATTTGGGTTGTTTTTATGTGTTTTGGGCTCAATTTTGAAACCAGAAGAGATGAAACAGGAAGCAGCTCTTTGTTTACATCTTACATTGGCATAGAAAAGAATTTGTGAGCTCGTGTTTTCGTTGATAAAATAGTGAAACACTGTGTTGCAGCTGGTTGTAACAACATGAAATGTCATTTACATGATCCACACAACCTGTAATCAAAAAGTGCACAGAAAAAAAGGCAGCATGTGCAAAGAACGGTGCACAATTCCTTTTTTCCTGACTGTTACACTCTCAACACACGAAGTTCTGAGCTGATAATCATGTTAATGTTAGAAATAAAAAGCAACTGGAGTTTGGAATGAGCTGCAGCTGTCATGAATGTTGCTTTTTTCACAGCTGTCACAACACAAACACACACATACACCTACAATTAAACTTAGTTATAATAATTACAGCCTAGAAAAACAGATTATTAGAGAAAGAAATACTCACAGTTCCACCGGAGTCGTGCTCACATCAGGATCTGACAACAATCATTTCAATTCATTTTATTAAAAAGCACTAGTTCATAACAAAAGTCATTACAAGAAACTTACAAAAGCATCCAGTCAGTTAGTAAATTAAAATGTTTGATGTCTACCAGCTGATTGGGTTGAATCTGCCGACTGGAGTCTGAGCTGACAGGAAAGAGACACAGACAAACACAGCAGAGATTTCTCAGTGCATTTCATTCTCTTTCTCTTTGATCTGTCTGTTTATCTATCATCCATGATGACACTGAGACTGACTGTGTTTGATCGGTAGAATTTGAAGCCTGTGGACCCAGCTGTGCACATCAAAACCAGTTCTCTGCACATCGTCTCTTTTTCCAAGTCAGTGATTTCTTGTTCAAAGACAAACCCTCAGAAGTGACAGCTTCTACATTTTCTGCCACCGTTTCCTCAAACGAATCACTTTGTTTACATCTGTTCCCGTGTTTCATCACTTCTGTTAAATGCACCTTCCTCTAAATTGTGCAGCGATATTTCAAAAATCTGCATATTGCAACTTTATTACTGGAAAAAGTGACCACCGAGCACACATGAAATATTGATTGATATGAAAGAGTAAAATAATATATAAAATGTCAGAGATGCTTTATTTTAAGGTCATTTTATATCTGTTAGAACTGAGTACGTATGTGTCTCAGTTACTGCTGCATGAAGCTGAAGCTCAATATCAGTAAAACTGATGGAGTTAATTATTTGTCAGTGTTTATCCAACAAAGACTAGATCACACCCATGTAGCCCTTTTTAAAGAACAGAATTGTATTATATTCATCACTTTCTGCAGGAATGTGTTTGTTTGTTTTTTATTAGAGTATCTGTGATTTTCTGCTGAGATCAGCACAATTTAAGCTTTTTTTTTTCCTTTTTTCCTTTTTGGGCAATAAAATTCACTTCAATTTACCTTCATTTCACCCACATATTTACACTTCAACAAACATTAACTTAGTCGTTTCTCCTTTCTTCAGATCCATGTGATACATTGAAAAACACGTTTCCTGTGATACTGTCAGACTATTAAATTGAGAGAGATTTTCTCATCATGTGGGACCGGTTAGGGAAAATATTCTGTTCAGTCCGATGCAAAGACGGGCAACTTAGATTATGTTCTGGTCCAGAGACTTCAGTGTTTGCTACACATCTTATCCAATCCAGTGTCAGATTGTGAAGATCCCTCTTCCCTGCAACACTTGGCGGGGTGTGTGTGTGTGTGGGGGGGGGTGGTGGAGGAAACCCCTCAGGAAACCCCTCAGCTGACTCGTTCTTACTCTTGCAAGCCAATTTCAGCCACCTATTTTCAAATTTTATTTATTTCTTTTATCTCTATAATAAATCAAACACAGTAACTTAGATGATGTCACACTCAGGTGATCTGTATATTAGTCTGGAAACGAGCAGGTAGAATGATTCTGATTGGCTGCATTCAGTCTGGATTTATGAACTCAATGTCGCGGTTGTTTCTATGATATTGTGACTCTTGTGTTTTCCTCCACACAGCTGCCCTACCTGCTGTTGAACAATGCAGGAAGTGACCCAAAGACCCGGATGCACCCCGTGTTCTTTGGAGAGAGCATTGAAGTCAACCCTAAACCAGAGCAGGAAATCAAGTAAGAGCTGATTCTGTCATTCATCTCATCTGATTCCTCCGATGAGACGCTAAACAGTCTCCTCCTTCTTTCCAGATGCTCCTCCGAGGTCAAATACGACTCAGATAAGCACTACAGAGACTGTGTGCTTTGCGCCTCTGTTCCCACGCCCACCTCCTTCAGTGAGACTGTGGTGGCAGTGCGGAACTGCACATGGAGGAGCTACAAGACGCAGGTGTTCCTGGAGCCGCGTCAGAGGCCCCTCAGATACCAGAGCACCACCATCATCTACCCAAAACACACCAAGAACACTTATCGCACCACTCTCAACTACAACGCCACAGGTTCCCGACGCTGGTTCGTGTCCAGGGTGCAGCTCGAGTCCAGCGAGGAAACGAGCCCCTGCATCATCTACACAGAGGACCTGTAGGATCCAGACAGAAAAAGGCCACAACATGACCAGAAAGATTGTTTTTACTTCTAATTTTTTATTTTTAATGACAAAGAACTTTGACGTGTCCACACTAAAAGGGAGCTGATTCACACAGGTTTAATTGATTTCCTGCTGTCGCAGCCTTTAAAGCTGCACAGCGGTGGTTTATTGTCTTATTTACGACATGAGCTGGTGGAACTTTTGCTCTTCTTCAGTAAAGTTTACGATCACATCAGAGGCCTCTAAACAACATCCATCATGGATTTCAGCCTCGGACAATCAACGTAAACCTCTAAATTATCACTTCATTGCACTTGGTTTGTTTTGCCTGTCACAGTTTTCTCTGTGGACTCGGCATTGCAGCGGGAAATTGGACCAAAATGATAGTTTGAACAGTTTATTTTCTTTTTTTTAACAAGACAAAAAGCTTGTATCTCTCGATGGAGTGAGGCGAGACTGAAGAAGCATCACAGTGTGATAAATAAATCATCTCAAAATCTCAGAACAAACAGATAAAACTAAACTCAAAGTTTAAATCGTATATATTATTTTCGGAAATGTTTAGTCTCTGTGGTGCAGGATTGTTGCAAGATGAAAAAAAAATATATTTAGGAGATTTAAAAAAAAAAAAAAACATTTTTATTTATTATAATTTTGTGGCGCACAGAATCTTTCAGAAAGGCGAATTGAGCCTGAATTAATTTCAAATCAGCGCCGGGTTCGAAATGATGGAGTACAATAGGAAGATTAAATAGTCACTCCGAGGTCTATAAATAAAACACTCTAGTATGATAAGCAAGCAATGTTTCCAGCTGTTAACATCTGGATAGAGTAAAACTAGCCTTCTTGAAAGATATTAGCTTCTAATAACCTTTAAAATAAGTAAAAATTCTAGCACAGGGATTCAGAAAGTCGAGTGAACCTGTATTGACCTTCTCAAGTTCCTCCATAATCCAAGTTATGTACAAAATTTAGCCACAAACCACATTCAGTCTCCCTATTGAAGAATTATATTCTCATCTGTGCTGTTTGTTACTGTCTTATATATCTAGGAAATAAGTTTAGATTGCTGAAATAAGATCAAATTTACCTCAAATAGTTTTTTTTGGTATTGGAAACGTTTGTCTGTTTTTCAGCTGAGGTTTCGAGCTCTTACTGTTTTATGAGTTTGACGCACTCGATGAGGCGGTCAGAAGACACGAGGACATGAAGACAGTGTGTCAGTACTGTAGGACGGATGTGAGCGAGGGATGAACAGGAAGTAGTAAAAGAAAGAGTTCTGGAAAAGGTTTTCCTGAGAGGGTTTTATGTAACGATGGTTAGTGAAACGTTAGACGACGATGAGAGAAAGTTGATTATATTTTTAATTCCTTGGTGATCTTCGGTTCGATGCTTTTGTGTTTAACACTTGATTTTGTTACTGTAAGATATTTTTATTGTATATGTGGCAGTGAGGCATGTCCAGGATTTTCTTTATATTTTTGTACATCAGTCTTTTTTTTTTCTCTTCTGATCAAAGGTAATTATTTAAGATGTATATCATGAATGAATAATGATAATAAAAGATACAAATAAAATCTTTGTGTGGTTTTTAGTTTCCACCATTGAGCGTTCCACCAATGCACGTTTTTAGACTGAGAGGAAACCGGAGTCCCCGGAGAAAACCCACACATGCACGGTGAGAACATGCAAACTCCATGGAGAAAGGCCCCAGCCCAGATTCGAACCCAGGACAAGGAAACAACTCTACCAACTGCACCACCGTGCAGCCCTGCATTTAAATGTCAACCAAAAATAACAAGCTCCTGCAGCCACAGTGGGTGCAGAGTTCTGGACCGGGGGGCTTGGGTTCTTTCCACAGCAGCAGCTCCCATCGTTCAGCCGGGTCGTATAAAACCTGAACTCCAAATGACAGGAAGTAACATTAAAATGGGATTTTTGTAATAAAGGGATCAAAGCTGTGATATTAAGTCTAACTTTTGCATGAGCTGCAGATATTATTATTTTAACAGCTTCAGCACTGTAACATCTAATGACTGCAATTAGACATATTTCAAATAGTAAGAAATTCTGTCCTCCATGTTCTAAATGTTCAAAAATTGACTGTGGAACTCAATTATGTGCTTGTAACGCCCCCTGCTGGAGATTAACCATAATTACTCCACATCGGTCAAATATCACAGTCATGATAAAATATGAATTCAAATAAAAATCTGACTTAGAGACCCTGAATGGCAATAAGCTTTTTATTTAAACATTAAGGCAGTGTCTTTTTTTGTTTGTTTTCCGTTTTTACACTGCTATCCACAAAGCTTGCTGGTGGGCATGTAGAATTTAACAATGTGAATATTTCTTTTCATGATACCAACCTCAAAGCAAGCCACATAAATATGTACATCTCTTCAGTTGTATATACAATCCTTGCTATAATACAGAGGGTTATAATAAAAAAAATATATGCACAAAACTGGTTGAACAATGTGTGTCAATTCTCTCAAGCTATACCTGGAGAATCCAGGGAATAAACTTTTTAGTTTCAAATGAGACATCTGATTTCGGATGACACAGGCCAGCAATGAAGAAAGAAAAAAAAAAAAAACAATGGAAAATATTCTAATGAATGCATGTTAGAAATCTTTTCGGTGTATTTTTAAAAACAACATATCAGTTTAGGGAACAGATGTTTATGGCTTTGTCTGTTTAGTGTCACATTCTTACATTTCAGCAGTGGAAAATAGGTACACACAGAGTGGCCACGGTACAGAGCCTGGCTGTGTTTTTGCCTTATAACGATGACCCCCCCCCCCAGTGGTCCTAATAGAAGGAGCTAAAACACAGCTGAGATGACATGTTGGCAGGTAAGGCATTCTGGATGCTTCACCGTCGACACAAAAGGATGACAGAGAGAAGGAGGTAGTCCTGTAACAGTCATGTCTGTGTTGTGAGAATCCACTGGGACGAAATGAGCCCAAGATGGAGAGTCGTTCCGCGCTCGCTGCCATCGCTGTCAGAGTTTTCCCAGAAAACGCAGGAAGGAAACCACCGCTGGTTACACAACATCATGACCCAGAAGCTTCTCTTATTAAACTACACAGAAAGTGGCCTTTGAAATACTGCATGAAAATGTGAGAACATGTCAGCGGCTGTCAAGCAATGCCACATTGGGAACTTCCTCGAACCTGCACAGACAAAGGAGGTGCGATGAAGTGCACTTGTGTTGTCTGATGGAGGCTAAACGTGCTGCGTACTGACGCGGTTTAGCCTTTTTGAGACAATGGATGAAACCAGCGACGAGTTTGTTGGACATGGAAAACAAACGGGACACAATAAAAGAAATCTGATGTTCTATTTTATGATTTTGTTTGAGATTTATCTGTATGGACACTATCGACCCTCCTGAAGGGACGAGAAAACCTGCTGCGGCACTTGTTAACTTCCGCATGATATATGTCAAATAAATGGCACTTAACACTAAGAATATCTCATAACTGTACAAACCTGTCAGGATGAGGAGGAGGAGAATTGAAGCAGCCCCTCTGGGCAGTTAAAGGTCAAAGGTCACAAGACTCTCACAGGCCAGCATGACCATTAATCCACGGGTCATAGAGAGATGGCTTTTCTTTAGTCGGGAACTCCGAGTGATGCTGTGGAATTTACCTTTAAGCAGCTTTAAATGTTGGTCTGCAACCCGCACGCAGCGGCATATTTATTATTCACTTCAACGTGACTGTCACTTTAAGAAGGGTGGCGCTAAAAACCAAAAGCAGCAAGACCAAAATCATACCGGTGTTAAAGGAAACCTCCACAGTGGGATTTCTGTGCTGTTTGATTCCACTTTCACCTGCAAACACAGACTTTTTTTAAATGCCACTGTGAACAGACAGACAACTAAGTGCTAAATATTCAAAAACCGTTTCAACAAACACAGACATGGTTAATATAAAAACAGTGAGAAAGTGTCACTTGTCTCAGTGCCATTCATCTGGCTAATCACTTCCCTCCCACACAGATTCCTGAAGTCAGCAGGACCCTCCCCCAATTATATGACATCAGCAAATAAACCGCTAGTTTACCCTGTAAACCAATTATATAATCCCCCTCCACATACACACACATACACACACACAGATTTATAATCTCTGACCCTCAATCCCACTCCTAAAATAAATTTTTTTTAAAAAGATGCATCTTTACAGATAACAACAACAAATAACGCCATCAAAAGTTCACCATCAAAAAGTATTAAAGGTCTCAGCTCACTTAACACAGGACCAGACAGTTTAAAGAAGAAAGACCCAAAACAAGAAAAACTATGTTGATTCTCCTCCCGACCGTCTCCTTGTGTGTATTCTTGTAGTGGTAGCTGGAGTTCACCGTGTGAGTCCACGCTGTGTGTTCAGGTCCAACATGCAGTCAAATGATCGGTCACTGGAGCAGCTGACAGCAGTCCTGTCCAGAAGCACGGTTCATCCCAAACTTACAGGTCTATGTGTCTGTTCTGATAAGGCCAGTGAGGAATAGTAGTAAAAAAAATAAAGCAAGTGATTTGTCCTTCAGTCGTCCTGGAGTGAACAACACACACGCAGCAGCATCGTAACTCCTCCACATCTCAGGAGGGAGGGATTCTGATGAATGATGCAGGTTGGAGACATAGTGGGCCGGTCTGCAGACACCTCAGGAGTACTGTGTGCTTGTATGTGTGTGTGAGTGTGTGTAGCTGCAGCAGCACAGTGGTGGCTGGCTTGTTAGCAGGTCCTGTTGTCCAGTGGCGTTTCTGGTCACTCGCTGTCAGACAGACTCTCATACTCAGACATGAGCAGAGGTTTGGGTTCCTCGTCCCAGGTGCGAGCCTGTCCAGGTCCTGACCCTAGGCCCTGACCCGCTTGTTGGCTAGGGGAGGGGGAATGGGTTGAAACTGGTCCGCTGGGGAAACGGATTGTCAGCGGGTTGAATGGAAAAGGAGTTGGTGTTGAACCTGCAGAAAGAAAAACTGAATGAGTTCCAGATGACATCTTTAGTCACATGACTCAACACACAGTCAGCTGGTGGAATAAAACGCTCAGACACCTGCGGACAAGGGCCGGTCCTCCCACACACGGTTGGTGAGCGGAGTTCGTCTGTTGCAGTCTCCCTCTGAATGAACAGAAGACACAGATGAAGGTCTCTCACTGCCAGACTGACCCGGTCCCGGGGACTTGGCCTTGCGTCCATTAGAGCGCCCACCGCTGCCCTTTGAGGATTTGGAGACACCTGTAAACAAACAAAAATCAGATGGAAAACAATCGATTCATTCACGGATATTGAGGCTCCAACACCAGGATTCATTAGATGCAGACTGATCCACTGAGTGGAGGGCTCAAACAACTGAGACAAACAGTCCCAAAAAATACAAACAATGTATTTAAAATAAGTTGAATTCATCAGTGTTTACAGAAGGAGCACCTTGTGAGAACGCGTCTTCGTTCCGTCCATCTGCAGACCCAGCAGAACCTGTCGGGTTGGATGGCGAGCGCTCCTCAGATGAATCATCGTACTTCCCCATCAAGGCCTTTCTGATAATGGCCTCCAAGCCGATGGAGTTCCCCGGCGTCTCCGGAGCTGGGTGACTGCGCACGCTCACGGCTCCTGCAAGAGGAAGTAAAGTTTGATGGTGGATGACAGAGTGGGAACCGTATGACATCAGCACAAACAGCAGCTGTCATCGAGATCAGATGAACGACTTCAGTTTCTTATCTTTGATCCATGTATGGACATCATTACCTGAAGTTGTGGACGCTGGCATGTTAAAGATTTCTGTTCCTGGCTGTCCAGCGTCTACAATCAAATAAATTAATAAATCATTCTTATTTTGATGTTTGTTTTCACTGCTGTGCTGAAGTCAGACTCACTGAAATCACTGTCAGTTCCAACCACAGTCATCTTCTTGATCATCTCCTGTTTCTTGGACTTCACGATGGCCGAGGTGTTCTCCGTTAGCTTGCTGAAGAAAGCTGGAGGCTGAGCGGCGTTGGGAGGAGAGCGAGAACCCAGTCTGCAGGAAGGAACGGAGTCACATTCACAAAAATCTAAAATGTTTCTGCAAAAACTTATGTTGAGGCGGCATTATGTTAGAATAAATTCCTATAAATAAAAGTAATAAGTCCTGAGCTTCAAGCCATCAGGGATATCTGTTATTGTATCGTTACGTGTGTAAACTCTGTGTTTCTGACTGATGCTCTACATACTGAGTGAGTGAACGTTTGTGCACATGCTCAGACGCAGGTGGACTCACCCTTGCTCCCCCTGCTCGTTGGGGTAACAAGCTCCTCCCTGCATGTCTGGTTCAGAGTTGGATCCAGGAGGAGACACTGGTTCAATACCATCATTAGACAGATTGACAGGTGAAGACTTGGGCTGAGTGGGAGACCTACAGACCAAACAGAGACAGAGTTACTGTTTTCAACCATTTGAAGCACCATAATAAAAGATCAGTGACTCCTACCGGTCTCTGTTGCATTCTCCGAGACTCTCTGGATATCTGGAGCCTTGGGCAGATTCCTGTGAAGTGGACGGTGGCTGGGAGGCACTAGGTGGACGGGTCAAGTCCAGGATAGGTGAGCCGCGATAGCTTTGCTGCTGGCTCTGCCTGGTGTAGTCTTTAGTTATCACTTCCTGTTTGTACAGAAACATCCCAGATGGGTTTCTCTTCACATTGACTCAGTTTTCTTTTTATTTCATTCTTGTGTCAGTTTATTAATCATGACTTGTTATTTTGGACTTACGCTGATGTGCTGCGCCAGAGTGACCACCCTTTGGCTGCCTTTGATGGAGGCCAGGGGCTGCTGGCCTGGAGACAATCGCTCCTCTGAAGGGGGACGGTAGAGACCGTGTGGTGAGGCTGAAAGTCAAATTCAAACAAACATACATGTGCACACACACAAACACACATCCACACGACTTCAAGTTAGCTTTGGCTGTAAATTGGAAATAAATCACATCCAAATAAAATCTGACAACGTCTGAATTATCAGAACAGAAAAACTAAAAGTTTCTAACGCCGATCACCTGACATCACTTCTCATAAATTATTTGCATATATACACACAAGACCTTGCGAGTAGAACTTTGACCAGAAAAGATGCTAAAATTATCGGTTGTTTTGCATCAGTGACTCATGACTGAAAGGAGAAAAGTTTCTACCAGACGTATAAAGAAGCAGAAACTTACAGTTTCTCAAACAGACAGAATGAAAAGATACAAATCATTAATAATAATTTCAAAAATAAACATAATTTGGATTTGCATACGTCTCACACTGCAGGTTTCATCTCACAGGAGGATGTATATTCAGTGTGGGGGGGGTTAGATTGACCATAAAATCAAGCCTCCCTGGAGGAAACGTGACACTTTGTTGAAGCTCATTTCAACAGCACCTCACGATCTCCTAAAACAATCCTCTGTTGTCCTTCACATTAGTTTGTGAATGCATGAGAGAAGCTAATGTCTCTAAAGTCAGAAAGGAAGCTTCCTGTCAGCTGATTCATATTCATGGGAAACACTCACGTGCAGTAAATTGCTCTAAAGTGCTGTAAAAATGCACGATTCTGGAAGCAGAAAATTTGAAAAAATCATAGTCAAAATGTTAAACTTTCAGTTTTGATTAGGAGAAATGTTGCAGTGTTGAAAAAAGAAAAAACAAAACAAAAGGATATCAGCATCAATTACAGGGAGCCATCAACAGGAACATGCAGAGAAGCTGTAGAACCCCCCCCCACTGAGGGCTGAGAAACATGTAATTTCCCTCTGCAACACCGGTGTTCTTTGGGACCCCAGGGAAACCATGTGGCAGTTGATCAAATATTCTACATTTGAACCAAACTGTGCCAAATTAAATTTGCACTAAAGAAAAAACCACCAAGATCTTAAAGCCAATTTGTATCAATTCTATTAACGTGATATTAAAAAATAAATATTCCCTTCAATTCATTTGCAAAAGTTGAAAAATTCTGTTTAAAAGAAGTTGTCTAATGAGAGGGAGGAGGGGTGTCACATGATCAATTCAAATTGATCTGCGATGAAAAAGAAAATGGTGAAGGATGCTCTGCCTCTGAGCCCCGCTAGCTTCAGCTACCATAAAGGACAACCAGGATCTTCTAAAAGAAAAAATGTAGTTTTTGGTGAGTTGTACTTCAAAAGATGCTCTATTAACAGTATAAAGTCTGTTTGGTAGTTTCATCTGTTCCAGTCCAATTTTAGAAGCCAGATCAGTGATTTTTCAGAGACCCTTGGTGGTCGTTCAATTCATCAAGAAAAACTACCAAAAAAAGCAACAAATTGCAGCTCTGAAAAAAAAAACAAAAAAATGGAAATGAATTGAGCTGATCTGATAATGCCAATCACCACAGCGTGCAATAGGCCACAGACTGACGAGGGAAGGTCTGGGTGATGGGGGACCCCTGGGATCCAGAGCGTCTTACCATTAATGGCGCTGCTGGCAACAAGCGAGCCCGTCTCTGGCATCCCCGTTTCACAAGAAATTTGACGCATAATAATTGCGTTTATGAAGTTGGCCGCAGTCATGGTGGTCTTACCGAGTGATCGGAGCTCTTGTTCCTGAATGGACATCGGTTTGTTTTGAGTCTTTTCTCTACTGGGTGTGCCGCTTTCTTCACGGCCTGAGGAGTTATCCGACTGGGGAGGCAGCAGGTGTTGGGGACGGCCTGAAGCCAGGGGATAGGAACTGGGATATATCCCTCCAGGGCTAGTGCTGGAAAGCTTGGGGTCAGATTTAATGGGGGGTCCGTGCTGGTCCTGCATGTGTTTGGGTAGACCCCCCCTGGGTTTGCCTCCATCACGACTCTGCTCTTTGGCAACACTTGAGTCCATGGCAGGTGGGTAGCCTTCTGGAGGCACACCTGTCCTTTGGAAGGAGCCGGGATAACCTTGGTAACGAGATGACCCCGAGGGCATGGACCTGGCAGGACATCCAACACGTTAAATAAACGTGGCAATAAGCATCACAAATAAATGAGCCACAACTAGAAATCCAATTACAATCTAGTTTACCTTAACACAGACGAGTGTTCGCTGACAGAATGACTTTTACTCCCAGTGTTGTGCAGCACACTGGGCCTCTGCTGCACGTTCTCCTGGGTCCGAGGCGACACTGGGGAGTGCTGAAGGCTGTATGGCTGAGATGCAGGTCTGCTGCTGCTGCTAGACAAGCTGTGTTCTGTACCTGATAAACCCACACCAGTATATTAACATATTAATTCAATATGTCTTGTTACTATTCGGCAGCACAGATGAGACATAAATAACTGATACCTGGTCGCCAGATCGGGGCGTGTTCAACATTTCCTAAAGTTCCGCCCTTCTCTCTCTCCCGATCCCGGTCTCTCTCTCTTTCTCGATCCTTTTCTCGTTCCCTCTCTCGTTCTCTTTCCCTGTCCCGTTCACGCTCTCTCTCTCTGTCTCGTTCGCGGTCTCTTTCCCGCTCACGGTCTGAAGACGAGGACGTATTTTGCATTTTGTTTATGTGTGACGGCCCAACTGTAAAAAAAGGAATAAAGAACCCAGAATGAACACATTAAAGGTACAACATGGTCAAGATTTATCAGAGATACTTGTACTACCGGGGGAGATTGGTGAGGTGGTGTAAGGCCTGCTGGGGAAGGCGGTACTAGACCCAGGGATGTAAGTAATGCGATCCATTGTGGATCCGACTGTCGCTGGAGAGGGAGGGACCAGGACAGGTAAATGTGGCACCTGAGAAAGATCGATGATCCCTGAGGAACAGAAGGGAGAGAAAAATCTATGAATCTGCTACGTTCAAAAAAATAAAGTCTGTTATTGTTCAGCTCTTTTTTTAATTTAACACTTCCATCAAACTGTGGAGATGTGATAAAAACTTATTTGGCATTTTGCTTTGGAACAAAAAAAACATCAAGTGTCTTTGCAATCTGCAACCAACTGTTGCAAAAATGCACTCGTGTCCTCAGATGCCCTCTGTTAGAATGAACGCAAAGCTGCTTTCTGAAGCTGAAAACATCACATACAAGATTTCATTTTGATTTGACTTTCTCACTTCTCAAATGAGTCTGAAGCTTTTTTTCTCTCAACTGTATCTTCAGAATGTAGAAAAAATGAATTCCTTTTAGTCAATTCAGTCAGTATAGCACAGTGTTGGATATCAACCTTTATGTCGGGGCTGCAGACACCTCTAATCACGCCTTTAGGAAGCCTTGACACCCTCAGACCTCCGAGCTGAGACACACCCTCAGACCTCCGAGCTGAGGGACAGCTGAGACACACCCTCAGACCTCCGAGCTGAGGGACAGCTGAGACACACCCTCAGACCTCCGAGCTGAGGGACAGCCTCAGACCTCCGAGCTGAGGGACAGCCTCAGACCTCCGAGCTGAGGGACAGCTGAGGGACAGCCTCAGACCTCCGAGCTGAGGGACAGCTGAGGGACAGCCTCAGACCTCCGAGCTGAGGGACACCCTCAGACCTCCGGGCTGAGGGACAGCCTCAGACCTCCGAGCTGAGGGACAGCCTCAGACCTCCGAGCTGAGGGACAGCTGAGGGACACCCTCAGACCTCCGAGCTGAGGGACAGCTGAGGGACAGCCTCAGACCTCCGAGCTGAGGGACAGCCTCAGACCTCCGAGCTGAGGGACACCTTCAGACCTACGAGCGGAGGGACAGCAAAACAGCCTCTCATCTGTTGTTACCAACACTTTCTCAGGAGCAACTGCATCACAGCCTCCCAAGCTTAAGTCCCCCATTTACACAGTTTCAAGTATCACTACTATTTGGACTCAGAAATCTAAACCAAAATGTCGAGTGCCAAAAAGTCAAAGGACAATGCACCTCTCAGGTACGCACAGGAGCAGGACCTCCCTGCAGACTGCTTCAGGTGAGTCGCCTGTGAATGCTTCTTTCTCATTGGCCATTGCCATGGGTTCTCAGTAGGAGTTCCAGGTGAGACAGCTGATTGATTTGCAACATTCGATCTCAGAGGACCTGAGTATGAGTACTCATAAGTACCTGGTCTTGTCCTTTGGACTGTAATTTGCTCTCTGCACCTTTAAAAAAAATGTGTTGAGGCAGCATGAGCTTCTCTCAGAGGAAAGGACGTCCGTATCCTGGCTGGATGATTGGGCTCTGACAGCGAGCTCCAGAAAGCCGCTAACAGAACAGCTGTTGCAGGTTCTGTTGAATATTTAATCTTTGGGTTACTCTGTGACTTTCCAAATGAGTTCTCTGACCCCGAGTCAGCAGTTTTTATTTGTGGGGCTGGAAACAGGCTCTCTGTTGGCTTGAGCATGTCTTTCAGAACAGTTTCATTCGGAACACAAACTGCAGTTTCAGATATTTTTGCAGCTGACAGCATGATATGCTTCTATGATCACCGTGGTGCAACTCGACTTATTAAAAACATGCACATCCTTTTCAGTGCTCTTAACTGCTGTGCACCACGTTACCTCTAAAATGTGCCAACACTGACTCCCACTTGCATTTCCACGTTTGGAGGAAACCTGGTTTACTATGTAGAATTATTAGCAGGTTTGCTAGTTCCAAGTAATTTTTTGGAAGGATCAGATGAACCACTCACTGTATTCTGATTATAACAAAACACCACAACACTGTCTTAAATAAGCAGACATTTACTTCCCAGTGACACAATTGGACCTGAACTGGAGGATAAAGCGCAGTCCTAAGGGCTTGTATGGAGGTGCTCAGAATTATGAGCCTTCATTTGTTACATCTATGTTATAAACTCTAAATGAGGCTTTGTTATTTTAATTTGCTGCTTCGTTCTGAGTTTGGCCCGTCTTGTTTTCATCCCTGATTCTGATAAAATCCAAACTCTAACCTTATTTGGAAGTAAAGAACAGTTTTCTAAACAACTGGAAGAGGTTATACATGAAATAGAAAAAAGTGTGAGAGCTGATTAAAGAGCACCAGTTTTACCACGTGAGGATGCAGGGTAGGGCAGAGAAAGAGGCGGGTCTCGAGGTGCTAAGCCTCTAAGCAGGTCTGAGCGCTGAGCTGCCATGGCAGCAGCAGCAGGCCACTGGTGCATCTGCTGAGAGGTGATGTAGTCGTTGAGCAGAGTCTGGCGGTTCTCTAGGGCTGCCGTGTCAGGAAAGCCACGGATGAGGTAGGGGTAAGAATGAGGGTAGGCCGGATTGGGAGCTAAGTGGCGAGGCAAGTAGTAGGCAGCTGTGTATGAAGAGAGATATATGTTAGAAAACCATACTACAAATAAAAACTTAACACTGGTCTTATCTGGGCTAAATTACATTCATACGTCAGCAGATGAAAAACCTGAGTGAGTATTGATATTTTTTAGCAGAATTTTGACTGTGGATGCACCTGGGTCGATGGGGAGACCACGAGGCAACGTTCCAGGATCAAAAGTTATGGGGATTGGACGATACATGTCGGAAGCTCCGAGGCCCTGCAGTAGACGCTCATAGGCCTGCTGATCTGCCACACCAGAGAGGGGTGATTTGGTGGCACTCATCTCCCTCGGAGTCGGTGTAGCTTTACGCTCTTGAGGAGGATTCTTTCCAGAACCTGGAATAAAAACACAGAAAATGTTTTTTTAGCTCATGAGATGAGGAATAAAATATGCAATATATATCTTTTAAAATTAGATTCTCATGAAGAACAGATACTCTACATGTTTGTATATAATTTGGCAGACACAAGAGTTTACAATAATACATATACCCCATATTTCTATTACAAAAATCAATATCTGAGATGTGTGAGATATACACACCCTCATGTTGCCTTTGGCCTGCCTCCCTAGGCAGCGGGGAGCCACGATGTGGTGGTCCAGGATAAGGAGTCCTTAAGCTGGCTTTGTCCTCATAACTCATTGGGCTGTGATGGGCTTTGCCTCCCTGTTCAGACGTCAGGGTAAGCGGAGAGGAGCGGGTTAGAGGGCTTGCTGTACTGACCACAGCGCTGGGCCGCCCTTTAGGCACCTCCTCATACCGACCCCTCTCAGCACGCATTTCCAGGTGGGGGGCTGAACTCTGATAAGATCGTGGTGAGTTGGCTATAATGGAACGGACATCGTGACGTTTCCCTGAACCAACTGCATCCTGATTCACGGGTGAATCCGGAGGAGAGAGACAACAAGATGGATTAGTTCAGAATAATAATTGGAGGAATAACCTCTGCATGTTGTATTATCATGTGTATACCGATGCAATGATGCCCTCCTTAGCAGATTGTCTGGGTTCGTCACTTGGAATGAGGTGGATGGAGCGTCTACCCTCCTTCACAGTGGGCACTATGGTCTCTCTGCTTTTCATTGGGTCAGACAGTGAACTGGCCCCACGAGGTGGAGAGGCCTCTTGCTTCATCTTCGCTTCCCTCCTCAAGCAGCCATCCTGAGGGTCTTGATGACGAGGTATGCCTGAGAAGATGATCATAATTCACTGTAAATACTATAAAAGAAATAAATGTTAGGTTTGTGATCTATTTTTTTCATCTACCTTGTGAGATGGAGCCTCGGATGTGATGAGCATCCTTATAAGATGTATGATGTGGACTGTCCCGATCATGAGGCATGGCTCGACCAATCAGACCTGACAGAGTTGGAAGGAAGAGAGGTTAGACTTACGACTACAGTAAATACATTTACATTATAATTTAGTGCAAAATATTATTTAAAATGTTTGTTGGATCCACTCTTGCCTTCACAACTAGCAGTAGACAGTGATTCCCTCATAGGAAGCCCCCTGCCTCCTTCCATGACGTCATAAGAACGTTTCAGGCTTAAAATTTCAGCAGCCTGCCCCAAACCTCTACTCTCATCTTTAGAGGTCTGAGATGGCAAACCTAAAAAAGTCAAAGATATCTATCTTTTAACATGAACAGTTACAAATAAAGGATACTGCTTGCAAGGCGAGCTGGATGAAATCATCTTATCACATATCACTATAGCCGATGTACTCACGGTCAAAGGTGAGGATGTGTCCGCCGGCGCTCTCGTAGACCACATGTGTTTTAGTGAGAGCCTCATCCCGCTCCCGCTCAGCTCTGCTTGAACTGTCCTCCGTGATTAAACGTGTTATTGTTCCCTTATACAGCACATCTGCTGGTGTCCCCTATTGAGATAATGAGAAGAAGAAATCAGGCATAAACTTTGTTGTCATTCCTGAGAGCTGCACATGGAAGAAAGAGTGTGATCAGAACTTTGATTAGGAATGGATGCACAAGAGACCACAGTGCTACCTCCAAACTCCATTAATGAGCCTCATTAATATCAAACTCTGCAATTTCCATCTTTTTGGTGGAACATCTGTTTAAAGAAATGACGTGTTAAAGAATTAAAAGAAAAATCCTGGTTTTCGTGCCATGAAAAAACCCTTTTAACTGAAGTTTCTGGAAGCCTTATCAGGGGAGGAAGAGTTAAATCTGTTCATTTTTCACTTTAAACGACTCAGACTTGAACTAATCTGAGTGCTCAGATGATTCTACCCTTGTACACAATATCCATGCTGAACCAGAGACTGAGTACAGAAATGCTTAATTGCTTTGTAACATGAGATGGACACAGTAACCTCATCTTGAAATAGATGAGATGATTAAAAACTTTGAAAGGTAAAGAAATCATCTCTCCAACACTTCCATTGTAGGAAGGGAGGTGGCAGATACCAGTGTTCATGACATACGAGACAGGAAATGCAACACTGAGGCTGTCTGCAATATGAAACCAAAAACAGACAATGGATCCACATCATTTATACACCACCACACATATCAACAAGCTGACTCAGCAATGTTTGCACAGCATTTAAAATAAAGCAGACTCCTGAGACCCTGCTCAGATCTAGTGAAGTGAGGGACAACATCTGTTCTTCACTGACCGTTTAGACCGGAGGACTTCTGGGAAGATGGTGTTAAATGTGGAGCTAAAGGTCCAACAGAGGTCCTGTGATGGACTTTTAAAAACTTTCATGACCACAAACAGTCCAATCAGTGCAGTTAAAGTAAATCTGACACATTCAAATATACACGTTTATTCATATGTACTGTCACTTTAATAACAAATGAATAAACAATTCTATTCTCGTTTTGACTTGAAGCTGGGTCGTGCACCACTGAATAAGGAATGAACAAAGTACTTCTGAAGGAAACGTGCCGCATGTTTTATAAAAGTCTGGGACAAAGTGAGTTTTATTTCAGTCATGTGTTGGAGAAGCAGCTTTGAGCAAGCCAGAAAATGTGAACAACGTGATAAAAAAAAGGACATTTCCATGCTAGTGAATTCATTAGAACCTTAGACTGGGTTGTAGAAAAAACAATGCTGTAGACCAGACCACAATTACACAACCGAAATCCAAGATAGTAATAATGAGTCAGCAAAGTTCCCTTCATCACAGACTTTAGCTCGACTGAAATAAGGACCAACACAAGGCCACTTCCACCTTTATAGACACCAATAAACAATAATAAACAGTCCTGCAGACATTCTGTAAAGCAAGTGAATGAGTATTTAACTCAGTACAACCTGGAAAAGAGGCAGAGCTACAAGAATATGGAAGCAACAGCTAACAAGCAGCTTTATACTCTGCCCATGAGTCACATCCACAGTGATTGGTTAAAGGCTGATTGCACAAGTAGATGGTGAAAAGGAGCACACTTCCACTTTGTGCAATTTAATTTAATTCCAGTCGATAATGCTTATTAGTCCTGAGGGAAACGAGCTGTTGTAGTAACTCATTAAGGTTGGAAGATGATTCTTCTATGGAGATTCGTTTATCGAAAAGAGACTGTTTACTAAATCAAATGGCAACAACTAAAGCAGCTAGAACGCACATAGTGATTACACACATGAACAATCTAGCTGCAAGCTACATAACAAGAGAGACTACGTGACGCCAATAACTCGTGTTTCCTTTTACTAATGTTGTAGGACGGACGACAGCCTCCTCGACTCTCTTCAAAGCTGTTTGAATGTGGAATCAGAGTGGGCATATCAGTGACTGGCTTCAGCCAGCATCTGAAGAGCACAGATAAATAAAAAAAGGGAGCAGATGTGGTACAGTGTGTACCTGTTGCTAGGGCAACAGGGCCATTCAGAGCTGTGGTTATGTCACACAGCCAAAGAAATCTAGCAGCCACAGCTCTTCATTTGCTTCATGACCTCTCACCAGCAATATTCCTCTCCCTTTCATCATACGTACTAAATTCATATACAAACAAGCTGTTACATTCAAGTGTTTTGTGTTCAAAGGCCAAAGATTGCATCAGTTTTTGGGAAATTAGTGTGAACTATTAGAAAATGTGGGGGAGTTTTTGCTTGTCTGTGGATTGGTTGAACTTTAACACAGTTCACAGTATTAGTTTCAGTTCAGTCTGTGGGTAAACAGTCCTTGGTAACTCATGCTGACTTTACAGATCTGTTTCTGCGCTATTACATGAAGAAATACACAAAATATAAACTAAAGCAAATGAAGCAGCTCTCTTAAATGACACCAAAGGGCACCGCTTATCTGACTATATATCAGGAGTTACAGTGGTTCTTAAATTAAAGGAGGAAGTGAAATGTCTGTTGTGGTGAACTGCTGTCAGCAGAATAGTTTAATGCTCATCTAGCTAGTATCCTCTCAAAAAGACTGACGTTTAGCAAAAATAAAATGCTAGTTCACAGGTTTAAGCTCACCTGTGTAATGGAGCCCCCTCGGTAGGAAACTGCAGGATCTGGATGGATTCTGGTCCCTGGGATACCCTTTGTGATGCTCCCCCCCTGGACAGCTAAAAGAGAAGATGAAAAGAGAAACATATCAGAAAGCTACAGAGTCAAAAACATAGACGTCAAAGAAGGAATCCTGTGAAGTTGAGACAAGAAATCACAGGTTAAATAACATTTAATGATGACCAGCCTCTCACTTAAAGCACTTTTTCTCATTCTTCACATCTTCTAAAGTCAGGTTCAACAGGTTTGAGAGATTTTAAGTCACAATTCATTTAAACTGAGATTTAGGTCCAGTGTGGGTCAGTAAGAGACCACCATGTTACTTTAAAAGGAAGTAAATATATCTACATGAAAGTGTGTAGAAAATAGAAATACTAGTAATTTATGTTGTTAATCGTTGGCGTAGAAAAAAAATAAAAGACTGAAAATAAGTTTACACAATTTGTTGGTGATCTTTCTATTCATGACAGGTAAAAAGGAATACTTGAGCACTAACCACGTCCAGAAGCACTATCATGAGGAGCCCCCTGAGACGGCAGATTATCGGCTTGAGAGGAGGAACTGTGAGGCGACAACGGCTCCCGCTTCACCACCGGGAAGCTTCCTGCTGTGCAGCACATTACAAGGTAGAAATATCAGAGCACATACAGGAATAATGTGACGGAGAAGTCACGAGGAAGCTGAAAACATCCCCAAAAAAAAAAAAAACTGGACTGCCACCTGTCCGTTTAACTCACCCAATTTCTTCTCCATCCAAGGTAACCCCATCGTTGAGTGGGGGATCTTTGCATGATCCAAACCGTGAGCAGGACTGTGCAACTGTATGGGAGTACCCTGAGAAAACAGGATTTGAAAACCTTATTGGAACATATTTAAACTCGGATCCTCGCTGTTTAGGTTGTATTTGTCTTTTGAAAATGTACCAAATATACAGTCCTTCAGTTCCACGTTCCAATTTTAATGAAGTACTGATCTGGTTAGTTAAATTCAGTTTGATTCAAATTCTTTATCTCTGAACTTACAATACTATTTCACACCAATTTGACTGAACTGAGACATGATGTACCTGTGTGATAGAACCTCCTGGCTTGGTTGAGGAAATGAGAGGCGGAGGCTCTGGCATCGTTAATGGTCTCACTGCTGCTAACCTCACACTATCCTGCGGCAGACCAGACAGCGATGGGTGGCCAGCTTGCTGGAACGCTATACAACAAAAAGACATTTTGTCATTAATTTGACAGAGTATTCTATCACTTCCCTTAATAAAAAGTGAAATGTAGCTTATTATGATTAGAAATCATTGAAATTATTACTGTTAAATGGGAGCAGGTGCTGGTCATGACTGATCTTGGCCATGTCTCGTGAGGACAAGGAGTATGGCGAGAGAACTTGGCGACCCAGGTTTGAGGTTCTGGGGTCATCAGGGCCTAGCGCCTGTTTCTTAATGTCACCATGTGGAGAGAACGCTTGAGACTTCTCTGCAACAGCATCACATAAAGAAAGTTAGAACCACGACACAGCAACAAGCTCAGCTTTATCTAAGAAGCCACCCCTTTTTGCCAGTACACTTTATCTCCCATCACACAGCATATCTAAACAAAAGTATAAAGTGCATCACGCCACTTCCTTCCTATAATGACTCACTGCAAAGTTAGCGTAACAACCAGGGCTGCATAATATATACATTTATTGTTGTTACCATATCAATGTGTGCAACATCTCAAAGTACAGTTTGCAATGCAAAACATGACAGGCTCTTCTATTTCAAGCACCATGCACTTAAACTCCATATCTCAATAATAGATTTACTCAATCTGAAGGTGGTGGTTGAGATGCTGAAGTACACGGCAAGTACTTTGAGCATCATATCAAAATAGAAGAATGAGGAAAATGTGAATTTTTTGCAATTTATTCAAGTAATATTAAAGCAGCCTGTTTGTTTTAATTTTTAATGCAACAAACTCAAATACCACTACTAATATTCAATTTAACTGTATTATACCAGGCTCTTGTTGAATTATCTTGCATGAACATCATAAGAAGTAACTCAGTTGGAACAGTTACCAGAAAACAAACAACACTTCAGCCTCAGCATCGTTTTCTTACACACAGACACAAACAACATGATACACCGTGTTCACCAACAGATACATTCTAATCCCAACTTAACCATAAACCTTTTTCCATGTTAACAATTAAGAACATTGGCAGTATTTTAAATTAGGAGTTGCAAAAAATTTAGCATTGACAGCTGCTGTATCAGGTAGTTAAAAAACACCTCACTCTGTCTTGTGCTGCTCTTACAAGTTATTCACATTCCACAAGCTTAACGTAAATCCACTAAACTAGACTACATTCCCTTCTGAGTCAACAGCAGGACCTTTATCAGTTACCTCACAAAAACACATAAAAAACCCTGAACACTGAAGAAGAGACTCGAGGTTAGACCTTGTAGAAAGGACCTGCTATGTAAAACTAGATCAAATCTTCAGAAAACTACATGCAGAGGATTTTTATTAACTTTTCATTTGTTGATCATCTCACTGTTCATCTTATCTGATGTTCCGAAATCCATTTTTAAAAGACTTAATGTACCAAATAATGCAGAACTACGTGGTGGACTAAAATCGCTTTAGGGATCTTAGCAAAAAGAATAAAATATGAGGAAAAGGCTAAAGGAAGATTTCCTGAAAGGCAGTGAAAGCATACCATCTTTTTCGCTGGTGGAGGGGCTACGAGAGCGAATGTGAGGGCTGGTGCTGATAAGAAGCTCCCGGTCTCTGTCTGCCTGAGGGGTATAAGGCTGCTGTTTGCCTGGCTGGCCTATAAGCTGCTGCTGCTGTTTGACTTCCTGGGAGGACTCCCCATGAGCCATGGTGATCTGTTCCTGGTACAGTGCCAGGGCATGATGGGGCTGCACTGCCTTCCCACTTCGCTGAACAGAGACATCTGATGTCTTTAAACAGAGAGAAAAAAGATGGTTACATACCAGCAACACATAATACAAGTTCATTTCCACCAGGAGTCGACATATGGTCGGCTACATCTGGTCAGTATCCTATCATGATAGCAAAGATGCAGCTCTTCTTTCTTGTTAAGCTAATGTTCCACTAATCCCTGGCATCTTATTCCTTCTTCACAAAGAAATTCATCCCATCTTCCTCCATCTGGCTGCCTTAAACAAATATAACTTTACAATTTTACTTGTTGGAGTGTTTCTGTAAACTGTGAGGAGGGAATAGCTCAGATTACCACTGCAAAGGGAGTGTGTGTGTATTATGTGCTTTTAGCTGGGGGGTTTTCATACACAAACACTTTGTAAAAGACTGATTTTCGCATAACTCCTGTGTCAATCATTCACTCACAATTGGTGGTATCGTGGCAGCTCTTTGTTTGAGCTGCTTGAGATCCAGGGGTTTCTGCAGTGGAGATGAAATGACCCCGTCATGTGTGTAGTTCAGCAGGCTGGGCCGTGGAGAAGTAATTCTGCAAACACACGCAGGAATATCTTGTGAAGAAGTACTAGTAGTAGTGAAGAAAAGCCACCACTTCTTATTTACTGTGCTCGCAAACTGATGACGCACATGACAATTTTAAACACATCCACAAAGTGCCTTGTGTTGTTTACTGTGACTATCTGAAAAATCCCCTGCAAATTCTAAATGGAAGAACGTGTTAAGAGAAGAAGTGCAATCTGTGATAATACCCCACATGACTACCGACCAGTTTACCCCCCTTCCTACAGACTGTAAAGTTTGATTGTATTAAATCAGATGAGTTTTTTCCAGCATTGATCAGAAACCCATCTAATCTAATGCTAGATTATTACAGGGTGATTTGACCACACCTGCAGCATCAATAACTACCAAAATTAGGCAGGAATTACATGTGAAGCAGCAAAATTTTGTTATAATGTGGATAAAATGATAAATGTGATGCTAAGTAACATGCTGTGTCATTAAAACAATAAAATCTGTATTAACAGCCCCATTTTACAGACATGAAAACCAAAACAAACTGTAGTTACAATAAACTACAGTCGTTTAGATTTATCTTAATTCAAACTTTTTTGGAAGTGTTTGGGAAAGAAGAACACTAGATAACATCAAAAGTACTGGTATTATATTTTAAATATATTTGAGCAGAAACCTGTGCAGAGTTTGAGACTGTGTGAAAGACCCACTCTGATTAAAACTGTGTTTTTTGTGTTGTTAACATGTTCTTGTGGCATTTTCCTGATGCTAAAGGACATATCTTAAGAAAATTAAGCTCAAAATCACATTTCTGAGTATTTCTACATTCAAATCACTGTGAATCAGTAGCAGACGCAAAAATGCGTCCAGAACAGACTGGATTTGAGAAGTAGAAAAGCCAGTAGGCATGGCCACAAGCTCCTACTATGCTAGCTGTAAGCTAGCAGTAGCACTAGCATAAACAAAGATGCTAGAAGACATATCTTAAGAAAATTAAGCTAAAGATTGGATTTCGGAGTATTTCTGCATTCAAATCGCTGTGAATCAGTAGCAGATGCTAAAATGCAGCCTAAAAAAAGACTATTTGTGACGTAGAAAATCCACTAGGCAGACCACAAGCTCCTGCTAAGAGCACTACCTCCTGGTAGTACTAGCATAAACAGAGAGCTCTTATTAACGGAGAGGGGCGGGGAGATCCTTGGCACCAACAGATCCACTCACAGCACAGAGCCGAATTGCGAATGAGCTGCTGCCGTTATGCAGAAACTACCTCCTAGAAAACGGCACAGGTTTTACAATCTTGGGCAAAAACGCCATAATCAGAATTTAAAAACCACTGAGATGCTTTAAAATAGCTCAAAAGATGATCAGAGTGGGTCTTTAAAGAATAACATTAATAAAGGTACAATATTGAGCTTTATGTCTGCTGATGACCCAACATACATACATACATGACATACTTTGAACAGTGGGCACAGACAGAAACACACAGTCCTTCCTTTCAATTGTTTGCTTTGGCACAGAGGACAACATTTCCCTCAGCTCTGCCAGTACATGCAGTCTGCTGTCATGGAAAAAAAACTGAACAAACACGGCGCTAACAGGACGAATCACTCTGCCGACGTACTTTGACACCCATTTGTTCTGGCCTCATTCACAGACACTCACACAACATATACTAATGGTAAATATATACTTCATTCATACAAAGTGAAAATAAAATCCCTGGTTGACTGAAAAGTGCAAGCTGTGGTGTACAAACACACACATGCGCGTAGACACACACACAAGTGGCTTGACGAATATGGCCTCACTGCCTTACTGTGTAACTAGGCAACTAATACCACTTCAAAACCCTCTCTGCTTTGTTTTCTAATGTTTGTGGTGGTAGAGCAGAGAAGTAGGACATCCAATAAGAAACTCAAAAAGCAGCAGCCCTTTGACACAAATAATCAGTGAGGCCAAAACATGTCAACAGGTGAAAAGATGAAAAATTGGAAAGATTTAAAAATAGTTTACTGTGTCTATTTTCAAATATATAGCTAGAAAGAAACATATGAAGGAGCAATAAGCCAGAAATCTTACCGATTCTTATCTGTGTTTTCTGTCTCTTCCACTTCATCAGCACTGCAAGTGGCACTAGAGTCGCTGTCCCCGTGTGAACCTGTTTTGGGTGTATGCTCCTTCTTGGAGCTCTTGGTGCAACTATTAACATCTTCCTTCTCTGCTGTTGAAGGTGTTTTATCTGCAGCATCATTAAATGACACTGACTGTGGCGGCTCCTTGTTGGGCTCCCCTGTGTCAGTCTTTATTTCAGTCTTAATGGCTGAATCTGCCTCTTCCTTGACATTAGGTTTCTCGTTTCCAGCTTGACCCATGTCTGACTGGGCCTCCTCTTTTTCTCCAGAGCTGGAACTGCCCTTGGACCTGCTTGAGCCTTCCTCTTTAGCTTTGCTGTCCTCGGAGGAGTGTGGCGAGGGCAAGCTCTCTGTGTCCGAGCTGTTGTTTGCTCCACCTGGTAAAGGACCACGAAAGAGGCACAGATTGTAGTTTGCACTGTAAATCATTTTGTCCTTTTTTCCTCCATCTGTTAGACCAGATTTTTCACAATACCAGCCTTCTGACTAATCAGGTTTCACCCTGTAATAAGGGGGAACATAAAACCAATTGGGATGATGGATGTAATCTCCTGAGGATTTAATGATCCACTGTGGAAGTACAGTGTGTGTAATATGGTTCTGTAAACAAACTAGCAGGATTTCCATGCCACTTTTTGGCTTGTTGTTAAAGATCACAATTACCAACACAAAGCTACTTTTATAGAGTTGGAGGTAGTAGTTTAAATAAAGAACTACAAAGCAAGTACTTCCAAACAGCTGCTGACAACTTATAACATGCTATTAGAGGGTCGACGGTTTGCTAACACTGAAAAATGTATTTTAAAAGTTAGCTAATTGGAACTATCAGAATCTGATTATAGGCAAAAATCCAAGACATTAAAAACTATGAAAGTCAACCAATTTTTGAACAATTTCTAAAAGATTAAAGACAAGTTTATAGTAGGACAGAAGATGCTGATTTTACTTTTTAGGGATGTATCTTGTGTTTTACAGGCATTTTTAAATAGGAGGGGTTATAAAAATGAGAAATTCTTTTCAAATCCATAAAACTTCTAACGATAAACTGGTGAATGCAGGTTAAACAGAAGACAGATTTACCTTCTCCATCTTCAGGGGCTTCCTCTTCATTACAACTGGCTCCTGAACCTTCCATCTCCTCCTCCTCTGCAGCATATGGAGCATTGGCCTCTTCATTCTGTGAAACTTTTCCCCTTCGACGGGCTTTTCTCTCTTTCTCCTGGGTTAAAACACGTGCAGAGCAGAACAGATAAAATAAACAAAAACATTCCAAATAAAACCAGAAAAGTTATTTTTATAGAAAAACTTAAAACTAGTTTTCTCGGTCAGATTCAGGTGAAACAGGAATGACTCGACTATTTGCTTACAGATTTCATTTTATGCTGCTGCAGAATCTCGTCCAGTTTCTGCCTCTTCTTGTAGTTGAAGTAAAAGTTTTTGCACTGTGAAACGGTTTTTGATCCCACCATCTTGGCGATGGCGGACCAATTCCTACCATACTGGAGAAGGCCTGAAAAAAGAAGATGAGAGTTTGGGGGTTAGAAGAGGGTAGACATAAAAACACAGCTGTAAAAATTGTAATTTCTTTCATGCGAAGTTCTTGTTGAAAAGACAGAAAATCCATGCAATCCATATTTAAAGGTGTATTTATTGGCAAAGTAGCATAGCTTTACACTTCCTGAACAACTTAAGAATTATTACGAGTAAAAAGATGAAGGAGAGATGCAGTAGGTGAGCTGCAGTCACACAAATGACATCAGTAACTCTTCCCTTCGGGGTTACTCTGTGTCATCTTCTAACTGAATTTGATGTGACCCAATTCCAAGAAACCCAAGCCCTTTACCCAGCCAAGCACATGATTGTGTCTTACACAAGAGTCAACAGGCACCCGCTGGGCCAGAGCTGTGATAGATCAACCTGCCATGAAACACACCAGCTCACACAGACACACAAATATCCACTGAGTGTATCTTGCTAAAAGAAAACATGTAAAGCAGTAGTGAGAAAGTATAGAATTTGCTCCAGTGCCCCTCTTGTAGAGTCTGCTGTTAGCCAATGGCATCTCATTAACAGTGTATGTTGTAAGAGGCTTAGTTTACACCACCCACTTGTTTCCTGTGCCAGCCCGACAGGTCCTGGCAACAGGACAGCTTCTTGAAAGGTCGTTGGGGGGGAGGTGGGTGGGAGAAGTGTTATTAACAGGCACAGAGCCAACACATCTCAGGATAACCTTGGACATGAGTTCAGAGGTCTATGCATCTCATTGCTTAATGGAAGTAGTAAGACGAGGAATAACTCAGAGCTTCAGGAGAGAAAGTTGTTTACAGTCCAGTGATTTCAACTCGTATTTATCAACAAGGCTGAAGCTGAACAAAAATAAAGATTATTACTAACTGAACAAGAGTTCCAAAAATACATTTTTTTTGCTGTTTATGTCGATGAGGCTCCTCAAATTTAAAAACCTCAAGAATGACATTTCTATCAGAATGTCTGTGTTAGTATATCTTAACATTTATCCACATACCAATAAGGATAATAAAAAAAAAAGAATAAAAAAGTTCTGCATCATCCGATCAATGATGGTATAATAAGAAGTGCCAAAAAACTAACTCAAAGTCTGAATTTTAAATGTTAAAAGCTGCTGTACACTTTCAACCAGTCACATGTGTTGCCAGTAACAGCCATGACTCAAAAAGCCTGACCAGGAAAGAAAGAGAAACCAGTTGGTCAAAGTTTGTCCAAGAGGAACGAGACACGTGACACACGCATATTAACCTTTTACAGCCAAAACACAAGAAGAGAAGAAGAAACTTCCATCTGCCCAAAAATATAGACGATCCTCAAGCTGATCCAAACTGTTTAACTGTTTGTTCCATCACATACAAAGAAACAAATGCTCGATTTCGACAGAAGAATCACACATGGGAGAAATATCCAATAAGAAGAAGCCATACTGAAACAGGTGGTAACTTCACACCCAATCATGACACTGCATTCCCATAAGCTCCTCCCAGAAAAAAGGTCAATCAACACCTGGTGCAGACTGAAAGTTGTTGTTCCTGTCTGTCACGTCAGTCGTTTTGTGGCCCTCCTCCGGATAACGCTATCAGACGCTCTGATCTCTGGAGGGCCAGTGGAGACGCTTTTCTGGGCTGGCCCTTCCGATCCAGAGCAGAGGAGATGAGAACAGCTCGGTCTTGGCGTTCTTCCTGCCAGCTGACTTGTAATTTGAGCTGGTATAAGGTTGACACGCTCCAAAACAACACATGCTCTTGGTCTCTCCCCTCCTTTGCCTTCTGCCGTGTCCTCCCTGCGTTTCGATGAGTGCTGGTGTGTTATTCTCTGCCGCGTCTCTCCCCAATGGCGGTCGTCTGAGAAGACTTCCACAGGAAAGTGGGACTGTGGGGCGGCGCTATGTGCTCAGCCTTTCTCTCCCTCATCTGATCTCTCCTCTATCTTTTTTTTCTCTCTCTTCCCTCCCTCTTTCCGTCAGTCTGTCCCTCCCCCTACCTCGCTCTGCCAGCAGGAACAGCGGCACGCACGCACACACTAACTCACACACATACACATGCATGAGTGAGTACAAACTTGCTGGAACCCCCCTCTCTCTGTCTCTCTTGTTAATACTCTTGCACACAGACACAAACACACATTCAAGCAGTCCAAGAGTAAACAGAGAGCAGCGAGGGAGAGGAAAGAGATGGAGAAAGAGCGCAGCCACCGAGCCACAGAGACAATGGAGAAATGGAAAGGAAATGATTCAGAAGTGGAGAGTAAGCACAGAGAGTAGAGGGGGCACAGAGAGTAGAGAGGGAGTTGATGTTGATACCATGAGAAAGCATAAAGGCTTTCACATTTTTCCTGACTGACCTGCTTTTCATCTTGAATGTGACCTCTCCAGTTTATAACAACACAGAGTGAGGGGAGAGAGAAAGTGGCTGGGGAAAAGGAGGCATTTGCCAAATCTTCCACAGCTCCTGCCAATCTGGGCTGTCGCCATCTCCCAACACAGACACGGGAGTGAGAGATGGAGCAACAGCAGAGATGGAAAACTGAAAAGATAATACAGCAAACTCTACCTGCTGCTCCTTTAAATCAACCCTTCATGCAAACAGTGCAGGTTTCATTATCCAGCTGACTGCCTGCACCCAAGCAAAACCTGCCAGATTAGAACACTTACATAAACCCCTGCCAAAACTGCTGCACATGCAACCAAACACTGCGTGGACCCGGCACACACAAACAGAACTTTTGCAACACATCATGGACGCCCACACAGACAGGCAGAGCTGCTGGCTTTGACAGAGCAGTGCTCCAAAGCTCGGCCGTCTGCTGCACGAGCAGCGAGACCTCATCATCATCATTAAAGACAAACTGGCTGCCACCTTCAACCTGGACCAACTTAAGTCCTGCCAAACATTATAATGCCATTATTCAGATCTGGTTAGTTCAAAGTGGTAAATACAAACACATCAAAACATATAAGCTTCTTTGATAAACATTGAGCACATAAAATGCACCTGAACAACCGGTTTTATATCAAGACACTGAAGGATTGAGGTAACAATCCTGGAGAGGTTCTTGAACTGGGGCGACCCGTTTGGTTGTTAAGAATGTAGTTGTCAGAACTGATTAAAACATTAAGAACAGCTCCTCCTCTTTAGCCCCGCTGTACTGTAGCAGGAGTTCTGTTTTTGTGGTTACATAAGCCGTCATAGAAGCCCTGCTTCGGCTGAGCTGGCAGGCTAATCCTCAGCAATGGAGTGCCCCACTAATCCCGTGGCAGGAGAAAGGAACTGAAGACATTAACCAGGATTACTACTCAGGACCATGTTGAAAAGAGGCTACTGCCAGTTATCACAGTGTAACCTCCTAGCATAGGAAAAATGCCCCTTACTAAAAACATATTTTGCTGAAGACACTCCACAGACCAACGCACATTTCATATCACGTGTAAGAGGCACATCGTCTGCTGCTGAATAAAAGTGAAAATAGCCAGAAGAATTCCAGAATTGACACTATGACATACGGCCTGTTAGCATCACAAAGCAGCTGCAATTGCAGCAAATTTGTCCTGATTTAATTCTGGACATTAGAATCATGACACAGTAGATGAGAATCAAATGTTGAGTGAACCACAAGTCACCGAGGATCTCATTCAATCACTAACGGAGGCCAATGCACTGCAGGTAACAACCATGATAAAACATGCTCGCAGTCACATTTGGGGATAGGAACATAGGCAGGATGTCAGTGACCTCTGCAAATCAGCCACAGGCTTCTGGGTAATCTTCAGTCAGGGACAATAAACAGCCCAAGTTAATGACTGCTACATTTGCAGAGGTTAGCTGATAAGAGACAGACTTTACAACCTCCTTGATAGAAAACAAGCAATCTTGACCCAGAGACACGGGGAAACGGCTCCAAAGACCATCAAATGCCTTCCAGGCAGAATAAAAAATGCACGATCAGACAATCTAACAGCACGTGGTGGCTGCCGCCTCACTCACAGGAAGTCACACCCGCATCAGTTACTGATATATTCAAACAGTGCCTGAGCTGCTAATGTTAATTAACTTCACAAGTCTGTAACACGATACATGCAGCTGAGGAACTTGTCACATGAAGAAGAAAAGCACACTGTGCATTACCTTTCTTGGCAGTTTCCATCTCTTCTTCAGTCCAGCGAGAGCTCTCATTCATTTCCAGATTCACTGTCAAAGAGAGAGAGAGAACACTTTAGAGAAAGTGGGAGGAGGTGGGGGAGTGGGCAGCTGTCACACAGTCAGTTACAGAGTGACTGACAGAAGGAAAGGAAGGGGAAACATACATTAAAGAAGAAAAAAAAAAGAGAGGGTGGGGGCAGGGCAGCTTGTGCTGTTTGCCAGTGAAGCAGTGCAGCATGGGTTGCTAGGGACTATTTGTTTTAGATGGAGGAAGAAGGAAATCCAAGGAGAGAAGTCAGTTAATGACTACAGACATAAAAACTGGCTACTTTCCCTGGCCAGACCATAAACCCGGTCGTCCCAGTGTGGCACACAAAAGAGTGTAAGTACTTATGTGTCCTCTATATGGACCTGTGAAGGACATAATGAGCAAGTTAGTAAGATGGGAGAACAAACAGCGGCAGGGTGGGGCTGCTGACTGAGAGCCCCTACGGCCCCTGTCACCTGGGGATTCTCTGTGACTCAACCTGTGATGTAGGAACAACTGCATGCACACACAACTGTTGATGCATCAGAAGTTCTGTACTGTACTGTAATGTTCATGTAAGATATGGCTGAATTATCTAAGAAAAAAGGGAGACCTAAGCGCAGGAAAAATGCCAGCACAGAGTATTTGTCCTTATGTAATACTGTCGGGTTTTTTAATCAAACAGCAGGAGTCTGACTCCACGCAGTAATAAATAAAGATAACATGTTTCGTTTCCTAATGTGTCAGTTGTTTGTGTAAATCTGGAAAAAGTAGTGTTGGCGGACAAGAGGGGAAGAAAAGGACGAGAACAAAGGAACAACAGTACACTCTTGTGGTGAGGGAAAGGGGGACACACCCAAATCTAAAGTGATCAGAGTTATAGGTTCTATAACATGACTGGAGTTTAATCATTCTGGAAAACTGTAAAAGCCTTAAAAATTAATAATGTTTATCTTTTAGATCCAGACAGAAATTATGGTATTCAAATTGTGACTTTAAATAAAACAGGCCACATATTGATTCTTTATTTAAAAAATTGATTTAAAAATGATTTGATCAGAAATGGAATCATAGTGTTCGTCTGCCTCGACCCTTCAAACTACAACAACAACAGGCTTCTGCTGACGAGTTAAAATATACTGGGACAGAAGGTCAATCTGGATAAATTTAGACTTTAGACTGACCGAGCTCGTTGCCGAGTGGTGGCGTGGTGGTCTCCTCTCCCTCGCTGGTCATGGAGCGGGTAACACGACCTTTACGGCGGCCCTGGCTGTTGGCAGTACGTCGTCCCTTGACAGCCACAGCAGGCTCTTTATCCTCGGCATCTTCTCCAGAAGTATCGTCCCTGCATTTCAGGAATGTCAACATACTCAGCAAAACCAGAAATAACATCTGAAAATTGCAATGAGGCTGCTTTTACACTTTTACTCTTGCCGCCTGTTGATGCTACAAATGAATGATCCACAGGAGACTCATTTCTTCAGGTATCCACCATTCAGATATCAAATGTTCAAGTAGTGCAGTTATGTTTGAGTAGCTCTTGTTCTACACTTGTTTTCATGCACAACTCTTCTTCTGCTGCCATCCCTGATTTCTACTGCTGTTCAGGAAGAGAACTGCAGCAGTGTCATTACAAAAAGCAAACAGCAGCCAAACTGCTTCATCTGATCACATGATTCAACAACACGAATGAAAAGGGAAACATCGAGTTTATTTTAGTGTTTCTAAATGCATCTTGCTGCTCACTGAGTCACTGTTAAGCTGCTACAGGTCAGCTTTGTGTTCATTTATATTTTTATTTACCTAACACTTAATTTTTGTATAGTTCTAGTTGATTTAAATGATAAAATAATATATTTGCAGTTTTAAATGTAAGTTACAATGTATTGAATCACTTCATGTCGAATTGTTTTGATTAAAGGCTAAATCATATCAAATCGCCTCCAGCTGCTTGTGTATTTTTAATAAATAAGATGATTAGTGATTCTGAGGTGAAAATTTTCATATTTTTTATGTTTAATTCTATCACAATCATTGAATGAGTTCTTAAATAGAGATCAAAACCATGACTGATGATGCAATAAGAATCAAAGTTTGTTCAGTTCATCTCATGTGTAAAGCCTTTCTGAGATGTTCTCTTCATCTGAATGGGCTGGACAAGTAGCTGGACAGACAAGCACAACTGTTTTCCATGTTTTTACACGACTGGTCAGAAGTTTGAACACACCCTTGATTTTATTGGTTTTCTTTATTTTTATGAGTATTTACATTGTAGATACTTACTGAATGCATCAACACTATGAATAAAAAGAATTACATAGTAAATAAAAGAATCTGACATAACTAGAAAAACGTGTTTTTTAAATTTTGGATGCTTAATAGCCACAAAACGAATGATGGTCCAAAGAAACACAAAGCGGATGGCATGTCACTGCAGGATGCTGTGGTAGCCATGCTGGTCCATAAGGGTCTGATTCACACAGTCTCCTCTGAATAGTCTGGATCTATCTGGACTTTGATGTGCTGTTAATTTGTAATTACTGATGTTGGTGATTCGGAGGTGACTCTTGGTCTTCCTGTCCTAGGCTGGTCCTCAAGTGAGCCAGATACATCGTCACGCTTGATGGTTTTTTTCCCACCAGCATTTAATGACACATTCAAGGTTTCTGCAATTTTCTAGATTGACTGACCTTAATTTTGTAAACAAATGATCTCTTTACTTAGTATAAAACTATACTAATACTTAAATCCATCATCATGTGCTTATTGCTGTTGGTCAGAACTGCTTTAGTCCCAACAACTTACGAGCAGACAAGTTTTTCTGTATTTAAAAAGATTGTTAAAATCCTGCAGAATAAGACAACTTGTAAGACATAATATGAACAGGTACTGAATGTCTACGTTGTTCCATTCTTTTTATTTTCCAGGATAATTTATTGAGTGTCAGCACAATGGCCTGCCAGGAGATCGCCACTGAGCTTGAACCCCCTGATCTTTCATTCATCTTCCTCCTACTCTCATTAATCTTGCTGAGAGGAGCTCATTGCACTCTAAATATAGGCAAGCCAGCTGTGCCAGGAGTGACAGGAAGGCAGCAGGGTGTGCAAAGAGTCACAGAGTCCCCAGGCCTTGTCTCAGAGCAGGGAGGCAGAACGGTTCGTCATCATCATCTTCTTTTCCAACCCAGCTGCTTATAAATATAAGCTGACATTGCTTGAAACAGCTGTAGTATACAGCCACAGCTGACAACATAAAACAGTGTTTTAAACATACCATCGATATCTCTCAGTGACAACTCCATCTGTTGTTTGGCATCCCTTCACTAATCAATTCACCCGCCTGCCCACCCAAACATTCATCCACACACTTATTTACAATCCCATGTTTTAAATAAGCAGTGTTTTTGTTTTGACACCAAAATGACTCAAATTTTTTAAAAATAGGTTCCAAATTTTAGAAAAACTAACAGAAAATCAGTGGCAATTGAAGTTTTGATAGATGATACTGAGTTCATACAAAGCGCATGTTAGAAAGGATTTACTCAGTTCCAGCTTTTCCTCTCACTCTGTGTGTTTCTGATAAACGAACCACACCTAACAATAACTGAAACATTAAAAAAAAATGACTTAATGATTTTATTAGAATTAGAATTCCGCTTACTTCATTCCATCTTCTTTGTCTTCAGCTTCATTTTTCTCTTCGTCCCGCTCTCCCTCCTTCTCTTTCTCCTCCTTCTCCTTCTCCTCCTGGCTGTTTCGGTTTACTTGTTGCTGCTGCTGCTGCTGCTGGCCATGCTGCAAAAAATAAAGACATGCCTTAAAAATAAAAACAGGAACAACAAAGCAATGCAGACAACTTGTGTTTTATGTTTGCATGGAAAGACCAATTAATGATGCTCTTTTTACCCTGATATATCAGATAATCTGGTACAGTGTAGCTATCTTTTAATAATCTGATGGTCATTCCCAATAAATTGAATTTTTCTCAATTCATAGTTAAACCAGTTACTAAATAACCGTACGCAGCCGTGTCTCAGATAGCTGTTGCTGGTTGAGATGTGATACCGATTCCTTCTGCACACGTCCCATTCTACAGTCTTGACTTCAATAAACAGATTTATTGTTTATTTTTGTTTCCATAAAAACATTTTACCGATCAAATAAATGCTCCAAGTACAGGAACACTAAATATGATGTTATTTTTACTTTCTTTGCATAGTCAGAGCAACAGGCAAATGTTTGGACACACCCAGAAGAGACGGACCTAACAATGGCTGATAAGGACCCAGAGGGCTTTTATATAGAAAATATCAGGGAAGGACCATAAAATTATGCTTAAATAATTAACAGCACACACTCGCCATAAACAAGAAAAATGTATAAACTTCTAATGACATCTAATTATGAAATATGTTGGCGGCATTTTTCTTCAGGGCAGCATAAATCACCAGAACACCGTCACGGCTGCGACCCAAATTACTAAAGTTATTTAGTCCATTGTAAGCCATCAGAGGTGCACAGAGTGATGTCTAATCTGAAGATGAACATGTTTTTCGGTGAGTATCCACTTAGACAAGTTTTAAAACTGTAGCTTAAAGTTTTAAAAGTTATTAAGCAACTTCTTTAAAGACCCACTGCGATTAAAATATGTCTGCACAAGAGTTTATTTCGTTTTTAAACACATTTAGACCTAGGATTTTAAAAAAAATTTTTATCATTCAACTAATTTTCTGATGAGGTAAAACATAACAGGAAGTTTGGAAATCACAGCAGCATTTTTCTGCTGCTTTTTGGGCACCCAGAGCCACTTCCATACCAGTTTCCTGTCTGTCTGGGCTTTCAGGGTTAGAGTTCAGATGATTACTACACACAGTTAGACCTTAAACACAGCTTCTGGCGTTCACCCATCAAACAAACTACATTTGATGTCTGCATTTTCTGTTTTGTTTAAAGACAACAAACTATTTTAGACACAATCTCTTGCTTCCTTTGAAATGATCAACGTCCTCCAACTTTGATTAAAAAGAACAGAAAACAGTCTCAAATCATGCAACACTAGTGCTACAATTTCTAAGAAAACAGAATCATTTAAAAAGTTGGTCTTTTGCCATTTGCTTATGTTTTTGATGTATAACGATGCACTTTCTGTTCCTCCCACGCGAGCACATTCTTCTGTCACTGCACACTAATAGCTAAAGCATTTACAAAGTAAATGTCACAGTTATGAGCTGGTTTTGTCAGAAAAGGCTTCGTTCTGACACACAGGAAGAAGTCAAGATGCCATTACAATAACTAGCTTTAGTTTGACAAAACAATCACGATGAAAAGCGTGTGGATGTGTGAGGTGATCAGACAGTTATTACCTGGCTTCTTCCTCGTCTTCGGATGTTCCTTCGCACTATGTTCTTGTAGTTTTGATTCTTTTTGGTCAGGTAGTAAAACAGCACACACTCTGCCACCGTCTGAAAATAAAATGGCACTTTTCACTTCCTGTGATAGCAGGATCATTTCAAAACTAAAAAAAAAGACATAGCAAATAGAAAATAAAGAACACCGTACCTTTCTCTCTAGAAAAGATGCTATCAGGCCAAAGTTTTTGGGATGCTGAATGAACCTTTGGGGGAAAGAACAAAGTGAATTAGATGATTCAAAGTCTCTGAGTGCTTTAAAAACAATCTTATAAAAATGTTTATTCAAATCGATTACATAAATCTAAGATTTACAAGTGCCACTTCATATTTTATTAGAAAATTCCAGCAGTCACTAGTACAGATGGTGAATCTGAAAGGAGACTGAAGCTCTTTGTTTGTGGGTATGTTAAAAGTCACCAGTTTTACAGTGTGGTCTTGATTTAATTTGGCAGCTCTAAACGTCCTCTCTCAGTTCTCATGAAAGGGGAAGATTCACTTCCTTAAACAACAACTCAGTGACCCTTTACCGGTTGCACAAATTTCAAAGAGAGTAAACCATGTATTTTATCTTGTTACTTAAAAATAAAATGCCAAAACACCTTGTGTTTGGAGAAAATAAACTTTTTTTTACAATAATTAAGAAAATGTACATCATCCCAAAAAAACCAACAAAAACATAAATGGTGTATTTTTGCTCACTTCTCTCTGAAAGTGTCCTTCTCCTGCTCGCTCCACATGTTCATAACCTGCCGATCCTTGTAAACCTTCATGGGGTCGTCCATTAACCCATTCATGTTGATGAACTTGATGCGTTGCTGCTCAGCATCGAACAGCATCGGAGGGATGACTGCAAGCTGTCGCATTTGCTTCTCTGTGTGCTGATGAACACACATGCCAAAAGAAGAAGAAAGAGAAACCAAAATCCTGGAGTGAATGGAATGGTGTCCACTGAAAACTCCATCCATCTGCACAAGAACTCATAGCTTAAAAAGTAACAAGCATTTGTGTCGTTTGCACAGCCAAAAAAGTTCTAACTAAATTTAATTCCTATTTGAACAAATTCCCATTATTTAAATAGAAATCCAATTTTGGAAAAGAACAAGTACAATTATCACAGATTAAACTAACCCCTCCTTTCCATCAGACGAGTAACGTTAGTGAAGCGTAATACACGACTGATAGCTGCTATTAAAGTCGATGGGAACGTGTCCACCGGGAGCAAAGCGGTGCAAATCAGACACGTCTCAGACGCTTAGTGTTGCAGCCCTCTCCTAAATTTACGCAGCAGTTCTACTTTTTACGCACTATGCTTCTAAATGCGTCATGCTCAGAAGTTTAGTTTGTAGGTGGTGTGAAAATAAACCACATACCTTTTGGATATATGTTGTCGTCTTTCTCTCTGCTTGTTGTTGTGTGTACTGACGAAATCACGTGTGATTTCGCAATTTGCATGTAATTTTGTGATCTCACGGAACTAGCTGGATGGAATGCTTTCGCAAGTGATACGCGTCTAAAATGCTCCAGGAGGGAAGGGGCGCGGAGCTGATTTCACAAGTAAAATGCGTCGATTATATTACGGTAGAAAGGAGGAGTCTGGATCCAAAACAATATCCCATAAAAAATGCAGGCAAGAAGTTCATTTTGGAAAATGAACTGAAAACATTGTCAGGAAACACAATTTAATATCATTTTTTCTTCATGCTGTTTGTCTTCATGCCTTTAAAATACAATGTTTTAAATACAGCGTATTGAATTACAAAAAGAAAAGAAAATTACCATCTATTACTCAGTAATTTTGTTCTTTCCCTTGTCTAGATGAGGGTCACGGGGAATTTAGACTTGCTGCCCGACAAATAAAACTGTTCCATATTCTGTTTGTTCTTAATTCACTGTAGCAATCACTTTTTCCAGATGTCAGAATATTAAAGACGTGTGAAAGAACAAGAGAACCAGGTGATGAGGCCCAGGTAGCAGAGACATTAGCTGTACTGAGGCTCCTTGGTCTGATGTCTTTACACCAGCCCTGGTCTCTCTGGTACTACTATCAAATCCATCAGTCACCAATAAACTATCTTTGCACTCATGGACGCTGTGCAGCAAATGTTCATTTAGATATGAGAATCTATGATTCCAACAAAGAATTTAAGTTTTGGCTCAAATGTAGATGGAGAGCTTTTAAAAGGAAGAGAAGTTTGAGTGGAATGCTAATGGACCCCTGATTACAATCCAACGCTGACATTTCTAAAAGTGTCACCAAGGCGCACGTGCTGGATGAAACGATATTTAACTGAGAGCTTACCTCATGCTCTGATATTCCATCAATGATTTCAGAGACTTCATGTTCACTGCGGGCTGCAGATGAGGTCAGTCCTCCTCCACGCTGCCCAACACGACTGCAAAGGCAAAACACAGAAGGCCTGTTACCCTAAACTACACAGATTACTGTAAATGAACTGCCTACATCATAAATGAAAGAAATAAGTCAGTATTTCTTAACAACAGTAGTGATAACAAGGCAACAAACAGAATTATTGAGTTGGATGGGTGCCAGCTGAGAGAGAAAACATTATCCCACCTCTGCATTCGCTCCTGCAGCTCTCTTTGCTTGCGGATCTCTGGGAACTGTTTTTCATAGTACTCCCGCACCTTGCTCTCCTTGGCTCTACGCCGCGGGTTGTTTTCAATGCGCTCCACTTTCTTCTCCCAGGCCTCCATTAGCTGGTCATAGCGCTGGCAGAATTTCTGTTCCTGAAAAATCAGGGAAAAGAACAAATTCTTAACAGGACCTTCATCCTGTTTATGGCTTTAAGTAGAGATGTCTAACAAAAAGATCATTAGAAGATCAGGAGAAGTGAGGATTGTTGATCAGTGCTTCTTCAGAGGGTCACGCTGGATGTTCTATGGAGAGAAAAGCCTTGGACCACATGCCTGACATGCCACAGTTTTTATTTTTGTTTTTTTATCCTTCTCTCAGACAGCATATAAAGTTACACATTAATCCACATGGAGCTTTAGACATGATATGAGTGAGAAGCAGATACAAACACAGACTCCGACTTTAACACAGGTGTTCCATCCAGACATGAAACAACATTAATATACAAACAGAAATGTTGAAGAAGACCTTAGAGTCTGCAGATTTCACACTGAAACTCTTCGCTTAATTTGAAATAATAATGATTTATTCTTTTTTGTCACATTCTTCAACTCGTCTTTGAGCAGCCGGGCATGAACAGACCGAAGCTGCGTCGCCCTTATTGTTCTGTTTGGCTCACAACAGACATAATATTATTCTTTCACATGACAAGATGAGAAATCTTTTCTATTTGTTTTTTTATAGCTATCACTTCCCTGAGGCACTGTGCAAGTACTGACAACAGATCATACCCAAGGCTCCCTCCTCCCCACTCGTTCTCTTTGGCATGTCTAAAATGGCCACTCACTTCAAGAAGCAGCTGGCCCACTTTCACACAAGTCATCTGTCATCGGCCGAGTCCCAGCTGAGACTCACAAATGATGTTTTCTACTCACCCACTGCTTACGAGCATGATTTCTCCTTTTGAAATACAAGATGAGTTTCTTCCTCATGGCCTGGTTTCTGCAATGAGAACATAAAAAAAGAGGTACGACAATAACAATTAAAGAAACACTATCAGATAATAGTTAGGCTTTTACAACATTCATCACATATGTGCCTGTCTTTAACGCTTCTTAAGAGTCATTCATTTACTTAATGAACCCCCCCAAATCTCAGTTTACACTCTCACAGAAACACAAACAATGCAGGTCGTTGAGTGCAGCTGCTTGATAAACTCAATCTCTCATCGGGCTGGAAAGGAGAGCCAAACTTATAAAACTTGTCTGCGCTGGAAACAGACACAGAGCTTCAAATAAAGGTCAGGGCCAGTAATCTCCTTAGGCAGTCACTCGGTTTGTCTCTTTCTTTGCTGCAAGACAGAGTTTTATTCCTGACACTTAATCTGTCAGCTGTAAGGTCATGTTCTCCACTGATTAATGCAATCTTACTCTACATTAGACACCTCAGCTGAGCAGCAGGTTTCCTCTGGACAAGGACAAAAGACTAAGATGGTGTCTTGTGGTTGTGTATTTGCAGATATCAAGATAACACAGATCTAGGGAGGGTCTAGTGAGATAAACACATGCTATGACCTTCTGTTTTCAAACAAGTTACATGCTGTAAGATGATAAATCGAACTAACTTGCCCTCTACTTAAAGGATCACAAACCTACGCAAGTTAAACTAGAAAAATAATGCCACTAAAATCATCTATATAGACTCAGTGTTCCCATATTCGGTTGTAATGGGTGAGAACTGATTTGATAGGGCAAAAAGTGGCCTGACAGAGTAAAGCTCTTTAAAGACAGAGATGGTATTGTCCTCTGCACACCAGATGGCAAAAGCCAAGATTAGCAGCCCTATAACCCAACAAAAGGTCTCCTTTGTCCTGCTGTAAGCCTGGGCCATTTCTGAGATATTGGAGAACACTGTAATTTCACATAATACATCTAAAACACGATGGCTCAAAGATTTATTATGTGCATACTTGTAACAGATGTTCTCCAGCGGTACAACAACGCTGAGCAAGGGGTCCAGCTTCAAAGCCTGAACCTTTCCTCACAGTATCTACATAAGCCAGAGATGTTGGCACATTTATCATCAGCTGACTGTGTGTGTATATACACATGTGCAGGAGATGAACCAGGATGGGGACTGAGGGAAATCCACAGAGATGCTGGTAGCTGTCTATGCCGGCAGGGATGAATGCCAAAGTTATCAAACCGGTTAACAAAACAAAGGAGTTAACTGTGCTCAGTCAAACTGACACTGGTTTTTAGTAACACGCACACAAAAGAGGAGTGAAAGAGGAGTTTTCAGTTAATTGCTTTCGGGCTAAAATTCTGATCAAACGTTGGAGAGATCAAAGAGGGTAAAGACAGCAGTGGGTGGCTAATAGGTCAGGCACATCTTGTGGTATGCCACCGTGCCCACACCACGGTACCAATGATATTCTAACCCTTCCAAAGCCTTTTGATGTGTCACTGATAGACACTGTATCCTCTGCTCTCCTTACTGCAGAGATCCACAAACAAGAGAAAATGGGGAGAAGTATTGATCGAAACCTTGCTGAAAGAAGCATCCTTCTTTTTAAAAACTTGTTTCATTAATATCTGAAGAAATATTTTGGTCCAATTTTGAAAGACAAGAAATGCCTTTTGTTTCTTTAGATAAAGTATATATATTTTTTTAATTGTAAAAGCATGTCTGACTTGCTACAACCTCATGTTGCAGAGTTTAGAAGAAAGACTACAGCTATTAAAAGTTGTGGTATCTGAGTACCCCTTTAAATCCCCATTGATTAATCAAGTAATAAGATATACATGTGCTACAACAGTTACCCCCCCCCAAACATATTCTATATACAGTAATCCCTTTAACTTTTGCGGCTTCACAAAATTGCAGATCTTATATTCAAGCATGTCTAAATATACATCACAGACAACAGGTCTTTTATTTTCCTGTACATGTTTCCTTAGTTGGTTTGTCCAGTTGATTTCATACACAGGACATGATTGGTTGATGGCTCCGGCTCATTGTGTAAAGCGTGTATTAAAATACATAAAATAACCATATAGATATATGTTCGTGCTTTGAAAATTCTCGCTTTTGGAAAGGAAGTTCTGGAACGCAACCAGCTCAATCATGGAGGGATATGCTGTGTGTGTAAATGAACAGCTACCTGGAATCTGAATACTTTTGTCCGGGGTGAGTTGTCAGGATGTTTGTGACAGACTGTTGCTGACTGCATGATTGATGCAGGTGAAAAAGTCTCCAGACCAGAGTGAGAGAATTACTACTGTAGTCTGGCTTGAGAGCAGCTGTTTGCATTTAGAACATTTTTAACTTTTTTTTTCTGCACAAATATTTATGTAACAGTAAATAAATTTGAAGGCAGATGGGTTTATGAAAACAAAGAAGTGCAATGACTCATTGTTAATTTTACATTTTCTCGTTACTCTTCTTTAACCAGGATTCTTACAGAGGCTGCATCTGTTTGCTGGTTTGACTGTAAAGTCTGATAGTTTCTGCGGGATATGGCACAACTCATTTAACCAAAAGTGCATCAGTCATTGGAGTTGCACTATGGTGGTGAACTAAGTAGGTTTTATTGTAGTTTTTCCACTGTTCTTATGTGCAGATTTTTTGACCTTCTTGCACTTTTTCTCTCATCTTTTTCTTGTAGATATTGTTTTTCTTCCAGCACAGAAAAAACACTGTCAGCATATTGTCAGACAGTAATAAGAGTCCTCATGAAACAGGTGATTGCTGCACAGTATGCAGTCATGTGGTTTAAACCAGGCTTTGGATGAAATTCATCTGGTGTGTGGATTTTTGTAATCAAGTGATTTGAGTCACTTTATAAATTATTTCAGCTGTTCCTTAGATTGTTTCTTCAAATCCTGAGTGTAGAACTCCTTTAACGATGTTATTTACGCTGTGGGGCAAATTATGTCAAATTTTCAAAATAAGAAGTCACAACAAATCAAATCTGAGCTAAGCATTTATTTTGAAAATCTCTGCAATCAACACAGAGACTGTTAGTATTAATTTATGTTGACGTGCCTCAGCTGAATATTTTACTGACTGTTGAGGCATTAAATTTGATGATCATGCACCTATTTTCATCAAGTTTTTTCCTAAGCAGCTGCTTCTGTTGTCAGTCACATGTACTTGCATGTGACTGTTGTTTGATGTCTCCTCATGAGACTTTAAGCACAACACTTCTTTCTTTCAGTGGCTCTTAAGCAAAAATCTTTCAATGATGTTGTCAGATGTTTAGATAAATGTAAACAAACATTTTCATTTGTGCAGGACGGATTACAATTATTATTGAGCTAGTCTTGGTTTCTCTGCTAACCATGACATCCTTGTTTTAAACCAATAACAATGACAATAATAATAATAATAATGTTTTAATTAAACATTTATTAAAAATTATTAAGTTAATTTTAATGAATGAGTATAAACTGAGTCATTGTTAAGACATCCGTGGAACCAGACTCACATTTTGATGTTCTCATGGTACTGTTTGGTATCAGAAGGCTGGTTGTACAGAGGCTGCAACAACAGGACAAACAAAAAGATTCAACAATAAAACAGACGCTTAAAGTGCTCTTTACAACATGTTTTGAATTTGATTCCCAAAAGTATCATGAAACAAAAGGAGTGGCTCACAAATTTTGATGATATTAAACAGGAATCAATCATTCAGATCTAATTCTGTACTCGGTAAATCAATGAGAATGAGACAGAAAATGACAAATCAAATTAACATCCCACTCACCAGCTCCACCCTGGGTCCCAGTCCCTCCAGTATCCTGTGAGCCTCTTCTGCCTTTTTCTGGTGAGAGGAGAGAAACAGAAGTAATACACTGGCTGGCTGCACCTCAGAAATCACCACGGCAACGCAGTGAACATGTTCACTTGATCACTAGGGCTGCAGCACAGTTTGCTGGATAGGTGGAAGGCTGGATGCTTGGATGGATGTACTGACTATTATTAGAGCTTTTAACTCAAGCTGGGCCACAGTTCCCTGTCTCGGCTCCCTCTCCTCTCTACTCGCAAAAAAAAAAAAAAACATTACTCACCTCCCCTTTAGCAGAGAGAGGTTAGAGAGAAAGAACGAACAGGCAGGCAGGGACGCAAGTGGGAGTAGTGTAAGAAGATGGAGAGAAAGAGTGAAAATAAACTGATTGGTTGGTCGAGGTGGGGGGTGGGGGGGGGCTGTTCAACAGGAACAGAGGGGATCCAGGTTAAAATGTGTAGCAAGAAGTTGTGTGTTTTTACAGATCTCTGCTGATATCAAACTCCTTCACACAAATGTTTGAGCAGTTTCCAAGACTCCTCTGATTGTTCTCAGAGTACCCTCTTCACTCCGCTGTGTACACTCAACTTCATCTGTCAAAGAGTCCGTTTAGAGACACACCACATGCTCCGGCACTTTCAATTTTGTTTCATTCTTTTCAGTAGCCAGTGGAAATGGTCGAAACCGATCTGCTCAGTGCATGTCGTGAAATTTTAAAGGCGATAACGGGAAACTGTCTGTTTGCATTTCACGTTTTCTCACTGGTTACCCATGAGAAAACCCAAATAAGAACTTTTTATGCAGTTATGCTTAAATGGAAGACAAAAGATAAGACCAATGTGTTTACACTTGCCCATATTATACTTATCATTTAGATGAAAATAGTTTCACTTTGCTTCCTCATCAGTGAGTAGGTGTAACAGGCTGCGAAATATTGCCTCAGAGAGCTCCAACACAACAGCAGCACTTAATGAGCAGCAATTATTAAAAGCAGACTTTCATCCTCTGACAGTAGAGAGCCTCACTTCCTTTCCTTGCTGTGATACTTTGAAAGCTAATTTGAAAACAAAACTGCATGATGCTGACCTCAAAACTCAGGTAACACTTGACAAGCGATCCTTAAATTACATATTTAATAAAGATGTGATGTGTGGTGCAGAGAAAAAAATCAAGAGTATGTTTTTAACCAAACAAGTGGGGTTAACTAAAGGGTTAATGTTTTAGAAACAACTCTATTTTCTGTAAGACCCCAGCAGAGAGGCTAGAAATGATATTTCAATCATGCCCCCCTGTGGTTGCACACAGATTTACTACTGTTAGTAATATTTCTACTGCTCAGAATGTTAGAAAGCAACAAAACACTCTGTGCAGGGAGTCAACTGGTCCATCAAAACAAGTCATTTAAGAAAACAAATGTCACAGACTGTCAACAAAAACAACAAAAATAGGGTGGAGGGGCTACAGAGTCATCTTGACACAGATTTATCATAATCCTGTCTTAAGAGTGTCTCTTCTTGTGTTTGTTTGTGACAACTACTGTTCCAAAAGCAGTGGGGCAAAAAAGTATTTGGACGGCTACTGATTGGACAAGTTGTCCCACTTAAAAAGACGTGAGAGGTCTGTAATTTTCGTTTAGGTACACTTCAAGTGTGAGAGACAGAATCTGGAAAACAAATCAGGATCACATTATAATATGACTTTTAAAAAATTAAATTGTATATTATTTTGGAAAATAAATATTTGGACAATCAAACTTTGTAATGTAACCTCAGTTGGCCATTAGAGAGGTCAGAAGGTTTCTGTAGTTCTTGACCAGGTTTGCACACTGTAACTAGTATTTTGGCCACTCTTCCATGAAGATCTTCTATAGACCTGTTGCTAGGCAACACAGACTTTCCAGTCCTGCCACAGATTTTCTATTGGGCTGGGGTCTGGAGACTGGTGAGACCACTTCAAAATCTTGAAATGCTTCTGACGGAGCCACTTAGTTACCTAGGCGGTGTGTTTGGGGTCATTGTCATGCTGGAAGACAGTTCTAGCTTCAATGTTCTAACTTAGGGAAGGAAGTTTTTGCCTGGTTCATCCTCTCCTAAATACAGATCTTCCTGTCCCCTTTGCAGAAAAACAGCCCTAAAGCATGATGTTTCCACCCCCATGTTTCACATTGGGTTTAGAGTTCTTGGGATGCCACTCATCATTCTTCTCAAACATTCAAACGTCATTCTCTCTCCAAATGAAATGAAGTTTAATCCAAAAAGTTTTATTTTGATTTCATCTGATCACATGACTTTCTCCCAATCCTCCTCAGGAACATTCAAATGGTCACTGGCAAAATACTGACAGGCCTGGACTGGTGCTGCTTCAGCAGCAGGACCTTTCACACGCTGCAGGACTGGAATCCACGATGACATAGTGTTTCTAATGGTAACCTTTGTGACTGTGGTCCCAGCTATCTTCAGGTCATTCACCATTTGCCTCTGTACAGTTCTAGGTTTTTTAAACCTCATACAATATGATGTCCTGATTTTTTTCCCAGAATCAGTGGCTGTCCAAATACTTTTTTGCCCCACTGTATGAGAGGAGTGAAAATGAGCTGAGCTCTCGCTGGGATTTTATAATAAGCTATAAGTAGAAATGTGGCTGAAGAGAAAACACATAACAGCTCAAATGCAAAGCTGAGGCTCAAATACGGAAATGCATATGATTGTGTATAAATGAGCTGCATGCATAACATGTATCTTGAAAGAAAAAGGGAAAATCTGGATCGTATTTTACATAAGATTACTAAAGTCAACAGTAAAAATCCATATTGTTCTAATCAATAAATTAAACAATAAGTACAGAGAAAGAGTGATTGAGTAAACAAAGTTTACAATATGAGTCTACAATATGTCAGTATGCATGATAACAGTGGAAATCTTGTTCTGCTGCTTTTAAAAAGCTTGAGTGTGACTTCAGTGACTGGACTGTACTCTAAGTTTTCAATTTGGAACAATATAGTCCACAGATTAGATTACTGCTCTCACAACTGTCTCAAGGTCACCTAAAATAAGGTTTTCATGCTTTTCTTTCATGTAAAGTATCATTAAAATGACTAAATGCTACGTAGAAAAGGGTCAAAACTTATTCTTATTGAATATGAGATGTGTTATGTGTATAGACCCTTCCCAATTTGAGATGTTAATTCTAATAAAAAAAAGAGACCAGTTTCCCACCACCAGGGGGACTAAGAGCACAGATAATCACTCATGCAATTCAGGATAAAGTTTTAATGTCTGTAAACATCATTACCGTATAAAGTCACTGCAGTTTCAAGGACCAACACTGTGACATCAGTGTTGCTCAGTTTAAGTCTACATGAGGACTAATAATGCAACAGTAGAACAAAGGATTGGTTGGTGTTGGTGTAAAGGTGAGTCAACTGTGTGCACATTTTTGTGAATCTACAACACCTTTGATTCATAATGCCTGCTGTGTTGACCTTTTATAGCTCATTCTTTCTGTAGCTTGTACAAAGTAAAAGGATCTGTTTTCACTATACTAACATTTTGAACATGATTCTGATACAAAAGAAAATACTCAATTCTATCATCGACACAGGGGAGAAAAGTGAAAACTAAATAAAACATTGTAAAAAACCAACAAACTACCAGACTAACTGTCTTTCTTTTGCAGCTCCATAGCTCATGAATCTGAAACTTTAAGAGCCAAAAGAATTAATAATAGCAATTTTTTTTATTTTGGAGGGAAAATACTTATGACATTTTTTAAAACTCTTGACCGTTTCACTTCTGCTGGATTTTACTAGAGCGCGTACTCCTGCCACCTGGGTGTCCCTGCATGTCTTTGCCCCCCATCCATAGACAGGCTGTTCCTGTAACACGCGTCACTCCACTGCCAAAGTAACACAAATCTGAGCCTGGCAGACGGTCTTTAAAGCTTTCATTTTTTAATGTGTTTGGTCCTAAAGCCAAGGAGTTTGCACAAATTCCCAAAATCCAAAGTTCTTTGATATTCGAGGATGCAAGCATAGTTTCCAGAAGTTGGTGCCGCTGCTGTTCAATTTGCTAGAGCAACTTGAGGCATCTTAGAAAACAATAAGGTATTTTTCTGCCACCTGCTGGTCGTAAAGATTTTCTCTGTAAGTGTGCCTTGCCACCTTCTTCCGATCTACTTATGGCTGCAAGAAGAACAGACGAAGGTGTCAAGGCTCCCCCATGTGAATCTCACGGCAATTTCAAGTCGTTATTACTAATATCCTTTGGCTTTTGGCACATTTCGTTAGGAAATATAAATGCCAGCTATCTGTTAACTCAAAAATCTTGTGTTTTATTCATTACATCTGCTCGGAAATTTGTGGAAAACTCAAATATGGATATTTATGGAATATAGCTACACAATTTAGAGGAAGGCGCATCTACCCAGAGTGATAAAACGCAGGAACAAGAGATGTAAACAATGCAATTAATATAGCAGGAACTGTGGCAGAAAATGGAGAATAGGATCACAAATCTGTTGTTTCTGAGGGTTTGTGTCTTTCTGAATGAGAAATTGACTCAGGAGAAAAGCCTAAGTGAACAGAACCAGTTTTGATGCGCACACAGCCATGTGTTTGAGTTGAAATCGGTTCCACAGGCTTCAAGTTCTGCTGATCAAACACAGTCAGTCTCAGTGTCATCATGGATGCAAACAAACATTACAGATAAACACCCAGATCAGAGCAGAAAGAAAAAAAAGAGAAAGAATAGAGACCAAAAGACACAAATCTCAGAGTTACTAATGTTGGATCCTGACATGCACGCGCATCCCTGGAACTGTATTTCTCTCTGATTTTCTGTGTTTTATGAGGTGTAATTATTAAGATAAAGTCACATGAATTGTGGGTGCACCTGAATGTGTGAGTGGTGACAGCTGTTGAAAAAGTAACGCTTATGACGCCTCCTCATGACAGCAGCTGGTAAAAGTAAACAGAAAGATCCTGTTGACCTGACAGTCAGGTTGTTCATTACTCCAGTCACTTTTTATTTATAATATTAACATGTTTCTCATCTTAGAACTCTGTGTGTTAAGACTGACATTCAGAAAAGAGGATTTCGGCACCATTTTTTTGTGCAGTATTCAATTACAGGCCCTGTTGTTCATAGAAAGGATCTTTGTTGTTTAACTTGTGGCTCTGCTCATTAATTCTTTCCGTGGATCTAAATCCAACCCACAGAGTCAAAACATCATGTCTGGGCCACGTGAAATCTTTTATGCAGATATAGGAAAATACATTAATGAAGCAGTGTTGTTACAACTCCCAGCTACACAGCGTTTCATCATTTTATCAATTAAAACACAAAATGACAAATTGTTTATATCTGGCATAAAAATTTAAAAAAAAGAACTGCATTTTATCACTTCTAGTTTCATTAGCCTTCAAAATTGAGACTCACCGGAAGCTCAGATTTCTGCAACGTGTTTTGTTAAACATGGTGTTAAAAATGTTTTATTGAGACCTGAGTGTGTCACAAACAATTTAAGGCTGTGTTAGGAAGTCTGTAAGAAATGGACCAAAACTCCTTCGTAGTGTGTTGATAGCTGTTTATACAGATCATTGTGACTAACGCTTCAGACTGTAAACCAGTTTTCTCTCAGAATAAACGAAGGGCAAAACAGAAAAGAAACTATGTCAATTCATTTGTGTTGTTTTACCTCTTTAAACCGTTGGAGCATTCAACGTTAAGATAATAATCTTGTTTGTAAAAAGAGCTGCAAATGTTGGTGGTTGGGAGCTCCGATGAAGATTAGAAGAATAAAGAAATATTAAATGAGTTTGATGCTGTAACAGCAGCTGCTCAGTGTCAGCTGAGATTCTTACAGCAGCTGTCAGGTTGTGGAACAGATGAAGCTGCTGCTATCAATAAAAAACAAAGATAAATATCCAATCAAATATATATCAATTTATCTTTTCCTATAGATTTTTATCAATAACCCAATTACACAAATGCATTTTGACAAATATCTGTGAAAATATTTTGTAAATTCAATGAAGAAAATTTAATGGTGGCGGTTGAAAAAAATGGTCACATATTTTTACGTCACAGTATTTAGTTACAATAGTATTTACTGAGTATTCTACACTAAAATGTGTGCTTTGTATTTGATGTTTAGTAACTGTAATAAAAAAGTTAGTTAAAAAAAGAAGGGGAGGTGTTTGTTGCATATGTAATCGAGTGAAACCAAATTCAAATGTCAGCGTGTTTTGGTAAATGGACTGGGCCACAGATTGAGTGCATCTTGTTTGAGAGCGTCTTCCACTGACCCGGTTCTCATCGTAGATGATCTGCACCAGGCTGCGGTGCTTGGCCTCACTGGGTGGTGGTGAAATGGGCCTCTCTGGCTCATGGGGCTTTGCAGCTTCTTCTTCCAGCTGTTGCTGTGGCAAGCAGAAAGGCAAAAATTATTTACAATAATTATTTACAGAATACATTTTTAAGTAAAAGTTCGACCTAAAACCGGATTTTTTTCTAATTAACAACATATGGTTCAGTGTATGTTGCTGTTTTAACCAGCAGTTCTATAAAAAAAATACTAAAACAATTAAAATTTGTTTTGAATTGCTCGAACTAGGATGTTTTACTCTCTTAGAACTAATGTATTTTCTAGCTGATAAGTGTGCTGTAACCACTATTGCAGCACCGAGGACCGCACTCTCACTGATATTTGGACTGCTGATGCTAATGTCTTGTGACAATTCAAAAACACGTGGGATTAAAATGTTTGTATACAATTTATGATCAGTTAGATTTAAGATGGCGACAGAAGCAGGATGTTTACAGCTGTAACATTATGGTGAGATGAACTCATGTGTCAGAGTGCTACGCAAACAGCTGATCTGTATTTTAGTCAGCTACGTCCTCCTCCCACTCATATCGTGACAGGAGTTTCAGAAAGGGAGTAAGTGACCACAGGAGGAACCACAAGACAGGATGGATTATCTTCTGCCACGACAGTCCAGGATAAGCATGTGGTCAGGTAAACACAGGCACTCCCATGCAGACCGCCCATCCCTTTTGAAACCCACCTCAGAGAAAAATAAAATAAACCAGCCATCATGAACTTGGTTGAGATACACGCAGTAACTTAAACTCCTCTTGCTCCAACTGAACCCTTTAGGAAATGTTTTATTACTCCATTTTAATAGTCCAGATGTGTTCATGTATGGCAAGAGCTGGACGGGAAAAATATCCATAAAAAGTCTGAGTATATTAAGGAAAGCTGAAAAGTGGCAGATGGTTCACTGAGGTGAGGATATTGGAAGAATAATTAAATAACTTCATAAATTCATATAATATTCTTTGATTGAGATTTCCAGTCCTTTGTCAGAGTTAAACCAGCTTTATAATGACAACTGGTATTCTAATGAGTGTAACAAGCAATAGGTTAATGTAACAGCGTGCAAGATGATTGAGTAATTTGCATAGATGAGACCAGACTTGTCTGTTCAATTAGTTTTTTTTTTTTTTACTAAACATGGTATGCAGTCAGCCGTGGCAGTTCTGGCAATGATGAGTGGTTTTGCAGCAGCAAATCTCCACCATAATTCTACTCCCCCAGGGAAGCTGTTATTTATAGCCTCATATACAGTATTTTTAACTGACCATTCTCCAAAATAAAAAAGAGCTAAAGAGGAGAAAAAAAAATGAGGGCATGTACAAAATCAGCGCACACTTAGAAACAAATGGCCACAAACCTAAATGCAGAAATGTTGAGTAAGTAATGTATGTTTAGGACGTTCTTTGATCTCATAACAACTTACGCCTGGCAGAGAAATTCCCGCTGGATAACCAGCATGCTAAAAGCTAAACTCTTAAAATCCAATTTCACTAAGAAAAGTGTGCTGAAAGGCTTCAAATATGCGAAAGAAATACTTCTGTGATTCAGTATGTTAGTGACATTCACCAGAAAACCTTATTTATTTAGTTCTTTAAAATTAAAATTTTATTACAGATGAAATGAAAAACTGAAATACACACCAAATAATATATAATCATATTGTTTAAAGCAGAATTGTATATGATTAAAGATGATCAATGAAAGATATAATCACAGGAAAGGCCAGATTTTACAGTTACAGCTCAATAAAAACCCTCAATCAGAAATAACCAGTGTGTTTCTAGAAAAAAAAAACTATATCTTTTAAACTACTGTTTTGCACAAAGATAACCTGAATCCACCTGAATCCTTTGAGTACAGACCTGTTTTTTGCGAAGTTTGCAGATCTGCTGCTCCACCATGCTGATCTCCCTATCCACACGTTCCATATTCTGGACCAGCTCCTCCTTGGAGTAGCGAGCAGGAACTAGATCCAAGTCAGAGTCCATATGGACCGGGCTCACAGGAGAAATGGGCTCCAGCTTCCCAATGGAACTTCCACGCTCCTGCAGAAACCAAACAGACAGGAAACACATGGTTAGAGGCAACGTTTTAGCCATCAGTAATTCTAACAAAAGAATTAGTTTGGAACTGAAAAGACAGCAGCAGGCAACAAAGGAAGAATATTATTAAAAAAATCATTGTAAAACATATTTGGCTTAAAAACAGTAGTTTAAAAAAATTTGGCATAAAAGCACAAATAATATGTTCATAGGTAATAATCATGTTAGAGGAATAAACCTCAATTTTTCCCCATTTACATGTGATTGTAATGTCTGGCTAGACTCTGAATATTCACAGACAGTGAAAAGCAACAAAAATATTCAAGAAGAATAATTAAAGGTGTAGAATTGATATCAGAACACATTTAACAAACAGGTATAAAAACAGGAACACTCTAGTCTTCCAGAAATCCTAATAATCACTTCATTACATAGAGCTTCTATTTAAAAACATCATGCCTGTTAAAACCAGCACGTTCTACCCAGGATACTTTGATAATCTTGAGATTTGATTGTTCTCTGTACAGATTTATGGTTCAATCTGTCAGATTCAGCAAAGCAGGTTGTTAAAACGATTGAAGGCATCTGTGACACTAACTGCAAACTATTTATTTTCCATTTCCATGAGTACCACTTTTTTGTCCAGATAATTTTCATTAGTTTGTTTGTTTTTTCAAAGTGTTATTTGGAACCACAATTTAAAAACAGTGGTTGATTTTCATGAATGTTTTAATAACTACTATTTTTGTATATTTCAAGTTATATTGGTGACCATGATGTTTTAGTTATGTGCAACCATGTGCACTTATCTTGTGATATAAAGCTTCGTGTTTTAAAGAACTAGCATTCCACAATTAAATACACAAATACTAAATAATCACATGCTGCTGAACTAAAATTCCTTTATTGCTGATGACAACAAGTGTGTCTGTTTTTATAGTCTGAATATGCAAAACCATGGAGTCACTCCTTCATAAATTACTGTGTTTGTGTGTGCGTGTGTGTGTGTGTGTGTGTTCCAGCTTGGGTTTTGTTCTGTGTTATTTTTAACCATCTGAAATGAAGGTTATGTAAGTGGGCTAATCTGGACTAGGCAGGCAGCGATACAGCCCCGTAGACCTGCTGTAATTGAAAATGTCAGTGTCAAGATGTTGTAGACGAAGCTGCCTAAGGTTGCCAAAGACACTGAGTCACAAAATCAACAAAAAAAAAAATCCCAAAATAGGAAAGTTGCTTCAAGGATATTTTGACTTTGTCTCATTTGATATCCCTGAATGTAAATAAATAAAACCACAGCTTGTCACATTTGTTTTACAAAAAAATGTCTCCAAAGACAAACTGAAAATGGTGAATGTTTTTCTTTTATCACCTGAGCTGCATAAAGAATCTTGTTTCATCTAGACAGAAGAGACATTATGTTAAAATAATGACAAGATGTAAGACATTTTCTACAAGTCAAAATCGCTCTAACATTATTATCTACATAGTCCTCTGATCTTAAATAGTAAAGCAGTACCACAATATTATGACACGTGACACTGTGCCATCAGGTCACATAATAGATCAACAGACGTATCCCCGACAACTCTGGTGACATTATGAACATTAATTTTCTGGAACTAATCATCAGGATTTCCAGACAGTCTGTTAAAAGAAACATATCATGCTTTTAAATTCTCCCTTTTTAATTCTAAATCATTTAGTTGTGGTTTATATCTAGTGGAACAGCAGTTATTAGGTCTGAATTTTTTATTATAGTAGTTCTATATGCTCCTCTTTTACCCCTGTTCAGACAGGGTCTGCAGAATAACTGGTCTTGGTGTGGTCCCTTTAAATGTGTTGAACGTGCTAAATAGCACAACCCCCTCTTTAGGTCGCTGAACCTTCCACTTCACCCCATTCAGCCATTTTTTTAGTTTGATAAAGATCCTGCAATCTAGTGATGCAGAAACTTTTCATTCGCCACTTTAAAAAAAAAAAACTATGTCTCAAAGGCACAAAAACTGTAGAAAACGTTTCCCGACTTGAGATCAGCTCTGACAGTTTTTTCTTGTACTTCCTGCGATAACTAGCTAAAATTTGGAGATAGCATGTGATTTAACCAAAATGACTTTGCTTGTTATTAATACACCCAACAACAGAACATTTTGACAATTCTACTTTTGGCATAAGGACTACAAACTAGCAGTGAGAAATAAAGATGGTGGAATCCCTCTGCCTTTAGCCTCATGTCCATGCCCATGTTTGCCATTTCCGGGCCATGACGTAATAGTTCAAAAAACATGATAAATAATAGTAAAAACTTAATGACTTGAAAAATATGATCAAAACTGTATAAAAATATATCTACAACACATGGAGTGACAAATCTAAACTTTTTGCACTCCTAGACACTCTAAATTTATTTCACAAAGCATTTAAGGGCTAAAAAACTGGAATTTTCATGTTTCCTTTAATTAAAATTCCATCGTTTGGTTTGTATACCAACAATGTGTCCCTTCACTCTTTAATGAAAAAATAATACAAATATTTGTAATTTGAATCTCATTTTCAAGTTTTAATGCACCAAAATGAGGTAAATTTTGAATCTGTACCGTAAGTACAGTAAGATCTGATGCTTCTTTTCCAGCACATGAGTCATGCATCAAGCATTAGCTGTGTCTGATAATACTGGCTCACTCCCTTTTCCCCCTTTCAGCATTAGGTCTCAGAGGCCTTCCTTTCCATTCTCCTCATTATCTGTACCTCCCCACATTTGCCCTTTACCACAATTTAACCAGTATTGTATAGAGTGGAGTGGTTTCCTATAGCTTTACTTATAAAATATGTTTAATTATTTTGCTGCACGCGGGGATTCCTGAATATTCAGTCTTTTATTCATCTTTTCTGAACCTCAGTTATTAGTGTATCTGTTTACTATTCCTTGGCTGTCCGCCTCTCCTGGCAGTTCGAGGCACTCTGTCATGTCAGTAACAGCAGCTCTGCACTGCAGCCAAGTCATTTTGATCTGCTGTTTCACCCTTAGTTCTTTAAAATCTAGGTCAGCTCTATTATTAATTGAAGTTTCACAACTCCTTTGGTTTTCCCACTCCTGCTCAGGGATCCAGCTGAGCTCTGGAGTAGAATCCCCTTCTGGAAACCCTGCTGTGATGTCTCTTAAAGTGGCTGTGAGGTTTAACCTCTGAAGATTTTACAAACACAAGTTATTTTATTATTGTCAAGAAAGCTAGAGTGCCTAAATTATGACTGACATTTCTAAGAACATTCTTAAAATCTAATTTCCCAATATAATGACTCACTGTAATAATTAAACCTCAAGTTTAAACCAGTGCAGTGAAAATTCATATTTTCTGTATTTTGAAAATATGCACAAATTAAGCTCAAATTAAGTTTGAATTTACACCATTTTTCTGAACATCTGTTCACAGGAAGGTCAATTGTTTCATGATAATTTGACAGTAGTGTGCAATTATTTTCAAAATCCCAGACTATAGATAAAATGCATCATACTGACCTTTGTCATATCCTCAGCTCCTCCTAGAGGTAACGGCTGTCGGTGGGATGAAGACCTCACCAGAGACTCTGGTCCCATCTCTAAACGAGGGCGTTTGATTTCTGAAAAGTCCACCTCTGATTGCCCGGGGGGCTCTTGCAGGTAGATGTGCTCATAGCGGATGTGCTGCTCTTGTCCTCTGAAGATTAAAAATAAGTTCATCAGTTAAATAGTGCAAAGTGTCTGGTACATAAAGAAAAACATTTCCAATAAAATGTGTATTTGTTGTTAAAGAGCAGGTGCAAAATGTACTACAGTTTAAAAAAACTACTGTGTCAATACCACAACGTTATTCTGTCCAGCAATTTAAAATATTGAATTTGATTGGGGCTGTAACAAATGACTAATTTCATTTCGATTAATCTACCGACTAATTTACTGACTGATCGATTTGTATAAACTATTTTTTGTTTAAGAAGAAAATAACTATTTCATTTCAGCTCATTTTATTTTTTAGTAAACATTACCATTCATTTCACAAAGCAAATAAATGGAAGCACAACCTTCCAGTTAAAAATGGCATCCGAGAATAAAGTGCTAAATCCACCACAAAAAATATGCACCTGTTTGTGCTAATGAAAATATCAAAGGCAACTCATGTTCCAGCTTTTGGCTTAACACTGAGCATGTGCAAATCAAAGATACTGTTCACATGCAGAGTAAAAACAGGCATGGTGGGAGGCAGACGTGAGGCTGAGGGGGAGCTTTGTGTAAAGCAATTTTGTTTTTAAATTAATCATATAAAACTTAGTTTTTTGACTCAACAGCTCAATTACTATAATCTTAGAATTTAATGTTCATTCATTGTGAACTACATTTCTGCACTGACATTTATAAAGTAAAAAAAATATTTTAAATGATTTTTACCAGCATATGAATCAAACGCAACATATGCAGAGATAGTTGGGTGCTTTTTGTTTGTTAGATACAAATAAATTTGTCTGTCTGTATAATAGATTGATTTAAATAACAGCGTTTTAAGATGATCCTGAAGAGGAAGTTCTCCATCATGTAATGGGATCTAGTCAGGATCAGCTGTGTGTACACTAGTTTTTAAATAAAGCTCAATACATTCATTACACTTAATGAATCACTAAAAATAACCACAGCAACACTTAAACAAAGCAGTAAAAAAGCAACTGTTGGTGTGTAGTCAAACATCAGCTTTCTAATGTGGTGAATTTTATTAGCCCACTTGTTAATGGTTTTCTGGCCCTTCAAAAGGGAATAACTTTCCCAGGTCTGCCAAAAACCAGATGCCAGAAAGTCCATGACTTCGCTGCCAGTGTCAAAATGGAAGTGGCTTTTGAAAAAGGAGACAGAAAACACAACCATAATTACTGGTCCAGGCCCACAATCACATGGTGTATGGTTTCTCTGTGTGCACAGAACCCAGATCTCCTCTCTATCTAGTAACATGTTGAAGAGGTGGCTCAACAAGCAAGACCATCAAACAGTTAAAGATTTTTTATAAAACGGTTATTTATCTGAACCTCTATTCTGAAAAACTGAGGAGGCACTATGAGAAAAACAGATTGTGTATTTATTTGAGATTTTTAGTGTTGGTGCTTTAAAAAATGTAAATAACGGAGTCAGACAAATCTCTCACGTCCACAGTGTGTGACTACTCCCCCCACACAGTTTTCTCACTCATTCAGCTGAGGGCTTGCACTTACATAATCACATCAGGCTCGTAGCCCACTCCCCTGTCCCTTTTTCTCTCTTGCAACCCATAGTGAGTGTGCAGTATTATTAGACCCCTGGGGAAGGTTTGTCTGGAGGATAAGCCAAAGATGCATGTTTGAGGCTAAGGTGAAAAATAAAGAGAAGATCTGGTCTTAATACAAATATACCTGAAGCCTGCGAAAATTTTCGTTAAATCGTTGCCTCACTGTGTAGGAAAATTTTCACAAATCATCACACCCTCTTTGTTCTCACGCTTTTGTGATGCAAATACAGCAATTACAAGATCAAATTCCACAGTGAAGCGGCTTCACTGCTGCTGGATCAGCTGAAGTACTTTCTTACTCTGTGTTCATTTAGTCTGTGTTTGATTTACATAGTGTTTTTGTACAACAGACCATCTGTTTCATTTGCACAGTTCACATCAGCAGCTGCACAGTTTACTGTCATTTCATCACATCATTTATGACCCAGTTTACACTTATAGTTTTTTTTTTGTTAAGATCACATCGTCACAGATAATAACACTGGGCAGATCACCTGTTAGCCTATTTACTGTACGTGCTGAAAGTTTTTCTTTTTTTTTTTTGGAAAGTACATTTGTGCTGTTAGTCAGACTGCAGAGTCTCTTAGCTGAGCTGATCTGACGATACACTGCACGAGAGCAGAATCAGTGTGTCAATGTGAACTACTCAAACTGAGCAATGTTTGAAACAGGCTTCTGCAATACAGTTACGTGTCAAGATCAGATTTCAGAGGTTTTGCTCAGTTACTGCTTTGATTACTAGTACAAGAAAGTTTTCAGACCAGCAATCAGCTATAGCATCAACAGCAGACTGCACTGCAGTGATAATCTGACATCATTATCATCCTCTTAACTGTTTGTATTATTCAATTTGCCAAAATTGTACCTAAGCATATTTTTTCCATAAATTCAGTGTTGTATGGTCAGCAAATGGCCACTGATGTGTCAAGTAAATATTTTGTATTAATTTCATATTATGCCACAAGTTAGATATAACATGAGTAACAGAAAAGAGAATGTTAGCGTTAACATGTTAAAAGCGTCATTACTTTCTTACTGGCTTGGGCCCACTATGACCAGAACTTAGATTGTGTGTACAAAAGACAACCTGATGCCTCAGTGCATCAAACTTTTTTTAAGCAAGTCACAGCTTACAATAAAAAACAGAATTCCAAACATGAAAAACAAAAGGAAACAGCAGGATTGTACTTCTATAGATTTCTAGTATATAGTTAGGGTATACTGAAAGCATCAGCAATCTATCATATTTAAAAGTTTGCCTGTAGAGGAGGCAAAGCGTAACTGAAAGAGAGCACATCATACTATCCTTGAAAAAATGTAGTTTTGTTGAAACAACTCACAGACGTGGAGCACAGACTGGAAAAAGAAGCACAAAATACACTCAAGGATTTCCAAGGCCAGACTTGTACTATTCACACTCTGTAGGAAATCACAGAATGTGGTTTTCAGTTTGAATATGAAGTACTTTAAAAATTATTTGCAGGCTTGATACATTCAACTACACAGTCCCCACACCTCCTGACTGCCAGCAGTATGAGGGGTTTATGTCAGTATCAGGGGTGTAGGCTGTTTGCAGTCTTCATCTTTGATACGATGGTTTTCCTTTATCAACAAAAAAGCACATTTACTGCTTCGCTAGAGAAGTTGAAGGGGGAATCTGTCCTGCTGGAAAATCATCTCTACCAGATTAACAAAACACAAGCAACTGAACTAAGTGTGAATTATGATGCATTTATTTCTGTATCCAGTATTCACATGCTGTGAGTTTATAACCATTAAACATAGCAAGTGCAGAAGTCTGTGTAATAAAATGTAGGAATTAATCCTATCTGATCCTATCCTATCTAATGCTTTAAGACACTGATAAAACAAACAACAACCCCACATGCAGAGTCACTCTACCATCTGCTGTCTGCTGTTTTAACTTCAGGGCATTTTATCCCAATGCTGCTGCTCTGCACCTGGCATTCAATGGATGTGACTAATACCTGCAAGATCACCGACTAAATTTAAACTGCTTGAATGTTTTATCATATGCATTCAGCTGAGAATCAAACCAAATTCTTGTGACATATTTTCGGTACATCATGCAAATATTTTGTACATCAATTATTTATAAGTGCTTATTGAGTGTCATTGTCAAAACAGCATGATTATTATAAGGGATACAGATTATTAGGCCCGCCCACCGAAGGCGGTACGAAGGCCTATTGTATTCTCAAAACACAGAATTACAAAATAGTGATTACAAATTTAAAAATGTCATTTTTAACGGTAATAGATACAAAAATGTTTAAAAAGCAATAAATCTATTTAAAGCTTTACAAATATAGGAACAGACAGCGACACTGAGTGAATGTAGACAAACTCATGAGTCCTGACAGAAAAATGAGAACAATCCTCCTACCGTTCATTCCCAGGCTGGAATTCTGAAAGCAAGGAAGGCCGGCGTCGATGGGGTTGAGCCAGGTGGGGGCTGTAATCCCTGGCATGATGAGCGTGGTAGTCAACCAATCCCACTTCCTGGAATACAAAAATGAGCAAGTTTTCAGCTCATCAGAACCAAAAAACTTCAATGTATAAGCCCCTTGTCTGTTTTCTTAGTTTACAAATTTTATCTTTGGATACATTGAATGGACTTCAGCTTCTCACATTCATTTAGTAACGTGTGCTGCTACTGTAAAGCTGCATTTCTGTTCAACAGTGGTTGCAGGAGAGAATCCATCAACCCTCATCTTCTCCTGAGTGTGAACAAGCAGGAGAGGTGAAATTAACAACAGGTGAACGTGTGGGGATCTTGAGGGGGTTCACCTTGAATTCTACAATCGGGCAATATTAAAGTAACAAAGGTTCAGCTCAGGCAGGCTGAACCTTTAGTTCAGGAAGAGTCTGGTCTACAGGCTGGTCTGGGTTTGAGGGCTTCTTCAGAGTGAGATTATTTGCTAGATATCTTGTTGGAAATCCATAAAATAAGACCTGTCCTATATTCTAAATGCTACACGTCTTACCGGGTGTGCCCGTTGCATCTGCAGTGGTAAGGTGGCTGGGTTTGGCAGGTGCCGTGTATCCACGGCTCTCCGACCGTGGGGCACAGACTGGGGATGAGAGGACATGCTGGCACTGCAGCTTCCTCTACAGGCAGGAAGAAGGTGTGGCTGTAAAGCAGATGCCGCACATTATCGGCTGTTTGTTTTAGCCTGCAACCTGAAAGAGAAATGAGACAGAAATTAGATTTTTTTATTTTACTTTAGCTGCCAGAATGAAAATAAATAAATAAATAAAACAAAGCTAACAATGCAAAACTGCATGGGAGCTGGAAAATCAGTTTAATATTATCTGGCTAGCACAAGTACCTGGAGATTTAAACACGCGTGGTCACTACAACAGGAACCAGATAGTCCTCACCTCCCCAACACAGCTGCTCCCCCCTTTACTGCTTTGAATATAGGAGTGAGTCTCTGCACCTGCTAGACTCAACCCCCACTTCGCTCCTTAATGAATAGCCCACTGTCCACAAACTAAGAACTCTCACACAGATATCAGACAAGAAAACCAGCACCTGGGTAAAAATACTTTAGGCTATTAGCGGATACAAAAATACCTTTTTTCAGATAGAGATGTAACTTCAAGATGCATGCCACTAGATAGTATATCCAAAATATTTCATCTAAATCAGATTCGGTTTATTTAAAAGTCAAATTTTAAAACAACTAAACCTTTAACACTTAACAAGCCAATTACAGCAAATTCAGGGAAAACACCTGGAATATTTGGGAAGAATATGAAAGAAATTTGAATGCAGCGGTAAGAAATTGCTTTTATTGCATGACACAATTCTAATTCATATTCCTTACAATTACCCTAAAAGGAACTTTTTAATTTGGTGAGAATTTAACTAGCTGATACATGTTTATTTCACCACGTGGATGCAGACACAGACAACGCCTGCATGGCTGGAGAAAGTGAGACAGTAGCTTCAAACAGAAGGCCAGCAGAAACAAACAGAGCAGCTTGTCTGTGAACTTCTGTAGCACAGACAAGGTTTAGTTCTGAAAAGTCTGACATGGATCAGAAAACCACACTGTGCAAAATTTGCATCAAATTGGCCCCCCAACACAAAATACTTCTCCTACAACCTATTCATTGAATCGTGTGAAAGGGTACTAAAAGAATTGACAAAGAAGAAGTTTAAAAAAAAAATAGATGTTCAAAAACAAACACTGAGTCATTAGAACAAGCTTTTTAACAACAACAACAACACCACATCCTTATATGATCTTGATTATGCTCTTCATCTAAAACTGGGCACTCTGCAGTCAGTGTTTGTAGACGGGTCATTTTCATAATGATCATGCAGGAGAAATAATAGCCAGAGGCTTCAAGGAGGCTCGAGAAGTGGGGGGTGCTGTGTGAGGATAATGCAGTGTGCGTCACTACACACAACACCAAACATCCTTGCACTTCAATTTAATGAGCAGACATGCCCACAGTACTTTGGTCACTGCTTCCATTGAGCCATTCCGGAGTCTTCAGATGGAAAAATATATTTCTTCGTCAAACATCAGGTTCAGATCTTCAAAGTAAAATGACAAGAGTAATCATATAGAGTCAAATATTCTTGATTTTCTTTATATAAACTTTTAAAAATTGTGGTAAGGACATTAACTATCCATGGAATTTAAAAATAAGCACTTGTAGAGCGCAGACCTCCATCAAGCACCAGTTGATACAGTCATTAGTTCAGTGGTTATTCACAAAAATTACTTTTTAGGTAATGGCGGGTTTTTTTGTGGCCTGTCCATTTACTGTAGAGTTACATGCTGATATGTTAAACACAGCCCTCTCATGATGGTGAAGAATCCTTTAAAGTAGTACTATAAAAACTTTCCCACAATAATGTCTCAAATGGCCATTGCTCAAACCGGTGTTCTGTTCAAACGTGCTACCCGTTAAGATGTGCTACCGATTCCTTTTGCCCACAGTCTTGACTTTGACAAATGGATTTATTGTTTATTTTTGTTTCTATATTTTTCCATAATTATGTTTTACTTCTCAAATAAATTCTCCCAGGACAGGAACACTAAATATGATGTTATTTTTACTTTCTTTGCATTGTCAGAGAGACAGGCAAATGTTTGGACACACCCAGAGGAGACAGACCCAACAATGGCTGATGAGGACCCAGAGGACTTTTATATAGAAAATATCAGTGAAGGATCATAAAAATATGTTTAAATAACTAACAGGACACACTTGCCAAAAACAAAAATACTGTATAAACTTCGAATGACATCTCATTATGAAATAAGTTGTTAATTCTCACTATGGCATCATTTTTCTACAGGGCAGCATAAATCATAAGAACGCCACTTCCGGCTTCAACCTGATGCAGTGACGTTATTAAGTGTAATATAGAGAGACCGGGGGTCTAATATGAAGCTGAACATGTTTTTCGGTGAGTATCCACTTAGACAAGTTTCAGCTTTAAGTTGTAAAAGTTATTTTGTACTGATTTATAAAGTTCCTGGATGCAGAAGGTGATCTGGATCCTAACCAAAAACTATTCACTTCTTCTTTGGACCATTTCTGACATTTCATCAAAATCTATCCAAAACTTTTTGAGTCATCTTACTAGTGTACAAACAAATGCACAAACACTGCTGAAAATATTTACTCCTGGCAGAGGTAAAAATACAAAAATTTACAATATATATTGCTGTCTGGATATGACATGATTTATATCAAGATATACGATTTTGGACAACTGTAATATGTGCTATAACATCCAACACAAGTATCAGTATCAAAAGTATCTGCAGCCCAGCTAAGAGCAGGTTAATGTTGGCAGTGAGTTTATGCTCACAGCACATGATCAGGTGTATCTGAAATGCTGAAAGAAGATTCAGAGAATAAAAACAGATGTGGCTGTTTAAACTGACAGCCAGAGGTCCCGGGTTTGAACACCACACAGACCAAATAATATTCTTGTTAACTTCAACTGAATGCATTCGTCTGTTTAATAGCTTTCACTTTTAGTTCATATTTAGTCAAATTTAAGCAAAATCATCTTTGTTTAGATGTTCAGACAAATAGCTAATCTGAAATGCACACTGCCTCTTGAACCCTGTGTATAAAATCTTCACACCTAAATTTAAAAATCTAGCTTGGATCTTTTAATTAGTGAGTTAAATTCAGTTTCCAAAAAAAAACAATGTTTTAGTTGAGCTGAAAAATGACATGCCATTAGTATCAGACACTGTAAGGTTAGTTTACTGAGAAGCTGAAGTTCAATTTACAGGTACTTGCATTAGAAAATAAATGAATATCTGAACAAACAACGGTAATGTAGGAAATAAATCAACAGGAGTCAACACCTGGAATAATAAATCTTAATTATGATCAACGTCATATTCAATCAACTGTATTTATGAAAATAGATTTTTCATGTTGTTGTTTTAACAGCCTGTGGGTTAAATCCTTGGGAATCAATACAAAATATTTTCTGTGAATATACTAAATTCCACAAAGTACACAATGTCTTGCTGTTTCCTGTCTTTAGATGTGACATTTCTAGTCGTGCATGTGGGTGTGCATGGTGAAAAACATTTGTGGTATGTCTCTTTTCGACTGCAGCCACAGGTAAAACTAGAAAAGCACTCGGAGAGCGCAGACCTCCACCAAGCACCTCAGTTCCACACCTAAACCATTTATTGTGACCTTACACTGAAGATAGCTCTATCTCCCAATGTTAAAGAACCCTTTAAAACATTCCTGGATCCGTACGGTGATCCAGATATTTAAATAATCTAATCAGTTGTTCCTTGACCCATTCCGGATATTTCCTAAAAATGTAATGAAAATCCATCCACAACTTTTCAGGTTATGTTGCAAACAAACAAACAAACTAAACAACACTGGCAACAACATTTACTCCTTTATAGAGGTAATAAAAACTACTATTTCTTTGGGCCCCTGACAAGTGACACCTCTCTTTGACAGCTTGGGTTTTAGTGGTGAGTAACACAACCAGGCAGCAAAACAAGAAGACGGGTTTAAACAATTTGTTGCTTTTAATAAATTAGAAGCTATTTGGTTGTTGTGTTTGACATCTAGTTACAACTGCTTTCTACCCCCCCTAAAAAAAAAAAATCAACCTTCAGGCTTAAGTATATTGAGTGAATAATAATGAGTGAACAGTTTGATTGTAAAAATGTCTCATTTAAGTCTTAAAATAAAAATTACACAGAAAGAAATTAAATGAATTTGTTATTTTGCAATGATATAGATCCTTATGGAGGTCGGTGATGATCTGTAAGCTGGATATATTTTTGTTTTCCTTACAAAGTTTCCCAACTGACACACGTTATAACCTGAAGTAAGATCCATGTTACTGCAGATGATCAGATGACACCAGAAGGCACATATTGTTGGCGCAGTATGTATAACATAAGGTAATGTGTTAATGTGCCAGTCCCCATTGTGTGACGCTGGTTTTGACTTTTTTCCTACAGCACAAAGGAGGGCACTATCCTTCCTTCCTGCTCAACTGTCACAAACACAAAGTGTCACTTGATTGCAGTTACGCAAAGGGCTCTATTACGAAAGGCTGAACATGGTTCTGGCTTTAAGAGACAGAGCAGCTCTGTAAACACAGAGGCCATGAGATGGGAAAAACATTGCTCAAAGTCTCACACCAACTAGAAACTCTGACTTTGTGTTCAGTAGTCTAAACTGTGGCCTCAAATATTTTCTTCAGACAAGTTAAAGCTTATTTCAGAGGAGTGAGACGTAAGAACTTAAAGGATTACTTCATCAGAAGCTAGAAGAGCTAGAAGAAAAAATGCTGGATTGATGCAATATGCATATTTCTCAATAAGAAAAAATGAGGTGAAATAGGCCATTCTTCCCCAAAGACTCCCTTTGATAACAATCCAGTCCAAAGAGGTTCTTTTAAGATGGATGGAAACGCGTCTGAACAGTCACAAGATGCACAGAGGGCCAAAAACTGGAATGAAGATGAGAGGACCAATACAATGAAAAAGATCTGACATCAACTTTAAGGCGAAAGATGCCTTCCAGACGAGAGGCTAAACACATGCACTGGCACTGCTACAGACACCCACAGGCAAGTCGATGGCTCACTGCCAACACTGCAAACGAACTCAGTCACCTCCCTCCCCTGATCTACTCTCCTTCTCTGTTCTATTTTGCTCTCGCCTTTTCCACAGAGTGGAGGGCCTCAGCCTTCGGCAGTGCAGGCCAATATTTCATCCGTTTACCCCCCACCCTCCCACTCCATTTTAGGAATGGCTGTGGAAATACTAGCACAGAGCACACAGACAGCTTCCAACCTGCCAAGAGGAGCAGGAGGCACACTTCAAACAACAGTTTAGTTCTACTGACATAAACAGTAAATCAAATCTGGGTCTAGTACGACTTGGTAGCTTCACAGACAAGCTTTAAAATAAATGGCTTTAAAAACAAAGCCTCACTGTTTATTGACCAAGTTCAGACAAACCTCAACACTCCTCCACATACGGTTTAAGCTCTTTGTTTTTTCTGTGCTAATTTTAAAGGAAATATATGACTCAAACAAATCCCATCAAGCATAAACAATTGGAAAAACTAGTTTCCTAATTAGCTCCACTTCTCCACATTAGACATTAGATAGATTGTTTAATTACAGACCTGTAATTGTTAAAGACTTTATAAGAAAAATCAGATTTCATACAAATCAATGGTTTGATGTTTTGTCCTTCCAAAAACATTTGTTTACGCCTCACAAGACAACAAAGATACTCTATATCTGGGATGGAATCCACTTAAATATGCACCTGAAAAAGTCTAAAATATTTGATTTCACCTAATCATTTTATTGTAGTTAAACCACTTGATTACTAATCAGAAAGGCTCCTACACTCAAATGATGAATCCGTGTTGTGCTGAAATATAATTGAAAACTTGGCAAAGAACCAATTTTAAGCAGAAGCCCAAAAATGGAATCACTTGGAAAAATAGCACTGGATACCACGCCATGGAACGTATGTGGGTGGCGTTTGTAAATGATAATGGTGGAGTTGTGTTTTGCCCACATGTCACACACGTATTTTGCCCTCATTTTTCAAACTTTACTTCATCATACCTTTTAACAAGGAATATGAGAGTTCTGCCCTCAGAACAAGTGGAAATGCACGGCATTCAAAAGGAAATTAAAAATAAGACTTTTTTTTTTTAAATGAATATGTGACAATATTATTTGAAAAATCCCATTTTGTCAATTACATTATATTTTTGCCCTGCCTCTCACCCAGCGACTGCTGAAGATGGGCACTAGCTCCCCTGCAACCCTGACCATGAAAAGCTGGACCAGATATTGAAAAATCAAAGCTGAAATCTAAATGCGAATCATTAATTGTAAAACTGCCACACAGTGAATGAAGAGCTGAAGGTAGACGCATCCCTTAATTCGCCTGCAAGGTCTTTGTTGAATCTTTTTGTATGTAAAGTCTTTCAGACACTTCATCTGCTGTAATAAAGGCTTGTCTGGAGGATCATTTATTAAATCAGTTTTAAAAAGGCAACTCAGTCCAGCTCTTTAGAAGACATTCAAATACAGGGAAGATTTAATGTTCGAATGAATCATTAGCATAAATGTTAGCTTAAACCTGCTTCTTCCTGTTCAGGGTATCAGCTGAGCCTGATTATCATAAGAACATTTACAATATATACAGTCCATTCAGGTGCTGTCTGGTTGAAAAATGGTGCTGTTGATGCACATAAACCCTAACATGAATACGATGACAAAACATGTTTGATTAAACACATGTAATACTAATTACATTGTTTTTATTTTAATTTTAAATATTCTACCTGTTCAAGCTGAAAGAACAAGGACAAGCAAAGAAAAGAAAAGAGCAACAGATTTAGTTAAACATACATTTTCTTTTTCCAGACCTGTCGAACTGAAGTGCATTAAAATTTAAAGATACACCAAAGCATGAGAGTCATGCTTCTAGAGAACAGTGTCAGAGGAACAGTAAAGAGCAAATGTTTCTCAGAGTGACTTTTCATTCTTATTGTACACTGTGTGTGTGGTCTGCATGACAATTAAATGTGTACTTCGGTTACTGCACACAGTGTGTGCAAATATCACAAATATCTGACTAAGAAACTCATTTAAAGATGAGACACAGAGAAAAAACCATCACAGCTAAACCCCCAGCATAAAAAAAACAAAGATGCTTAGAGGAAAAGCCTAGATTGTCATCATCCACCTCTGGATAATTTATCAAAAACCACAAGGACACACAGCTGTGTCACATTCCTGGAGAGAAATCACTGAAATGTTTTTTTTTTGTCTTTTTAATAAATTGTTGACAAACCAGAGCGCTGTCACAACATATTAGGCTGAAATGAAAACTTTAAACCTTTTAAGCCTCGGTCCCAATAACCCATATGAATGCATCATTAGTACAAATCTCCCATTTCGAGTTTTGAAAATGAGAATTAGAAATAAAGAGACTGTCATTGTACATGGTACTACAAAACTGCAAACATTCCCCACATGCTGCAATGTCTTAGGGAAAAAAATAGAAAAAAATACAGTACTGTGTAAAAGTTTTAGGCAAGTATAACAAAATTCTGCATAAGAAGATCATTTCACAAATAGTAATTGTTTATCTTTATCTATTTGAAATATGTGAATCACATCAATATGTGAACATCAGTTTCATTTAGGGATTTTCTTGGCTCCAGCTGTTCTGATGAGACAAACATGTAAATATTGCTGTAGTTCTGCTTTAACAGGATGCTGTAGAGTGAAACAATCATGGAGATTTATCCTTCATGCAGATCTGATCTCAACATCATTGATTATATTGAGGAGAACATGAAGAGACAGAAGATTTGTAGATTTGCTTCTACGTATTCAACTGAATTCCTTCACAAACTGGCTGCACGTGAAGAATTGATGCTGTTTTAAAGTTAAAGCTGCTCACACTAAATGTTAGATTTCATTTAGTTTTTTTTTTTCTACCGTCTGAAACTTTTGCACAGTGTTGTATATGAAACTGCTGAAGAGCAGTGAGACAACAAAATAGGTTACAGATGCAGGTTTGATTCTGGGTATCTTCATGCATGTTGAACAAAAGAAGCTCTGTTGATTCTTTATCATTATTTTGTGCAAATAAATTGGGAGTTTGGCCTTTTTTCTAATACAAAGACAACATATCAGCTTATAATGTTTGGACTGTCCACTAATACACACCATGAATCACTCTTTGAAAAATAATCTTATCTACACATAGACACAAAAATACATTTTAGAAAGGTTAGCAGCAAGTTCCACTCTTGGCTTTGGCATTTGTCTCTGTTTTAATCTTTACATTTTCTTCCAGATTAAAGTTTCACCCAATCCATTTCATTTCATTTAAATTCCTAAATTTAGATCAGACTTCACAGAGACAGTGTTTCAAGTGAAAGGCTAATAGATCGTGAAAGAGAGAAGAGCGACGGGTAAAAAGATTTAGTCGGGAACAACATGAGAAGTTTATAAAGTGGTGCCCTAGAGAGCAGAGCTCATGTGAGGAGGGACTGAAAGCCTAGGAATGTGGCACCCTGTCAGGTCTCATAAGGATTTATCTCCCTAGAGCCTCATTACAGAAGGACCCTGGAAAAGGAGGCTCACGCTAGCTTGCCCTTTTCTTTCACTCACCCAAAAAAACCTCAGTAGTGAGTGTTTCAGATGCATTAAAACAGACACGAACCACTTGTTGTCCAAATGTTTAACCCCTTAATATCTCAAAATTTAATCTAAAATAACAGAAGGTCAAGTACCTGCTAATTTAAAAAAGTCAGCACCGTCTTTAATCCTAAATATCTTGAAGATATAAGATACTGAGCTCCTAATTTATAGATTATATTTACAGTCTTATCTGAGGCAAATGACAGTGTTCTAGGTAGCCTTGAACATTTATCAGTAGTAACTGCAAACTGCTTCACTCCCAAACTTGACCTCATTCCCCATCCACACAAAATTAGAGATAGAAGAAGCTTTTACAATTTACATACTGAAACATCTAGCAACTAATTTTCACAAAGAATATTAATAAAGTTTTCTCTCTGTTTTTTATGGGCTGTACTTATTATGNACTAAGTTGAATTGTGGATGCATGCAAGTGTGTATGCATGTGGGGTGTGGTAAATTATTATTATAAAAACAATTATTCAGCCGATAATTTTATCAAGTAGTCAAATATTTGTGGAAAATGTCAGTCTAATATTGTGTTTCACTCAGAAATGACCACAGCATTACTGTTAACGCAACTCAAGAACTGGCAAATGTAGCGTTGAACAGATACGTCTACACGTTACTACCCACACCAGCAGAACTTCTATATAGCAACATCTGAGCTCTTTGCACTTCGACGGTGCGATCCAACAGTGTTTGTGTCTGCTTCAGCAGGTAAACAGCTGTGTTTACCTAACGTTAGTTAGAAATAGCATATAACACTGTTATGAATGGTAAAGGTGGCTGACTAAAAGCTAACAGAACACAGCTATCTAGCCACAAGCATCGGCGCACAGCCAGTTTACCAAAGTGATGAGTTACTAGTTGCAGTAGCAAGCTAGCAGATAAGCTGCTCTCAGATAACGCAGAAAAACTCAGACAACTTTAACTCTTTTGTTTTTCTAATCACGTCTTTGCACTGAACAGCTCCTGCTATTTTCAGACAAATTAAACTTTTCCCTCACCAACTCATTCGAAACTTCATGTAGATCCTCTGTTACAGGAGCTGCGGTGAGGCTTCAGACCAGGTTAGCTTTATGCTTTAGTGAATTGTAAACCTTTAAAAGGGGATTTTAAAAGTTGTTGAAATGATAGAGGGACCTTTCAAACCTAAGCAGTTGTGCTTTGAAAGTAATTTGCTTAGCTCACTGCATGCACGATTTCACCAAACACGTTAATGTTTTACCTCCCGGTCACGTTTAAACCACAGTAATAACAATGCCATTAAAAAGAAAAAGCTACTAATAATAAACTCTAGCTAACCATAATACTTCCATGCTGGTGTGATATGCCTGCTCCATCATGCAAAGACTGCAAATAACTATACTTTGACGCTTCTGGCTACAATTAAAGTATTCCCACACCTTTGAGGTAGAGTGGCTAGTTGTTTGGTGACAAAAGTCTTTTATTTCACTGTGAGCAATTTCATCATTCTCTGGGTCTGATTTAGGGAAATACGTTAATAAAGCAGTGTTGTTACAACCACCTGCTATACAGTGTTTAACCATTTTATCAACGAGAACACAACCTCAATTCATTAGCCTTTGAAATTGAAACCTGCTTAAAGCTCCTAAAAACATTTACATTTGCCTTATAAGTGGCAAACAACACAAAATTGAACCATGTTTCATTAAATAAAGTTAGAATGCGTCTAAATGTTTTATTGAGACATGAGAGTGTCAGAGACACTTCAGGCTGAAGTTAATACAGATTATGAATATCAGGTGCGCTGTGGCAAAAATCCTTTTTTTGTGATTAAAAATTTCAAAATAAATAACTCAGTTCTGTTAAGGGTGACTGGATGGTGTGAAAGAACAAGGAGGAAGTTAAACTCCGACAGTCAGTAAAATTAGGAAGGTGGCATGTTTAACTTACAAGCTGCAGGAAGTTGTTTTAACTGCTTTGTGGTAATTTCTAACACAAAAATAGAAACACGCTGATCTTTGTAACTATGTCAGTGAGTCTAGGGTAAACACATTGCTCAAAGAATGCACATAATCTGCATTAGATGTCACAAAAATCTATTTAGATTAAGACTGATTTTTAATTCAGGCTTTTGACATAGTAAAATGTATCTGTTACAGTCTTGAATAGCACAACAGCTGATAATTAGTATCTGCATCATCTTGATGTATAGTGCAGCTGAAGGTGACTGTTACAAATAACAATGAACTAAACATTTACACTGCACATTGACACCCTGGGCTGATCTAGTTTCACTCCTGTTTAACTTTCACAAAGGAACTCTTTGGGTACAACAGTCAGCAACCGAAGACGTGAAAAAGGTTACGGTTAGACAGACACACAGAAAGACACACACACACATAATGTGGCTCACAGAAAAAAGCGCATTCACCCCTTTTAACCACAACCTACTCAACCTTTCACTTGCATGTCTAACCTTTCACTCTCATGACACAAACAACATTAAAACAGTAAAAAAAAAAAACATACAGTTACAAAGCAGCACTAATATTATTTTATACGTACACATTATTCAACTGTTGATTCACGAGACATGAGATAATATTTTCTGAAATGTCCTGATATTCTTGTTTAATCTTCTTTTAAATCATGTTTAACTACGATGAAGACCGTTAAAATATTGACCATCTATAAACATGAACATTTCACAATGGTTTCACACTTCTGTTTAGTACTAAAACACCAAGTTCTGGTTTTGATAAGTTTTACATATTCTGAAAATGTGCCATGGTTGGTCAAACTAATTCATCTTTAGTTGTTTTACTTTGTCTTTATATGCAGATTGAAGTGTCTAAAGCTTCAACTTCAGTTATGAAATTGTTGAAACTGTCTAATTTCCTTCAAGTGCCCAAACACACACATACTTGTCCCCTCTTGAAGTTTCAGAACAATATTTTTTTTACCATCTTTACGATGACAGCTGTAATATAATATTGATGTATATTTCCAAGTCAAACTTAGATCTAAAATACAGTCACATTAAATTATTGCAAATCTCAACTTGAGGATTTTAACTTTTAACTCTGAGGATGACACAGTGGTGGTGGGGGTTGTGTGCATGCCTGTAGCACCACTGTATTAAGTTGTGTAACTGTATAGAGGAGGATGACACCCTTGGTACTGAGGATTGGTACCAATAAGCATCAGATTCTAACATTTAAGGCCCATAAAATAAGGAGGCTGTATATTTTAAGGGAGTCTGGAGGAATGAAGGTTGAGAGAAATTTCAAATGTTTGTAGCCTGTATTTTCCCCTCCGAGTTAAAATATTAATTCAAATCAAAATATATTGTAGTGGAAAACATCACTAAAATTATCAGTAATAATTCCCTCGCACAAATTCTATTCAACCCAACAATACTTATTAATCCCCATGGGGAAATTAGGTAATGCTTAGAAAATTATAAAATGAGATTTAAAAATATTACTGACACAATACAGGATTCCAACTATTGCACCATTTTTTGCCGTTGCTACTCTTGTTGAATCCCCCCTGACATTCAGCTCTCCATTCTGAGCAACAAGAAATAAAACGGAGGAGTGCACTTGTCTATTGAAGTGACCTACTTCCTCTGCACTGCTGCTTAATTATTCAAGAGCTTTGAAATGTTCTTCTGTATGGAGGCTTGCAACCCGAGTGCCTTGGTTTGTCGCTCATGATCGCCACGTCACAGATCTTTCATTTCTGCTTGAGAGGATGCCAGAATGTGTAGGTAGTGATTGTGTGCATGCCAGTACACTGCCAAGATTTAATGCCTGAAAACATGCCGATGTTATTATACTGGCTTCACTTTGATAGGCAAAGATGAATGTAACTCCAGCTGACAAGGAAAAATTTTAGCGATTCAGACATTAGATAAAAAAGGCCTGACTTAATGCCAACAGCTTGATGTTCAGATGCATTTAGAGGGCTTGGACTTGAACTGTGATTGATAAAACCAACATGTCTGAACAAGAGGTTTATCCTGCAAGCCAAGAAACAAGATCTTGTAAATAAAACTTTATACCTTTTACAGCCATCTGTATTTTCACTTTAGGATCAACAGCCCTGAGGTGAATGGCATTGGCTGCCACTACGAACAGGCTTTAATATGTAAAAGCTATGCCGTAACACATTCCTGGTAGAGGGCATGGGCTAATCTCAGCGATAAATGCTATCCACAGCTGCAGAGTAAACACAAACAGGAGTGATGCCCTAAAACGTGCTGTCATCTGCATTGCGTAACAGTGTCAAGTAAATCACTTACCGCGCAGAGCCATATCTAATCTCTGCTAAGCTGGTGTTTGGCTCGTATTTAGTTTGAATATGGGTGACTGCTTTTAATAGCAACATCCAGGGATATCAAAACGGAACATCTTGTGAATAATACAAGACTAAGTCTGAATGAACTGCTAATACCACACAACACTACATGAAAACAAAGAAACGTGAGGTTTTGAATTGATTTTTTTTAACATCGTAGGAACTGATATTTATTATAATTTTGTATTTACATTGTTTATTGTCTTGACTTGATCTGGACATTTTCTTAAGGGTTGTTAAACAGCTTATGAATTAGCAATGATTTATATTTAAAAATTTAATCAGTATGGCAAAGACAAATAATTGTCTATAAAAGACAAATTCAAAACATTGAAAGATATCATATTATTGCCAAATGTAAGCGCAAATTTAAACAGTAGTTGTTTTTTTTTCATTAGAAGGTCATGTAATCTACACCTTATTAACACAATTTCTTATGAAGGCTCACAGAATTACTCAAGTGTCCCTGGTGTTTATCTTACTGCAGGGAAGTATGACAAAACAATATTTTAGACAAAAAACATGAAAACATGCTTTTGAGAAAAATATTTCAATAAATCTTTATAATACAGTAAGTGTTATAAATTATTAGGTCACGAAAAAGTCCAAATTAACAAATTATCCTTTTTTTTTTTTTAACTTCTTTAGGAAGACCAAACACTCTACAAACAGTCCAGACCTCTTTACTGACCAGCAGGCTCAATATAACCATAGTTTTGTTTTTAAAGACTGTATCTAACAACAAAAACAGGAATTCTCTCTCTCTCTTTTTTTTTTTTTTATTAAATGGAGGACAAAATCTTGGGGCTAAACACTATGAGCAAGTTTTGTTCTATTTTTTATCTCATAAAGTAGTAAACAGATCTTCAAACATCCTTGTTTAAGGTTAAATGTCGCCACTGAACAGTCTCGTGCATTAAGCAAAAACCTACTGACAGATCTATTGCTGCAAAACTGCCTCATTTGTCTCTAGAGTTCTGGAGAATCAGCAATTGTTCAAGAGAGAGGTTCGTAACACAATATAACCACATTGAACAAAATCTTCAAGTTTCTTCATATTTTAGAAGAAAAAAAAAGTTGTTAGTGAGGCACTAGGCAGAAATACATGTCACTACATTATAGTTCCTTGCTAATAAATGTGATGGATGCCTTAAGGGGGCACAATGAAAGTTAAATGAAAAATTTGCCTGACAGGAAGCAGAACTCTTTTCCGCAATGCCCATGTGAAGTTGTGTCATTGCATACAGCTGATTAGAGGGATACAGCAACTTGTTTTCACTGAATTTCATCAATACAGCAGCTAAATCTTGTCAAAATCTTTGGTCATATGACCCTTATTTACACACAAATCAAAATTATGTGCCACGCTTAGATACGCTTGCAAGATTAAGGTAAAAAAAAAATGCAAAATTTTCACTTTTGTTTATATATTGCGATTATCTGGTATTAGCTAAATAACCTTTATAGATTTCATTATGATTTTCAAAATCTGGGAGGAATTCTGGACCAGAAAAATGCTAGTTCAACCGTGAACGTTGTTTTGGAACATGTATAAATTGAGCAAAACGGTAAAGTTCTATAATTATCTATTCTGATTTAGTAAATTAATTTGACATTGCTCGAAATCTCAGGAACTGTCACAAACTCTAGCGAGAAAAGTGAGGAAGATAATGCAAATTATTTTTTATGCCGAGGAGTTTGAGCCCCAAAATGATATCCATAAGTGATAATGATAAGTGAAGAATTAAAAGAACTTGCATTTTTCATAGAGAGGAGTGGCATCAAAGTCGCTGACAAACAAATCCTGTAAATTAACTCAAATTCCTGCACAAAACAAGTAATACATGAAAACATGACAGAATCCAAGTGTGCCTTAGCTGTGAATGTAAATATTACCTAAGTACTCAACCTTTCTAATGCAAAATATATTACTACATTCTTTTAAAGGTTTAACCTATAGTTTAAATACTTTAACTTCAGTATTTAGGGAGATAAAGATGGAATAAATAATCTCTGGGGGTACGAAGTAGCTGCTGCAGAGTTTAACAGATTTATTTCATCCTCAATAACAAGAACACAGGCCGGCTGTCAAAAGCGATTTGAGCTAATTTAAATACAATTTTAAATACCATTAATGATCTAAGATTCAACAACTCAGTTCAGCTTCAATACTTTTACTGTCACATAGATAACCATTGTGATATAACCAACCATTAACGCTAATTCTCTGACGTTCCCGTTTGCAATACTTATCTTGTTTGACTTGATTTATAACTACTTATGTCATAAGTCATCACTACCTACCTGATAAGAAACGTGTTTATTATAGTCAAACTTTAAGTTCCGATCCAATCCATGAATCTGTTCTCAATAAAATGAGTGTTTACACACTAAAGCTTAATGCTTTTGTGTACAGCCATGTTAGCATGATGAGTTTACTAGCTTACTAAATACACAGGAACATATCTGAAAGTTGACATTACGTGCTTAAGGTTTATACACGTATTATCGTATCAACATGGTGTTTTTGAAAGGTAAACGGGACTGTCACAGTCACTCCTATTTTTAAACAACACGGGCATTAGCTTTTTATTTAGCCCGTTAGCTATTAGCTAGCTTAGCCTAGCCATGTAGCACGTGTTTCTGATTTTTAAAATTAACAAACTAGCTGATAATAGTCATCTAACTAGGAATGCTGTCACGATTAGGGTAACCAGTACGTTAAACATTAAATACTTTGCTTTATAACAAGTTAGATGAACAACGTCACTATAATGTAACGTTTAGATTCGAACAGGTCAATACTGCTATGTTTGTTTTCCAAAGAATAGTCGGACCCCGTCATCATCCAACAACAGAACAGACCCCAAAACCAAAGGACAGGCAGCTATGGAAGCTAACTAACCTTAGCGGAGAGGCAGAAGAAATCATTCGGTGCTGATAGCGTATAGTTAGGCAATACTCCAATCCTCGTCAATCGATCCAAAGTCAATTGAATATATTCTCGTTTCAACTGAATGTCTCACCCCAAAATTAATCCATAAAAAGTGTTTTCGTTTTCGTTTTCATTTGCTCCGCTAGCGGTTTTCGGCGGTGTCGTTCCTGTTCCTGCACAGTGGTCTGATGCTACTCCCTGAAACCGCTGCTGCTAAACCCACTGCGGGGTTGAACCGCCTCTCTGCCTCCCAATAGGTCCACAGGTTCTATCGCTCCTCCTCTTCACTCAAAACTACACACTTTATCCAGGCCCACAACAAATTTACTGTTAAATTCAGCGTTAAAATCCCTGTTTCCACATAACTGGCCTATAAATTGAGTTATCAAACAATTATTTAAGCCAATATTAACCCGATCATGTAAACTGGGTGTCTAATCAGATACAATTAATTATCTTTACCTGCTGTATTTCTATCCCATTGTAAGCAGATCAAATGTGTCAAACAATACTAACATAACATGTTTCAGTAATCAGTTATATGTAAAATACAAATGTAGGTTAACTTTCATATGATACGTGAAAACCACAGGGATCACATTTCTTTTATTTGCACATGGTAGCGACCTCTGTCTACAGTTGCAGATGATGAAAATGATGAAGGCTTTATTTCCCTGTGATACAAAGAACACTGTTTCTTTATGTAAATATGGAAAGTCTATGGTGGAAGCTTCCACATTGACAGTAAATAGCTAATAATAGCTTTTCTATATTGTATTTCATAGTTTTATTTTAGTATTTTATCTCTTCTAATATAAGAACAGCCCCAAACTGAACTCAGGGTCAACCCAAGCATCAGCTCTCTGTGAAGTCTACATCTGTGTTCCTCAATTCCCATGGAGAAGTACAAGCTGTGAATACAGTGACTTAACATTGAAGGATAGTTTTTGGGAGATCACAGCACCCCATGCTGTGCAGAGAGTTGATGACTTTACTGAAGCCTGTAAATGGTCTGAAACCGCTTTTTTTCTGCCTCATACAACTACAGCAGCTGGTAAAATCACCTCCCATGCTGCAGCTTTGTTCTCACAGACAAGATGTTGCATGAAACGTTTCTACGAAAAGTCAGTGGATCTTAAAATATTTGCTGCAACATGAAACTTGACATGTTTTGTCAGGCTGTAGTAATTAAAATTTCCTTTCTTTTTCTCTCTGGATGATGTTAATTATGCATTTTCCGACTTGGCCAAGATGTTGGTATTTGCCGCATAACTATCAGGTGCATTTCAGACAAGATATACAGTATCTTGACCTAAATCTCAGTGGCAGCTTTCCCCATGATGTAAGATGGGATTGTTTTTCCTCTCTGTGTTTTTCTTTCAGCTCTGTGGTTTGGCAGACCCCCTCAAACCATCTGTATTACAGCCGTCTCCTCAATCAACCGTCACAAAACAGGAAAGATAACTGTTTGTTTCAGCTGCGTTATCTGGACCTGAATCATGCATGAATAATATATTCTTCTTTTTCAGCATGATGATGAGATGATGTTTCTCACCTGCCAGATTGGATGTTCACAGCTGTGTTTGTCTTCAGACAGACTCCCCGTGAAATTAGGTGAATAGAATAAATGTATCAAGATGCCGTAAATGCGAAGGATCAAACGAGGACATGTTTTAATGCCTGCAAAAGTACATCTGCAACACAATTCAGAGGAAAGCTCAGGAAAAATCTCTTCCATGAGTTGCTGAAATACCTCGAGAGGTTTGTCTTGATAGATCCAGGGCCCACATGAAAGGCAACACTGAGTGTGACTGCAGCAGCTAAGCACACTTTGAAGATTTCAAAGGGCATGAGTTGACAGATGCACTGCAGACAGTCATTAGAGTTATGAAATAAAAGATGAGCATCAGATGATCTGTAAGAACTGAGATTGTATTGTGTTTACTGTTATTGCTGTTAATAACTTTAACTCTGATCCAACTAGTCTGTGTTTGTCTTTGGGCACTAACTCTTAGCCTGGACTCTGCTGGACTTTCTAAAAAACTTCTTATTCTCACATGTCTGATTGTTTCAAACACCTTTTCTGTCACCGTTTTCAGCCTAGTTTTACAGTGCAAACACCCGCCGCAAGACTTCACCTGACTGCCTCTTCCTGGCCACAACAAAGCGCGAGCACTGAGAGCAGAAATGGCGGCACCTCACTGCCGCAGAGCCTGAAGACTGCCTGCATTGTTGGAATTCCCAATTTACTTCCTGAGTCTGTCCACACCCGGTCAACTGCCAACATGTGCTCTTCTCTCATTTTTTCCTTTCCTTCTCTTTATAAAAATCACATGTAGACTGATTGTAACTTTTCAGACATGAGTTTTTCTAGCTTCACCCACCTGTCGTGCAAAATCAGATCATCTACACTCCAGCCATCTATAAGCATTTACTTGTTTTTAAAGTTATTTTTTTTATTATTTTAATTTTGCAGACCAGAAATAATTTGAAATCTGTTTAATTTGTTTTTGGTTATCCCTTCAGGGCAGAAAAAGCAGTTGCCACACAGCACTGTGATGTTCTTCAGTTATAAAACTAGATAATGATGTACTTGTCGTGATGCAATAACGCTGTTTTTTTTTCTCTCATGTGGTTAAATATGGCTGGATTTCCTTGTTGTCGCTGTCTGCCAGGGGCACGACAGACATATTCACACTTGTTCAGCATCCAAGTGAACCCTTGTGATGAAGCTGGAATCAACACAGCATCGCAGGAGCTCAGTCAACCATCTGTTAGGCTGTATGAATTCATATGGTGTTCATTAAAGTGGACATTACAGAGAGATTTTCAATATGAACGTCATGCCTTCAGTGTTCACTGAAAAAAAGGAGGAAAATAATTTTGTTTCTAACGGAAAACACATTTGAACAAACAGTGATTCACTGCATGTTTAATCCAAGTTAAATTAATCTAACAGACACGGAATACAGTAACAAAAATGGCATCTTCTACCATATCGGGTCATAGAACCATATTTAGAAGTATTTTATCACTCTTGTATCACTGTGGAGGAAGATCGGCCCACTCTTCTTTATAACATCACTTCAGTTCATTGAGGTTTGACAACATCTGTGTCAGCAACCCATGTGACTCTAATGAGCTAATTCATACTGCAAACCATAAACCTAAAACTTCCAAACCAGAATTAGAACTGAAGAAGCTTTTTGGATGAAGGTGAAACATGTTCAAGAGATTAAAAAGAAATCCAGTTTCTCTTTTATAAAAGCTTTTTTGGATTGACATGTTCTACGCAAACTTATGTTGTTTACTCCTTGACATTGTGTGCTTTTATAGAGATGCTCACACTTGTTATTGTTGCATTAGTACATTTGATCAACAGCACCTGACTGCTACGTTCCTTCTGGAAGCTGCAAACTTTCATCGTACAGAAGCAGCTTTTTTCTTTTTATCTTCATTAACCAAACAGCAGGATGTAATCTGAGGGTTTTCTACACCTGAGTTTAGATTCAGAAAGTTTAAGCTCTAAAACTGGAAAAAAGGTGCGCCTTTTTAAAATTTCAGTCTCAACACGTGTATCAACATTCACTAATTGTCTTAGATATTAGCTGAAACCTGACGCGGCAGCACTCACAGTGATAACTCTGATAGATGCAATCAGGTTTTGATGCTGCAGGTTTTCTCAGAACTCATACGGAGCTGCGATAAACCATGGTAGCTGAGAAGCAGTGATAAAGATAATACCGAGAAATAAACTGCATGTATTGTTGCAAATCTTGTTTAATTCAGAAGAAGTTGTCACGTCTATAAATTATAAATCAACAACAGCTTTACCTGAAAAGAAAGAATGATTTGATTTTGTAATGATGCAAGTAAGAGCAGAAACAGAATCCCTTTCTTGTTGTTTTATTTTCCCTGAAGGACAAAGCTGTTTTTAGCTGCAGTATTCTGCTGTAAGCTCAGAGGTGAATTGTTGCTGATCGTTCAGCTCAGATACAGCTGGGCTGGAAATGCTGAGCTGGATGGACTTGCATCTAATGTTAAAAGCTCAGCCAGTGCGTCACTATCTATGAAAAACTTTGTCCATCACATGATAACAGGCGCTCTGTACGTCCATACCAGTCTCACGAAGGGTGTGTTGGAGCAGAATACCAATCTTTTCCAGGAAAAACAGGGAACAGATATTAGTTCAGGTGTGATGCAATAGTGCTTTAGAAAAAAAAAAGGGGAGGAAAATAGGACAGGGTTTTCAGAGTGAGGACAGACAGAGGAGGGGTTCAGAAGACCAGAGAAACCCCATAAATAAAGTTAATGAAATGACATTTGAGTCTGAAGAGAGGTGCAATGACTGGTTGGGTCTTACCCACAGTCTGATTTATCCTTAGAGTGCATGTGAGCGCAGTAGAGGGAAATCCATTACATCACCTCATCAATAACATCCCATGAACAGGAAAAAAAAAAGGTCTGCCTTTCACGCTGACACCCACCCCTGGGACCTGCTCAGCCGGCTCTCTGAGTGGGAGGATGGGACGTAATGTAGTCATATAGAGGAGGAGGGGGATGGGCTCATCTGAGCAATCTGCCCAGGGGGCCGCTCAACATATAGCAGAGAGAACACACTCAGCACTTTGCTGCGACTCATGATCACATGCATATGTATTTGATTAGGCAGAGGAAGCTGAAGCGTTCTGGATGTCCCAAACGACCACGATGCCTTTGTTCTCATCCTGTGAGTGGATGAACGTGTATGTTGTGCGAGTCAAATGACGGAGGGAACTATCATTCAAAAGATTGACTGCAGATGTGGTGGATAAAGTTCATACCGTTCAAGAGCAAATCTTGTGGATGAATTAGAACAGTGAGGTGAAGGTATGGACAAGAATTATAATGTGCTAAAAACGGTGCAGAGATTTCAAGTGACTCCAAAGAAATAGAAGGAATTAATTCTTTACTGCAACATAAAGAGCTGGAATTAAAACAAGGCACGAGGTGAAGATAAGAAGACGAGGCCTCAGAAGTATTTTACATCAGAAATGAGGTGAAATGTCACTAGAGCTTATAGTCTGCAGAGTAAACAGTGCAACGATAAGAATAGAGTGCTATAGTAGATACTGTGACTGAAGTAATCTCTGTCACTCATCCCTCCCTCTGTGCGTGGGTGTATTTGAGAGTGGTTTTTTTTATGTGCTTTTTTTCCGGTGAGATCACAAGATAGTGGCAGTGTCTGTGCACTCTGACTGAGACTTCACAAAGGAAAGGCTTTTCAGCAGCCTGACACTTAGACATGTCACAAACAGGCACAGACTAAATATCTTGTCAGTCACTCTGCACCTCCCGGTTCCTGTTTCATTCCCTTTAGCGTTCTCGCTAGCAAAGTAAATGTTTGCCTCTGATTACACAGAATTTAGCTCCTTGTATTGAGATCGAGGTTCCAGGTTTGTTCCCAGGAAGAATTTTTCCAATAATGTCACTTTCACAGTGTTTGAACAGAGAAAGCAACAGTGTTTCCCGTCTTGTGAACAACTGGAAGATGGCGGGATCCTGCACCGACGGCTCCACGGAGTACAGGTGTTGGGCCGTTCGTGGAGGTCTTGGTCCAAACTAAGAACCTAAATGCCAGCGTGGCGCGATTGTAACCTTGTTACAACTTTTATTTCCTCTAGATAGTAAAATTTGATTGTCTTCTTGGTTCTCTTGATACTAACTCTTGTCCTGAGTCGATTTTTCATTCAGAAAGAGACAAACCCTCAGAATCAACAGATTCATGATCTGATTCTTTATTTTCTGCCATAGTAATCGATTCATTTACATCTCCTGTTCTAGCTATTTGTCACTGCTGGTAAATGTGCATACTGCATATTTATTACTGGAAAACTGTGAATCCTGATTTATATGGAAAAGTGGCTACTGGGTAGAAACGTAACATTTATAGATATGAAGTAGGAAATAACATATAAAAATCACATTTCAGAGACACATCAAGGCAGCAGATATTAATTTTATCCTTCAACTCATCAATCTGATCATAAGGAATCTATTTCTTCAAACTGAAGTTGTTCTAAAAGCTTTGATTTGATATAAATTGTTCATCACTTTTCTACAGAAACCCACTTGCAAAGATACAAAATAACCCTTTAATAGTACAACAGTAATAAAACATTAAAAAAATAAGCGTGTAACAAAGTAGAATTAAAACAAAGATACAGTCTTCAAATGGAAACAGTATAAGAAATGCCTTTAATTTTCTTTTCCAGAATCCTGAGAGGAGAAACTCCACAAAACTCCACCGCTGCATTCGCCCTTGAGGACGGGTGAGACATTTTATTCAGCAGTTTTAGTCTAGCTGTGCTGACACCAAGGTCAAAATGTGCACTCTCTTATTTGATAAGGAAAAGGAGAGAAAATAATCCATCAGAGGAGCTGTGAACCAAATGCCCGTGTCCTGGAAATTGTTGATGCAGGAACATAGAGCCCTCTGAGAATATGTGCTGCTCTGTAAGCACCTACAACCCTCTCCGGACTTCCCAGTCCTATTTTCACCTGACCTCAACTTTTGTCCATTAGCACAAAAACTGCTCGAGGAATGTTTGCAGAGAGGTTCCTTAATCACTGCACCTATCAAAGATTTACTGATTATAAAATACACTGACATAACTGTGAAAACGTGTTTATGGGAGTTTAATAAAAGCCTCATTTTAACACTGTGTAAAACAATCTTTTGCATCGCTGCACACAACAGAGAGTAGAAGTCTTATAGGTGGTTAAATCCAGGAGAAAAACAGTGGAAAAGAGTCACCATGAAAAAGTAATACAAGAAGAATTTAGCATTCCACTACCAGAGGTGGTGAGTCACATCCGATCTGAGAGATTCATGTCAGATGTGGGAGAGTGGGATGCGTGTGTGGGCAGCAGAATATGACACAGAAGTGCTGATCCAATCCTGTGAGCGTTTCTCTCTTCTACACACAGAAGTGAATCTATCCACCTTGGAAAGTGCTGAAGGATTTACACGTGAATGTCATGCATTGTGTTAGTAACAGACATGCAGAGGATCTTGTGTGACTGAGATGATTATATAAAACTATTTTGCTTGAAATAACTCCCGGATGCCTTGTTTGACTTGCACTTATTTTCTTATACTTCTGTGGAAGCTTCACAAACTTTTACAACCACTTGGGAAAAAAAAAAAGTCCTTTGATTGCTTTCCATCCCATCCCTTAACTGTCTGCATCAGCCCAGAGGAGCAGCCCTCATTTCAGCAATACTCATGATCAGTGCCCAGCCAGGTGGCAAAAACATGCTCATTCTGCTGCGTTTCCTTCCAAGGTTCACGGGTACCGGGTGATTAACACACACAGGATGTGACCTTTAATCCACTAGGAGCTCCTTTCACCATTAATCTCTGCCAGCCAGCTTTCAGCTCAGATAATGGCATGTTAATTAATGAAGCTCTTTTGAGGTGGTATAAGAGAGCGCCGGAAGCTCTAGCACATGTTCTGAAAGCACGTAACCATCAATGGACAAGATATTGCTTTTTTTTTTGGTGCCACACGAAAGATATTTCATTAAATAGTGTCAAAATCTGTGTCGTTGATGAGAACTGGGATCTTACACAAATCATTCCCTGATTACACGTTCGAGTGAAATGTCAACCCTCTATTTCCAAAAACGTCTGCATGATCCACCTCGTAAGAATTTTCAAAGCCCCAGCTTATACATATTTGATAAAATATTTAAATTCCTTGTTCACACAAAGATTTTAGAAGAAGCCAGAGCTCAGAAAGTCTGAGTTTAGCTGCAGTTTTGTGTACACTAGATGAGTCAGAGTAGACAGAAATCAAAGCCAGGATTGTCTGGAAACTGTGACCGGATTTATGGATCTCTGCCTTGGAGGGGAGGCTGTAGATGAGTGTGTGTGTGTGTGTGTGTGTGTGTGTGTGTGTGTGTGTGTGGGAGGGCAAGGCGAAGGCTGCACAGCTCTTTGTCTACCTCATTCACCTTGTAAAATTAATTCACTCAAGATAGATGACACATAACTTCATGTATCTTTCATAGCGAAGCAAGTTAGCAAGACAAAATGAGTCAGTTATCAATGCTTTGATTGGTGGAAAAGCTACAGGTGTTTGACAATCTAATTTTGGAATAATTGACAAATTTAAACAAAGTTTAAAAAAAAAGTTTTTAAAATAGATTTCAATCAACTAGATGTGCTGATATTTCATAAAAATGACAAAGATCACAAAATCTAGACTTTTCATCTTCCTCTGGTGTACAGTCTTTATCATGAAAAAAACTAATTCAGAAATCAAATATTTAACAAAAAAACTAATTGAAATTATCTACATTTTAAAGGAACTCTTGGTAGCAGCTGAGATGAGACATGATTTAGATCCTTTTCCTGAGCTTCATCACCGACGAGGTGGCAGCTTTGTTTTTTCCTTCAGTCAGTCCTCGGGGGGGATTTTGGTTGAGCTTTTCTACTGTCTTGTTGTTCTTTCTAATCACGGGCCACAAGTATTAATGAAGGCTGCACTCACACTTCTGCATCTTTGTATGCTGGTTGTGTTGTAGAACGTGCTTAGAACCCTTCAGACAGGACGAAGAAATGTTCCACATGCCACACAAACAAAGAGAATGTGGCTGGATTGGGAAGTATTTGTAAAGGTCTGTTATTTTCCGTGTCCTTGATATGTTTCCACACACCTCTCGCTATACATCTGCTGTTAATTCCTATGACATTCCTAACACATAGGTGCAGGATCATACCAGACCCTATAGGCCACATCATGGAATGATCACATCAGCATGTTACTACGTGGAAAACGATCGCTCTGTACTTGCATGAAGCTGCTACCTAATGGCGTTGCATCCTACAGGCTATGAACGTGTGACTTGAAGAATCTGCAGCCTGAAGACAGACTTTGCCAGAAACACTGAAGTGACAGAAAGAGTGCCAGATCTTAACAGATGAAAAACATCTGCATTTTTTACAGTTGGAAACAAATAACAACAACATCTAATTGCATCAGGAAGGAATCCCTTTTGGGATGTTATTTCATGTTCTTTGACTGTCACTGCATCCTCTCATTTTCCCAGAGTAAATAAAAAAGTGGATCCTTGATTTTTGTTCTGGAATACAGAGTTTCTTGAACAATATCCCTCTGAGACACAAATCCTACTAGCTCTCAGGAGATGGTAAATGTTTCATGCTAAATGTGAGTCTCAAACATAACAGATGTTTTTTACCCTGTCAGTAATCTGCAGAAACATGGACTCATTTTCTTTTAAAGACGCATATACTTTAAATAAATATGAGCAAACTGCTGCAGTGTACTGATACACTGACTGATAGGCATCACGATTTGTGACTCAAATGTCTCTTTTAAAGAGGTTTGAGAATACAATGGATTATTGAAATTCTCCTTTGCACTCTGAAAAAAAGATGCAATCAGTTGGTGACTTTGGGCCAGAATGTCTTGAGTAAAGCTTGGGTATAAATAATAGAAAAAACAATCTCTTACTGTCTGTAGTTGAGTATCTTAGTCATGTCTGCCATTAATAAATGAAGTCAATATAATGCTTACTTATTATTCTTCACCTCTAAACCGGTACCTTTAAAGATAGATGTATTTATTATTATTATTATTATTATTATTATTATTATTATTATTATTATTATTATTATTATTATTGGTATTACTGTGATTACTTTTATTGTTGATTCAAGTTACCATGGCAATGCAGCTCACCAAAAACCACACCCAAAACTCCCCACAGTGCGTACTGCCAGATGTTAATACATGATCAAAATGACCTGGTCGGTTGCCAGATGTGCTTTATTTACTTTTTGAGTTAATATAGTGATGGACCCCCCCCCCGCCCCCCCGCCCACTGAAAATGTAGAAAGCTTTGAAATTTTGTCAAACCTTGATGCTGTTTGACAGATCACTGCGTCAACACACTTTCACCTAAAGATGCCGTTCCAGCTTTAATCTGTTGATTAGACTTGAACATACTGAAGCATCTCAGCCAGGTTTTGAGTTACTATGCCAACATCATTTGCAAAATAACCCCCCCACACACACACCTGTTGTTAAACTACATTGGAATCAGACTCCCTGATTAATTTGCCTCTTGTAGCACTTTGATTAAAACTGCAACAGCTGTCAAACCCACTCATGTGGGAAAATCCAGCTTTCTAATCGATTGAGGTTTTATCAGTCATGTACAAAGTAACAAGCAGATTCAAAGTTTCTCCAGGAACTTTCTTGTTGAATAATTACTGCTTCCTCTGGAATATGAATATATGAATATGAATCTTGAGTCTTTGAAAGTATAAATTGAAGTTATTCAGTGTGGATGACATATTGGGACACGTATTGGCCAATTAATTGATAAAACACATCAATTACCTCACATCTCTGACTCTCACAGCAGTCTGTATCCAACCAACACAGATTAGTGGTCAACAGAAAAATCTTTTGATCAAATCTGATGGATATTTAATGTATTTCTTTGGAAAATGAACACAGCTCTCGAGGTCAAATTTCATTTTCAAGTGTTTTTTCGGCACAGATTTGCTGACAGATGATTTAATTTTCCATTCAGTCTTTTGTATTTTGCTGTTAACTAGCTGGGAACGTGGTTTACTGAAGTTCTTTCTGGACGAGAGCTTTACATGATACATTTTTTTATTTGTTTGGAATGACTGGAATGTTTCAGCCATGACAGGAAATATGTGTTTCAGGTGGGGGTGGGGGGTGATTGGTGGATTTTGCTGTCAAATGTCATAGATGTGAAGTTTTTATGGCACATTTCGACACCGTATTCCTCGTTGCACGAACAAAGTAAGACTATACAGCTACCAAATCAGTGCTGATAGTACAAAGCTGAAACATACTGATCATATAACTCCTTCACAGTGTTCACTCCTCAGAGTGTAAATATCACAGGGAGAACGAGGAGCCTCATCTCAGTGATTCACCGTCCTCAACAAACAGCAGACACACGATCCAAACACACACAATTACCTCTGAAATATACTTTTTTTTTTTTGCATCATACAGAGGAGGAGAAGTCCTTAACCTGAAGAACATTTTACTGCCACATCAGCTACCACCAGCCTGAGGATTCAGACATGCAGGCGATCTATTAGGACCCTGTTTGGATTATAGAAGACACATACATGCTGTTGAGTTGCCTCAAGGGTAAGTTGGGTGAGGCTTTAGCTGCAGGAGACTGAGAACTACCAAGTTTTATTCATTTGTTTGAATCATCCAGAGGTTTTAGTCCACTTTGTTTCATTCCCCCCAAAAGTTTAGGAAATCTTTATTTATATAACCTGGTAAAATCCCACTGAGATCATATTGTTTTTTTTATAAAGGAGACCTGGCCAAGAAGTCAGCAACACGAGTCACACAAACAAACACAAACAACGAGAGGACAAAACTGATGAAATGTCAATAATTTAGGAACTGTAGTTTGATAGATTAAATAGAACTGTCAACAGAGAACTTAAACACTCGTTCCTGACATTATAACGAAAAGCTTAGAATGAGAATGATTATTTATAGTTCAGAGATTTTAAAGTGTTCTGAGTAAGACTGAATGCTTGCTTCCCCAATTCACTCCAAACTCTTGAAATGATCAAGTGATGAATCACTAGAACTCAGTGCATTTCAGTTCTTTGTAGAAAAATAAAAAAGACCGACACAAAAGAAGAGTCTTATAAATCAAAGCTATCCAGTGGATAAACCTCGTCATACTTAAAGAAAGTCACTCAGCTTTGGTACATAATTTATAATAGTGAGTGATGTGGTTGAGGCACTAGATACAGGGACTGAAGTCATTTGTCTGAAGTATTCATAAACAAAACATCACCATAATAAATAAGATGTTTACACGTCTGTAGAGAGAAGTAGGATTTGTTGTGGATAAAAAACTTGGGCATCACCCTTAATTTGTAGCAAAGAGCGTTTTAAAAGGACATTCATGATCAAGTCGAGAGCTCAGATACTCCTAACTGGATATTAACTCTATTAATTGAACCAGAGACGTGATCTATTAATCTACCCTGGTCTCTCATTGTCACATTTTAACCATTTATTTCATCATGTTTTGTTGTTTTTCTAAAAACAGATTCTAGGATTTCACTAATTTGACAAGATAATTTAGCATCTACCTCTCAGCTGTAATAAAGCTCATGTTCTTCATCTTTGACACGCCTCCCTCAAGAGTTTTACAGCCTCATGCTTGTTGTCATATTATCTTCAGCCACAGTCTCAGCAGTCCAGCGTTTCGTTGGCCGTTGAGTGAATGACCATGTTTCTGCTGCATCAACGGCGCCTTTCATCTCACCCTTGTCAGATCAGATCTTATTATTGGGCCACAGAGATCCGTTTGCCACGCCCACCTCAGACCTGATAAGTTTAGATTTAATTCTTCCCCACAGTGTGTATGACCATTGTTTTCCCACGTCTTGGATTTTGGAATTGATGGATGACTTTCCTGTATTCTGAACTTGGACTGTGTGATGTCATCAATAACTAACTGTCTGTGCTTTTCCTTAAATTTGTTTACCTCTACTTCCTAAACTAGAATTAAGCTCCCATCACAAAACCAATCTTATCACTTCCTGGATCCACCTGCAACCGTTTCCTCCAAGTTACCTGGATGCTCACCTCCAACGTTCCCTCCAGCTTTCCTCCAAGGACTCCTGCAATGTAGTCTGTCTTCAACCTGCGGGAAAAAAAATGCTAATGGCTAAAAGTTTTATTCAAGCAACTGACATGGCAAATTATCCCCGAATTGTTCATCTCGGAGATCTGTGGAAAGCATTTGATGTACTTGCATGGTTCTGGAATAGAAGGTTTGATCTCCTTAGTTTGTGCAGCCTGCTTTAGAGAACGAGAACTACTCTGCAGATTTTAGAGGAAAATCTTTTGCATTCAACTCAAACCCCACAAGATGATGCAAAAAAGAGAAATAGTATATCTGAAAACACAAGTAGGTGTAGATCACGTGATTCTCTGACACAAGCTTAATGGAGCCCTAGGGCCATAGAAGTTGTGTTAGCATAGCGACTAGCCTACCTGGAAGTTCACTGTGTTGTGCACAGAGCATCAGAGAGAAGCTATTCATCCCTACTTATCCAAATCATCTGCATGCAAAGTTTTGCTTGTTGCTTTCAAATCGACATGCATCACTCCTCCACACTGCTTTTTGCATTTCAACTGTAGCTCTGCTTTGTATAATGTTCTCTTTCCTCCCCGTCCACATGGCATTAGCTCTGCGATGGCGTCTACAACTTCCAGCCTGCAAGCACGTCGATAACGAGCAGCAGCCTCTCTAACAGAATCATTTACTGCCTGCAGGGCTTGAAGACGAAAGTGGAGTGTGCATGCCTGCCTTTAACCCACTTAAACCTCTCGCTGCACAAATGGAAGTGTTGATCTGCAACATGAGAAGCCCTGGTGAATTCCTGCCTGCAAGCAGACTGACCAAAATAAATGTGTGAGATTAATGCCAGAGGAAGTACTGATGGTGTTACAGTTCATGTGTGTTTATACAGTATGTGTGTGTGTTTGCGTTTTTCTTTGCTTATGTCAGCATGTGAGTTTCAGGAACATTTCTGATCGTCTGTGATTCGTCTGCAGTGTTTAGTCTGAAATGCCGGTCAAAAAGAACCGATCCCTTTAAACATTTATACAGAAGTGTTAAAGGGGAAAAAAAAGTGCAAGTGTGAGAAGAAAAAAAATACTCGCTAGCTTGGGTGTGTGCGTCTGTCGTCAGCTAGGCAACTGCAGCATAGTTTCAGTGTCTTGAATTGGCTCCTTAATTCTATTTTCCTCACAGGAGAACCTCCCCCAAACCTCTGACACACATTTTAAAGAGCTCTGTTGAGCAAGTGGAAGGAGATGGGGGAGGGTGGGGGGAGGGTGGGGGGAGGGTGGGGGCTGTACTCACTGAGTCTGGACAAGACCTGTACAGTAAATCAGATGAGCACACACAGAATTACAAATGTGTACAAGTGCTGCTTTGTCATGACCAAGTTGGGTGTCTTCTTTTCCTTCATAGTTTGGGGGTGGAGCCTGAACAACAATAAACAAACAGAGAAAATACAGAATTTTTAAATGTGAAATTATCAAAATATTGTATCAAGCATTACTTAGTGAAATTTATTGAAATCAAAGTATTTTACACGATGTGATAATTATAAAAGAGTCAAATGCAGAAGCAACGTGTAAAAAGTATAACCAGTGTGTAAAGAAATGTTGGTCCCACCATGATGCTTCAGTTCTTGGAGGTTTGTTGATCTGCACAGCTCCCTCTCCCTCCACAGCGTTCTAATCAGGTTCAGGTCTGGACTTTATTCAGAGGAGTTCATAGTCAACTCAATAACTGGAAGGTCCTGTAGCTGCTTCCAGATTTGCACGACTGAGATGTCTGATGTTTTTCCTGAATCTGCTGTAGTCCCTCCACTAGTTTGGAGGTTACTGCCCTGAGTGCTGCTACCTTCCAGACCTTCTCCAGACCTTCTCAAGTTCTTCTCTGAGTCTCTGGTATTTCTCTAGTTTCTCATCTTCCTTTTTCCTGATGTTGCCATCACTTAGCATTAATATGTCAATCACCACGGCTCCCCTCTGCTGTTTGTCCACCACGACAATGTCCAGTTAGTTCACCATTATCATTCTGTCAGTCTGTATCCAGACGTCCTACAGGATCTTAGCTCGGTCATTCTTCAACACCTCTGGAGGTGTTTCCTACTTTGACCTTAGGGGTTTCTAGTCCATATTCTGCACAGATGTTCCTGCACACTGTGACTTGATTGATGGTGCTTCATATCTGCTTTCCCTGCCAGCATCCTGCAGTTATGTGCTGGATCTGGGTCTCTATTGCTCTGGTGCTCAGGTACTGCTCCTGTACTGCCATGATGAGTCTCTGTGCTGTTCTTCAGTCCAGCTCTTTCTAGCCATTGGTAGGTTTTCTTGAGATCAGCCACTTCAGTGACGCTTCAGTGATACATCCCATGTAGGGACTTGTCTTCTCATGATGGTTCCTCCACTATCTCATTCTCTACACGGTTTGATCCTTTTCCTTGATGGACTTAAGGATCTTGTATGTTTCATCCTGGATAATGGCTCTTACGCTCACTAATCTTTGGTCTCCTTCCTTACAGCTAGCGTACAGTCTCAGGGTTTGGAACTTATTATTCCTGCAGGATATTTGATCGCAAAATTAATAACCTAAAAAATGTGTGAATTTTTACAAAAAAGTTTCACATATTTTGTTGTTTTGTCCTTGAATAAATAAAATATAAAGGGAACATTTTCTTAGCTTCTTTTCTTGGTGTGGGAATTAACAAGGTTTAATTCAGCTTTTCAAACTTAAGTCATGTTACTCTGTTGTTGTTTTTTACATAAAAAAGAGACTTTCTCCAGATTAATTTTCCAAACAAGCCCCATGTGTTCAATTTATAATCCAGCCAGCTTTAACACACAAACTTCCCACCTGAGACGTTCTCCTGAATTGTTTGCAGTTTTTGAGATCATCAAACAGTTTGACCTCCAGTTGAACTCATTAGCACACCCACCCCCGTGAACACTGGACACTGGAATGATGGGTAATAAATTGTTTTGAAATGGCCTTAGAACCTTTCACAGATTGATGGGCAGCAACAGCCTCTGAGATCCCTGCTAGTGGTTTTCCTACTTGGCAACATGTTAACAAACACCTGAAGCCTCCGGAGCAGAAGACTTCCCAAAACGTCTGGAGACGTCACTCTAACTGATGGTCAATGAATTCATTTGCATGTTTTTTTGCAGCTGATTCTTAAACTCAATTTTTTCATCTTTCATTTTGTTGATTTTTTTTCTGGTAAAAAGTTCTGATGAATTAAACCTTAGAGTTTTAAAAAGTAATTATTTATACCACGACTGTATTTTCGTGGCACAGGATAAATGCAGATGAACTCTGGAACTAGAAAACATGGTCAGTCCAGAGCCTGCAGGTCAGATGGGCTAAATACATGAAAGCACTTTCTCCATTCCATCTGAACATCAAGCTAGAAGCTTTTTAAACAATGTATTTTACAAGAAGAAGAAAGAAAAGGAGGAGCATGAGGAGGAGAGTCTGCAGAACCATCCATGGGGGCAAATCTGGACAAGATCAATGGGAGTGACAGGGAGTGCAGGAGGCAGCAGGAGATTCAAAGTAGGCCAATAAATAACATCCAAGTGAGACAGCAACTGCCTCCCCCTCAGCCACGGCCACCCTATTCCACCTCTAACCCCCTCAGCCTCACCGACTGACTGGGCCCCCTTGATTACTGGCTTTTGAGAGGGGGGGAGCTGATGGCCCCCGGCTGCACAATACACTCCACACACAGAACCCTCACTCAGCCCTTTCCTCCATTTGTTGGACATTCATCTTTCAGCATGTGTGTGAGTTTGTTTAGGGGGTGGGGGTCTGGTGGATCAAGGAGTGGTAGATGGGGTGTGTGTGTTGATTAGAGTGTGTGTGTGGGGGGGGAATGTCTGAAATGGTTTTTACATCTTCACCCTTCCAGTGTGGACCCATCCCCCTAAAATCCATGTTCTCACTGTCTGTCAGAGCAGACCACCGGCTCTGCGCTCTGCTTTTATTTAATCTGCTGGCTGGTTTAGATATTAGTCACTTTGGGTTTTTGTTCCATGGACACTTGAAATAAATCTGGTTGCTATGCAACTTGAAAACTTCCACCTTTGAGCCAGTTTAACAAAGAAAAAACAGAGATATATTTAAAAAAAAAAAACCTGGTGAAATGATTCAGACACTCACTTTTGAGCCAAACTAAGTATTTAAATATAAATGTAAGAAAAAAATGTCTCAGTCTGCAGATCAAATCCACTCTAAGTTCATTATCTGAAGCTCCAGATGTTACGCTTATATTTGCACAAGAGCTCTAGAGGTCAGAATAAACAATGGCTGAAAAGTCCCAGACAAGGTAAAAGATAATAGAAATGTATTTTATAACAAAACGTCCGTGAGATTCTTCTTTTGCAGAAGCGTGAGACGTGAATCTGGCTGGATGGATTCAGTTTGTAGTGAAGATGGATTAAAGTTGATTACTTTGATCTTTTTATTGTTGTAGGATTGAGTTGAGACCAAAAAAATCCAACAAGGAGCCAAAGAGACAGCGAAGACAGACTAACGCAGGTGAGTCCAGGTGGCAGGAGAGCGAGGAAGAGTCCTGAAGATAATCTTGTTTTAACAGGGACTTTGTAATGTCCCTGTTTGTGAGATGAATAAATAGTTAAATTATTATTATGTCTCATTCCTTCAGACCTCCACAAAATGAAAACAACCAACCAAGAAAGAGTCAGTGCCAGATTAAACTGTTTGGCATTGGCAAGGAAGATTTGGTAAGTTTTTAAATGTTGTAATCCACATAATCTGCTGCTCAACCCCCCAAAGATGTGGTTCGATTAAAAAAAAAAAAAGGAAACAACCAGCTGGTACAAGCTTGATTACAACAAAATGACCAAATGCTAATTTCCTTATTTTGTGCTACTTTTAGCGCCTTTATTGTTTGTAGCATGTTTGCTATGTATTTTTGTTTTGAAATACTACATATGCTGAACTAATACTACTAATAATACTAATGCTAATTCTGCTCAGCTCTTGTCTGGATGTCACTTCTTCCTGCTGTTTAACATGTAAACTAGGTAGAAGAAGGATTTCCAGGTTTCAAAAAGAACATCAGGAACATCAACATCAGGAATTTGGGGGTGCGTCTCCGCTTAAAACTAATTCATTATGTCACAACAAACATCTTTTTGTTGTGCACTGGAAAAATCTCTGTCCTACTTTCCAAAAACTGCAAACCTGCAAGGCATCAGATTCACATGCATCACACATACAGCAGCTTACAGACTGGTTTTCTTTGTAATGTCACTCGGTATCTAACTGTGGGATTATGGGAAGCACCTGGGATTAAAATTCATGTGCATGTAAAGTCAGTGGCAGTACTTTGGGTAGTATAATGTACCCCACTCAAATCTTAATAGTACCTTGGTCACCGTAGTAACCAAACATTTCCGTTGTTTGTATGTAATAAGGTACATTCTTCTATTTTTTCCACTTATTTCTAGAAATCTTTCATACATGTTTCACCTCAGCATCATTCTGAAAGTGATTTTCCTTCACTGATAAGAAACATTTTGTTCCCAGAAGCATCTTAATCTGAGTTTTTAGGGAGATTAAGTAATTTTTTTCTGGTTACTTGTTCCAACTTTTAAACTTTTTCTTTTTTTCCAGAAAATGACTTTAACTAAAATGAGAACATCTTCTTTTGGTTTTGCCCGGTACACACTGAGATAATATTCTGTTATATGTATCCTGCATCACTGAAGTAAAAGTTGAGATTTGCATGTCGCGGAACAGAACAGAGCTGCAGACATTAACCAGGAAGATCCCAGCAGCAGAGCGCAGAGAGCTGACAGCAGAGGAGAAAGGAGAAAATGAGGGAATGAGAGAAGAAGGAGGATGATGCAGACTTTTACAGTAGGTGTTCTGCTGACATCATAATACACAGCAATAACATCACCAGTGTATGGTTTTTCTAATATTGTGCAGGGACATCATGGAAAACATCAGCTGTCTGTTCTTATTAATGTGGATTAAAAGGGCAACTTTAATAAATCTTTTCAAAATCTGCTAGAAAGGTTCGACCTGAAAGTTTCCATTATTGGCACAAGGCAACTCCTTTTGGTCAAGGGCCTAAAGGGTATAAATATGTGCTCCAAAACATTTTGCATCAAGAGAAAAATAAAATTCTACAAAGCTGTAATATATTTGATACATAAACTATTGTTACATCAGCCCTGCAATATCCACTAAAGAGGAATGTGGTTGGTTGCCGTGGCAACGTTGGAAGTTTCGCTGGCCTGTTTCGTTTTCCAGTAGCAATGATCATCAGCACCATTGGAGGAGCATCATTAGCGGCGAAGCCCCCCCGAGGCTGTGTGATCGATGCCTGAGCAGGACATTAGCTGGTGTGGAGAGAAGCCGAGACGGGGGAGTCGGCCTTTGTCACCTGCTGAGTGCAATCAGGGTGAGCGAGGAAGCTTGTCTCTAAGGCAACAACAAAGCCTTCGCTTGACTAATCCCTCAGCTGCAGTTGTGTCACCACACGTAATGATTGTATCATCCTTGTTGCCAGAAGCTGTTGTTCAAATGGCTCCTTTGACCTGCTTTAGGGCTGCTGCTCATGACTTTGTGCAGATACAGAAAAACACCAAACAGCCAACGTTTGACACTTTACAAAGGCTGTAAAATCCTGTTAGGGTGAGACTTTTCATGGTGGAGGATGAAACAATCCGAGCAGACTTCACCCTCATTCCACTCCACATGCAGGACTTTACGGCTGTAAGTGAATAAAAACTCACGATCCTGCAACGCAAACTGCTGCTCATCTTTCACTTTTTAACAGCAAATCCAAATTTATAGATTCATAAATTGGAAGGATTCATATATTTAGGCCAATCAGTCTGATTAAGCTCTAAACTCTCACGGCATGTCGGTTTCACACATTTTCACAGGTGTGACTCATTATCAAGGCTCTGTGTTTCTGACTCCTGTATAGATGAGCTCAGCAGCAGAGTGCCGTCTTGGTAAAAGGAACCAGCTTTACACATCTGAGTATTCTCTTCCACCTCACCTCCCTTGTCTCACTCGTTTAGTCGAGATTGTGGACTGGCTGCCGAGTGTCAGCAGAGAAGAGACGCAGGGTGTTCACTGAGGAGCAGATGGGGAATTTCAGTGAGCCGGAAAATCAGGAGTGGTTGGATTTCCATAGAAAGCCTGGAGTGGAGAAACAGTGACACCTTGTGTTCAAACACAGAATCTCTTTCAGAAGACAAGATCAAAACAACTCTAACAGTCTCGATGCTTCAGCTATTTTGATTATGTACAATATATTTTTCAGAAACGATAGATTTTTAGTTTTATGTGGAAATTAAAAACAGGATTGCGGCTTTGTGACAAAGACGAATTTTAAGAACTCACAAGATTTCAAAGTACAACATTTTAATGACAGCAAAAGATGAACTTGTGTATAAAAACAAAACACTTTATTACAATTAGGCTGAAAAATCCAATGAAAACACAACTACTTTACAAGTACAAATGTTTTTTTAGTTGGTATTTACAAGGTATTTTTTGTCTTTGATGTCAATAAAAAAAATATGAGAAAACAAAATACTAAAGTACAAGTTTACAGTGTATTTACTGAAATAATAATATAAAATGCAAAGAAACGTGTGTTACGCTCCACTCAATTACCTAAACAACAGAATCAGACGTAAAAGGGACTATTTATGAATACACTTATATTAATGGAAACTCATTCCCAAATGCAGAATGAGTCAGTCCTCTTGTTTCTGCTGAGTCATATAATTATTCCACAAAAGGCCTGACTGCAGCGTGTGGAGGGTTCGCCAGTGTTTTCAGGTTTTGATTTCTAAGTTTTAATGTCCAGAAACAAACTGAGGGTTTTTAAAAGTGAGACAGGGTTCAGGATCTCATCAGGGACGCTTGTTGTTACTGTTCTGAAATGGTTCTGAGATCAGCAACTAAAAACTGCAGAAAGAGAATCAGAATGGAGCAGGATGAAGGCTTGGTGTGGTCAGTGCAGCTGGTTGTCTGGGCTCAGACACCTCGACACTGTAAATATGCGTGCAGGGGAAAAAAACAGTTGGTAAGAAGTTGGTTGCTGAGGGCTCCTAGCTGCTTCCTCCACTGGGCTTGGCGGGAGTTTTAGCTCTGACGCCGCCTTGGCGAGATTGATTCTTGGTGGGTTGTTGGGGTTGGGTGGGCTGCTGTACGGGGGACTCTGCAGCAGAGGGTGCAGCGGGCTGCTGAGCGGGGCTGTGAGGGGGTGGTGTCTGGATCTGAGGGGAGGGGGCAGCTGTCACAACCTGCTGCTGGATGATCTTCTGCTGCACCACCTGTGTCGTGGCCGTCCCTGCAGGAATCATCTGAACCTGAGCAGGAGCTGATGTGGCCGTCTGGGTCAGAGTCACAGTCTGAGGCTGGGCCTGGATCTGAGAACAAACAACATGTGTATTTTAAAGCCTAAAACCAGTTGACTGAGTCCACATTACAGGTTCCTTCTGAGTATAGGGAATAAAATCCTCACCTGCTGAGGGGAAGACACAATCTGCTGAATGTTGGCCACAGCTGGCTGCACCATCTGTGGGATCTTAGCCACCTAAGAAGAACAGCAACATGAACATCTTCATTCCAAGAGACTTTATTCTGTTTTGAGGATTACGTCACCGGTACGATACCTGAATTTGTTGGTTTCCAGTAGGTTTTTGGGCCTGGGCAATGGACGTGGTGGTAAAGAACTGCTGAGGTTTAATCCCCGGCTGGAGCGGCGTGGTAGCAAAGGTCACCTTCTGCTGCTGCGTCGGTTGGGTCGGCTGCATCGTTACCTGCTGGGTGCCGATCTAATGAAAACCAAAAACATTTAAAACAAATGAACAATGTGGTGAGCAAAGTGTTTTGTATATTAAAGATTATTTTGAATAAATGCTTAAAAGGCATTAAATTCAGTTGTTGTTGGTTTTTAATTTTTAACTATGAAATATTTGTAATAGTTGTAATAAAGGTGATAAACAGCAGTGTGTTATTACCTTCTGCTGCACGGCGGCCCCTCCCTGCTGCGCCTGCCCTGCTTTCTGCTGGGCTGCAGTCGCCGGATGTTGTGTTTTCTTCATCGGAATCAGATGCTGGACCTGCATCGGTGAGAAGGGCGACGTCAGCACCGGACCACCTGACAGAGGACAGACACAATAAGACAAAGCAGAGATCCATGATTGTAACGTTACATTAAAAAATATCTAGTAAAGAAGAACAAACAAACACAGCTGCATCTTTTCGCTTCCGTTTCATGTGTTTTGTATCAACATCAGTTACAAACCCAGAACCATATGAAATCATTTACAACACACCCGTCTTCTGTGGCTGGGTAATAGCCACACTGATCCCCGGCAGCGTGGTCACTCCCGATACCACAGTGGGCACAGACACCACTGGAGGCTTAGTGAGGGTCACCTGAGCCTGCTGTCCTGTTTGGGTCTGGATCTGACCCTGAGCTGGTACTCGGGTCTGTGAAACACAGAACCATAGAGTTAGCATGAAAGCTAATGCAACCTGTCAGTCATTAACATCAACAGAGAGTCACTGAGGATCATGAACCAGAGGGAATATGAACACAAAGAAAATAAATCCTTCTTCTTCCAGGTTTCCTTTTGTTACCAGAACAAACTCAACAGTCTCTCTCCAGATTACAAAAGAAGGAACTGAACTGACAGTAACGATCACAGAAAAGAAGTTTGTAGTATGAAGTAAGATTTCCTGATTAGGACAGAAAAGAGTGGAACGTTTTGTTATTTCAGTAATTATAATATTAAAATCAGCTGAACTGGAACTTCTGAACTCATCTGCTCTGTTTAGAGATTAACTGTAACAAGCGCAATCAGCTGAAATCCCAGGAATAAAAATCTGACTCAAACTGCAAGGTGATGTCAGACCCAGTAAATTAACTAAACAGAAAAACCCACTGACTGCGCTGCCTAAAGGTCTGACGGCAAAAATAAAATGTTTTGTCATAAAATTTGACCAGAAAACAGTTTATTCTGACATGTATTTGAATTTCATCATCTATTCTATGGATTCAGATTCAAAATAAAGAAAACTGATCTTACTTAAAGATGAAAAAAAAATAAAAAATAAAGTCACATGATTCTCAGCAAAAGAAATACGACAAACAGCCAAGGCTGCAAACTCACACATGAAGCCTGTAGAACTGGCTGGTTCTCTTCATATCATCTCTTCTCTTGTCAAACAAATATATTTGTTATATTCCTGTACTGCTTTTCAGCCATTTTCAAAACTCAACTGAACTGTTGCCGTGTGAATCATCTGACCATCAGTTGTAGAACTAGAGTTGATCAAAGATGTAAAACTTCAACCAAATTCAGTCAAATCCGAAAAATAAGAATCAGAAGCTCAACTCAGCTTTTAATGCAGCAGCTGCAGCTTTTTATGTAAATAAACTGATGGAGATGTAAACATTTATAAAACATTGTTTATATAAAGATTTATGACATTTTTTCCAACAGTTAAAAACACGTCTGTTACTACACTCAGCTGTGATTATGATACAGATGTGGTGGGTATAAGTCGTAAAATAGAGCTGCTGACATAAACAAGATGGCTGACTCTGGTTTCATATTCTGCTGGGTGAAATTATTATCATGCTATTAGTCTGTTTCTATTGTTGTGTCACTCGGTGTTACATAAGACCTGAGGAATTTAATCTGTATGTGAAGAAGAAGCTAATTATCTTATTATTATTATTAAATGTCTTCGTTGATATTAATGATAAAAACATGGGATCATTATTATTATTATTCAATATTTCTAACATTACATGTTAACGCTCACCAGTCTGGCCACCTGCAGGGTGGTGGTGTTTGTCGCCAGCAGAGTTCCTGCTCTGGCTGCTCCTACAGCTATCTGCTGATTGGCTTGTCCAGCCTGAGCGGGCTGCACCTGGGCAGCCTGCTGGCTCACTGTGTTCTGTTGACCTTGGGCTGGAACAACTGCTGCAGCTACCTGCTGCTGAGGCTGCTGCTGTTGTTGTGGATGTTGTAACGGCACCTTGTGCTTCTGCATTTTTATCAACTCCTGTAAACAGACATGAAAGCAGGTTAGAAGTATTTTTTTACGAGGTGAACCTGAAACGCTGCAGCCTCATGATCATCTCAGTAAAAACTCATTTTAAAGTTGAGACATGCTGAAAGTTTAGATACAGATGCTGCAGATGTACCTGAGTTTTGCCGACAGGTTTGATCTGAGGGGAAGTCGCCTGCTGCTGCTGTTGCAGATTATGTTGTCGGAACATGTGTAGGTGGGCCTGGGTTAGAGTCTTTGGTGTCAGTGGCATACCTGTGGCTGAAAACATAACGGAAGATGAATCGGAGCAATACAAAAAATAAATAAAATAAGGTAACATAAAAATTTTTTGAAGGAACAAAGTTAAATTCTGTACCTGGTGCAGTCTGAGGGACCAGTGGGCGGGTCTGTGACTGCACTGGGCTCAGAGTAGAAGAAACAACTGCAGATCCGGTCACTGGGGTCACAGGTCTAACACCCGGACCTGTTGCTATGGCGACCACTTCAGCAGAGGCAGCAGTAGCGGTAACAGCTCTCTGCTGTGCATGGACCACCTGGGCTCCACCTGTACCAGAAGACTAAACCAACACCAAAAACAGCTGGTTGATCTTTCATTTACAGAGTTTGCCTTTTTGGTGCCAACTCAGACTATTTGTGTTGTTGTAAAAGAATTTCAGATGTGCAGTAACATGACTCACAGACAAGGTGCCTGATATGATCGGAGAAGTCAGACGTTTATTGGCCTGGAAGGGACTTTGAGGAACTCCAGCTACTGTGTTCACAAGCACATTCCCCCCTACAGTGGCTTGACAAAATATACAGCAATTAATCAACTATTGAAACATCAACCGCCGCACAGTGATATAAAATGTGTGTATCAACATACCAGCCTGAATGGTTGTGCCTACAGTGGCATTTTTAATGGCTCCAGTCTAAAAAACAAAAAACAAAACAGCTGAGTTACAGCAAAAATATTCACATTTTTAAATAAAAGAATCCATTTGTAGAAGATGCTTACCAATACTGCTGCATTAGGCACAGCAGTGGCTCCAGCTACTCCTGTAGCCTGAGGGACCTGAGCTTGGCCAGCAGCTGAAGCCTGGACCTGACCAGGAGCTGCTTGGGTCTGGGGAGTTCCAGCCTGCTGCTGGGCCAACTTCTGCTGCTCTGCAAGGGCCTGCAAAGAAACAAGACCAAAATCAGTGTCCTAAATCTGCAGGAACCTGCTTTCCAGCTCCATACAAAACAAAAACAAGCCAGCATGAGATACCTGTGAAATACCTGCAACTGACTAGAGAATTTTTCTAATAAATTTTCCCATCACTCATTGGAATTTACCTTTTTCTCCTTAGCAATCCTTTCAGCACGCTGTGAAGCCACTTGAATGGGGGGCAGGGGCTTGTCATAGCTGATCCCACTAGAGACAGAGAGAAATGTGTGAATCTGTCTTTATTTGGCACACTGGGTAGATTTATATCATTAATACAAAATGTTATTCTTTCAACACACCTTTCTGCCAAAACTGAGGCATGTTTGGGATTCTTCTGGAAGGGATTCATTCCAAGCCTGTAAGCAGAATCACTTATTTTAAGATGTCCTCTCGGTTTCTGTTTATTAGGCGTTAACAACATTTTATTTACACACTTTAAATTGTATCATATTTGAGAGAACTGCTGCTATGACATGTTTACTTTATTCCATCCTCTTTGTTCTTATTGATTTTTTTGCTTTTTTGGTTACTTACAGAGGTTTGATTGGTGGACTCCTCTTGCTGGCAATTATTTTCATGAGTTCAAAGCGACTGTTATATAGTTGAATTTGAGAGGCGTTGTCATCCTGTGTGTAAATCTGGCAGGTTCTCAGAGGGCGACTGTTCTTAGACTGGATTAGACAAGGATAGAGAGAAATTAAGGAACGTGAAACTAATGAATTAAAAGCAGAGAAATAAAAACCTACAGGACAGAATACCTTGTATATGCTCTTGGTTTTCTTTTTAGGGTTTGCCTCATACACCAACTAAGAAATAAGCAAAATGGATGAGACAATTAAGCAAAAGTGAAGTAATTCAACTTTAAGCAGAGCGAGGTGACTCAGTACCTTCCCCTCTTCTCTGGGGATGATGACATTTTCATAACGACTGCGACACTGTTTGGGAGAGCGGTAGATGCGGCTGCAAGAGTTCACAACGTCGCTCACCAGATCCCAGTTCGGTGTGTGTGCAGGAGACACGATTGTCAAGTTCAGCGGCAGCTCCAGCAGCTGTTTCACAGCCTGATGGAAACAACACAGTGTTAACTTTCTTCACAGCTGACATTTGAATTAAACATTTATCAGCTTTTGGACAAAAAGAGCAGGATGCATACAGTTAGTAAAACCCTTTACCTGAAGCAGAGCCCAGTCCTCACTGATGAGCCACTCTGGATTGTCCTGACCAGCCTCCATGGCTGGTTTAACCAGCGAGGGGAGGGGTTTGGCAAAAGGTGCCTGTTGCTTGAGGGAAAAGTTCTTCTTCTGGTCTTTGCATTCACGGCGAACTTTGAGCATGCTAGCCTTCTCAAATAGGGAACGCGGAGGTATGACAGTCTCCCCGTGGCCCTTCTTCTTTTTTCTAGCTGCTGCTAGAAGTAAAGAGAAAAACAAAAATGTTAAAAATGCATTTGAAAAGTTCTGACAGCTGAGCCCCCCCCCAATCATTTTATTTATTTATTTTTACCCAAGGGGTCCATCTTGAGTCTTTTGTGCTCCTTGCGAACGTAGACTGGTGGCAGCTTGGACTCTGGTATAGGTGTGTTGTCGTACATCAACATCATCACCGAATCAATGTAGATATCGTTGTCATCTTGAGGCGGCGTGGGCGGAGTCCAAACCTGTGATGAAGAGTCACAGATCAAGAGATTCTTAACAACAACAATAAAAAAATGAAAGAGCAACTGAAACTCTAAATGATCTAAGACCCCTTCCCCCACCCCACCCCACCCCCCCAAAAAAAAGAAACAAAGAAAAAGAAAGAAAAACCAACAACACATCTTGTCTTACCGGCATTATTTCTGTATGACCATCCTCTGCATCAAATACATACTCCTGTTCAAGTGCAAAGAAAAGAATCAACTACACTGTCTTGTATCAAGTCTTTTCTGATTGGCCCAATATTCCAGGGGCCACACCCACCATGTTGTACGCATCCTCTCTGGTGTAACAAAACAGATCATCTTCTCCCTCCATAATCTGGAGCTCTTCCTCGTCCATCTTCAGTTTCTGCAGCTGCTGCAGCTCCCAGCCTTTCTTAGCACACTCCAGCTTCTCCTACAAAATGCAAACACAAAACAGAAAATCAGTCCGTCAAGAAATGGTAAATGGCGTGTACTTGTATAGCGCGTTACTCAGGTCCTACGACCCCCAAAGCGCTTCACACTACAGACTGTCATTCACCCATTCACACACACACTCACACGTTTGGTGATAAACTACACACACGTTGTAGCCACAGCTGTCCTGGGACACACACTGACAGAGGCGAGGCTGCCAGACACCATCGGACCCTCCAACCACCACCAAACATAAATAAATTAACTGCTTGCCGGACTGATTTTAAACAGCTTCAAAATAAAAGAATCTCTAACCTTTAGTGCAGCTTCATCATCACTGATGTGGAGGTACTCGAGATAATGCAGAGCATATCGTTCAATGGGAGTTAGCTGTTTAAAGGATAAATAAATACATACATTTTAAATAAGACAAAAAAACACCTATTTATTTTACTTGTCACCTTTAATTTGAAAAGCTTAAGCACACAGTGTAGCTACCTGTTCCATGACTGAATTCAGCTCCTCTATCATGCCAGGATCTTCTCCAGCTTGGTTCTCTGACTCCTCTGCTGACTCTTTAAGTCCTGACTCCTCTTCTTTCTGTTCTTCCTCCTCTGTCTCAGCATCCAGGTTTATACTGTGGAGAGCCTGGATGTAGGGTCTCGCAACTTTGGGAGAAATGACTTCAGAGGCCGATGGCTCCTGGTGAAGCACAACAAACTCCTCCACTTTCACTCCTGATGCCGCCTCGACTTCAAACAGATCTTGAATTGTTCGCTACAGAAACAGGAATTATTTTAGTGCTGATTCCTTAACAGACAACTGCAGCTTTAAACAAGCACGTTGAGTTCATCTCACCTGTGTGAGGAAAGCCAAAGTGTAGTCGGTCCCCTGGGCAGCCACCTCTCTTATAAGATCTTTGGTACCATTTTTCAACAATTTCTCTTCAATAGAATTCCCACTTTCCAACCTGATTAAAAAAAAACAGAAAAAACATGCATGTCCCTGGTTATCTTTTTTATTGTTGTGATCTAAGCACCATTTATGATGGTTGATTTAGGGAAGACAAAAGTTTTCTGTGTTCAGAGTTACCTGTAGATGTGAATATCTTTGGAACGCCCCACTTTCTCACACCACTCCTGGGTGCGAGCATCCATGGTTGGGTTGAGGTCCGTGTCGTAGAAGATGATGGTATCTGCATCAACCATTGTCCCAACTGCAGAGCAGCAGTGGTTGGTCAGGATGCTGCAGAAAACCAGCTTGTTCCTGTTGAACTTCTTCATGTTTTCCTGCAGGTCACAACATTCAGCACATAAACATGGTGGAAGAAATGCTAAGAAGTGATTAATAGTTATTTTATTTCACCTTGATGATAAGCAAGTATCACACAAAAGAATAATTAGGCAATGTAATATTGTAATATTTTACCTGTCTTTCATCAAAAGTGAGGGTTTCATCAATGCGCACAAAAGTGAGCTGTCTGTAATCCAGGAAGGCCTCCAAGATGTCCAGCATCTTCAACATCTGAGTAAAGATGAGGACACGCCTACTCTCTGACCGAAGTTTCTGCAGCAGAATGGCAAGAGCTTCCAGTTTACCTTTAGGAAGGAAGAAAAAGACAAATATATGTTTGACCTGTGATTAATTCCAGTCTGCTGGGGTTAGTCAGATGAAATAAATATAAGAGTTTATAAAAGGTGCCATGCTGACCCGAGTCCATCTGCATTAACTGCAAGTCAGAAAAAGGCCAGAGACGCCTGGACGCTAAATGGTGGATGTCTGCGCCGTGAGGGGCCGAGGCCTCCTGTAGCCGCCTCTGAAAGGATTTCTGCTCAAGTCTGTAGGAAACCGGGGGATTGGCTGCATATAGCTGAGGAGGAGGAGCTACTGCAGGAGGCACCACATACATTAGCCTGGAAGACAACAGCAGCAAAAAATAAATGATGAGTAATTCAAATATACATGACGTAAGTAATTATACACAGTAGTAAGTCAAATGTTTCACATTGTAATTAAAAAACCCCACACCTTTAGGCGAGTAACATTTTTACAGCAAAAAAGTGCCGATATTAAAAACAACATTTAAAAACATGGTTTTCAGTTATTAAAGAATAATCAAGAGAAAGAGTTATAGTTTTCATCCAGAGTCTAATTACCTCTTCATCAGGCTGTTGACAGATTCCAGCTGATTCTCCACAGTGTGCAGAGAGGACTGCAGCGTAGCGGTGGTATACACACAGGATCTCTGGACCCTCTGACAGCTTTCTCTGCCCACCCAAGTCCACCCTCCTGCAGTCAGTGCAGAGTGACCAGGTTCTGGGCTCAAAGTCAGCGCCTGCAGCAGATCTGACCCATACAACACTCTGCGGCTGCAGCGCTGCTCATTTGCATTGAAAAGGCGGCTCAGACGCTCCTTCACCAGCTGAGTCTTTTCTTCTGACGAATCCTGTAAATAACTGGGATGAATTATTCTTTCATTTTAAAAAATGTGAATCTCTTCTAGCTAATCTGGAGCTCGTTTAGCAGTTAGGCAGAAAACATTCTTGTAGAAGTTTTGCATGTTGTCTGTTGCCACTTTTAACTGCTACTGAATTGTGTCCAATTTAAAAGTTGTCATATCTGACGAACTTCTTTCAACGCCTTCCAAAACATATGTGTAAAACTTGAATCTGGGGTTCGGTTTTCAGTACCATAACCTGATATTTGTTTACTCTGGTCGTGCTCCAACTACGTCACATTCAGAACCAATAGTCCCAAATAATCATTTAGCATTCTTTCACCTGATGCATTCTGGGACTGCAGGAAAAATATTTTCTGCTACTTTATATAGTTCATCCATAATTCTGAAAAATCAGGCAAATGTAGAAACATCCTAAACCTTTAACTTTAATGCATACACGCTCAGTATGCACATTGTATTGTTCTACTTTTATATATTTTACTTGATCAGACTCACCTGAGAACCACCATGAGCTACAGTAGTGTGCTTAGTGTGGGATGATGTGGCATTTGTAGTCATACCTGACACACAAAAAATATGTTCAGATTCAAAAGAAGAAATGTAATCACCTTAGAAAAAGTGACAGTTTAGGATGGGAAACCTTTCATATCACACAGAAATCTCTAAACTTTCAGATTGAAATCGATAGCCGATAGTTGCTGGATGATCTCATCAGAATATCTGATTCATAGTGATGTGATGGTGAAGGTGTTTAAGAGTTACCCTGCTGAGCTGCTGACAGAGCAGGAAGAGGTGTGCCAGGTAGAACTGAAGCACTGGAAGCAGGAACAGTCTGAGGCACTGCCTGCATAACCATAGATCCCTGTGGTCTTATGATCTGCTGGCCTGGTGCTGACACGATGTGCAGGATGTTACCTAAAGCCATAACACATATAGAGACAATTAAGAGGTGCTATCTTGGAAACTTTCACAAAATGGGTACACAAAAATTTAAACCATGGGAGAAGAAGAAGGAATCCTTTCACAAAAAAAAAAGTTTTCAAGACAAAAACATCTAAAGAACACTAAAAAGCATCAGTTTAACTGTGAGCAAGAAACATTTAAATAGAGGCATTAAAAACACCAAGAATGTAGAATAATGAAGTGGCAAACATTTCCTTTTTTCTTGAATTTTATTCTCCCTTTTTCTATTTAAAGACATCTCAGGCTAAACAGCTTACTTGAGTAAATATTCAACATTTTATAAGGTTTTAATATTTATTCCAACTCGAGTGAGCAAATAAATAACATGGAAATATCAAAAAGAAAAAAGGAAATCATGCAGAGGAGAAAATTGTGACAATGGGATGTACATTACCGAGTGTACCTTGGAGCTGCAAGGGCTGTCCGGTAGTGAGCTGGCGGAGCTGACTGGGGGACAACGTAAACTTGTTCCCCTGAAACTGCAGCGTGACAGGAGTTTCTGGTTGGGAGATACGATTCTGACTGCCTGCTATGTTGGCCAGCTGGGCAATCTTCACTACATCTCCACCTTCATAAAAGAAAAAGGATGAACAGACAGTTAAAGATTGACTGAAAGGGGAAGAGTGCATTTTTAAATCTATAAAACCTTATATTTATAGTTAGTTAAAGGGTGAAAAAGAGACTAGACATGCAGAACCAGGGTGGATTAATCAGATGGAGGAGCACAGCTCCTCGTATAAACAGAATCAGAGCAGTTCCTGTTTAAAAATGGCTTCAAGGCTAGAGAGACAGACTCTGAAACATGAACATAAATAAAACACTCTAATGCAACACTTTTTCAAGACAACACACAGGCCACCAGGATGTATGATTAAAGGAAAAAATGTTCATTAAAAGTCTTGAACAATATATATTCATATTTTCACATGATCAATAAATATGTATCACTTTAATCATTTTAAAGAAAAGGCTATGTACTTATGAAATTTTATGTAATGAAGCCAGAAAAAATAAGAAAATAGAGAATTAGCATTTTTCTAATAAGTGTAAGATAATTTTAGATTAAAATTTTACATTTTTAATCCTAAAATAAATGTAAAAATAACATCTGCTCTAAGGACTGATTAAATATTTCAAATATACATGAATAATCAAATTTACCACATCAGAAGTTAAACATTACACACCAGGATAAACAATCAAAACTATTACTGGAGATAAATTAGCTGAAAACGACTGTTTAATCATGTCTGAATCAAAAACTACTGGATGTTCTGCAGACGACTGCAGACTCCAGCTGATTTTAACATTTAACCTGGAAAGTCATTTTTCTGTATTTTATTTTGAATTAGATTTTCTTCTTTGTTAAAACTTAATTAATTAATTAATTTAATTTTAAGTCATTTTAGAGGAAAAAACCAAAGACTTGATTCTAACCTGTGAATAAAAGTAAAAAAGTTTGATGTTATCAATGTCAAGAACAAACATACAAATGTTTAACTGCTGTTTAGATAAAAATGAAGCTGTTTGTTTCCATTCAAAATCTCTTCTAAGATGAGAGTATCACTTTACCAAGTTTTAACTTATATCAGTCCAAAATAAAGAGAAAACAATTTGTTCTGTTTTCATCTCCAGATGAATCAGAGGCATTTTTATCCTACTTAATAGAAAATTGCATTTTCCTCACATAGTTTTAAATGTGTTGTTTAAATTCAAAAACTTTACAAATATTTTCACTTCAATAAACCTTTATACATCAAAAAACTGCAAAAGGACATTCGTTAATGTTACTTCCTGAAGCGGCCCTCAGGAAATAAGGTCAAAATAAGATTAAAAAACAGATTCAATAAAGTGCAAAATATTCTCTTACAGGTGTTAGAAGAAAATACAGTTAAAGATGTCTAAAGAGACATTTTATTTAAACTTTTCCACTGTAGTACTGTAAAAGCGTCTGCTAAATGACAGTAGTAGTAGTAGTAGTAGTAGTTTGAGAAATAACTGTTTGTTTACACATTTAATCTTGCCAACTGCCATGAATAACCATTTGACCTCATGTAACTTAATGTTTGTGATCTTTTCTATGCTCACCAAAAGTGATCACATTTGAAAATAATCTTTTATATATGTCAACATTTTTATTTTTTTAAATATTCAAATTCTGTGTGTTTCTGAAAAAGTTTCTCTCTTCAGATTTGAGGCAGGAAGTGTTTCATCCTTCTGGGGAACGCATCTACATGCTTTAAAGTGACAGCCGACATTGGACAAAAAGTTAAATAAAAATAAAATAAAAAGCTTCGGGCTTTCTTCCTGCAACTGGGAGGATGCAAGATAAAAGAATATTAGTATACTGGAAGAAAAATGATTAAAAGGAAGGGGAAGACATCACAAAAAGGGGACTATTTCCTGGACTTTTCAACCTGGACCATATTTTTTCTCGTGTTTGGGTGTAAATTCTTGATTCACAAAAATCTGTGCAGACTGTGGACCCATACTGAGAGACAACACCATACCAGGGACTTTCAAAAGATCGTGGTAAACGTTTTATTTTGTAACTGAATATTAGCTTTAGCATGGGGCTTTTGAAATAAAAGTTCATAAGTTAAAACTGAGAAAAGATCAAATAAATAATAATAAAAGAAAATACAGCTTCAAGCAAAATGCATCAAGTCTTTCCATTCCACAGACACTGCAAACTTTTCAACTTCAGTGTCCTACAGTCTCCCAAAAGATATCTGAACGTATCCGAGCGGATGTGAGTCGACTCAACCTTGTTAGTTACAAATACATGAACTTTTGCCCCTTCCTCATAATCGCCCCATGTTATTGTAAATTCCAAAGTACAATGTTCTCTCAGAATATGAGTCTTAGTGCAAAGATATTTGTGCTGATAAATAATCTGCACCCAATTCTAAAAGAAAATAGAGGCCAGAATAAAAAATCCGGAACCGCTTTTACAGACAAGCGCAGTGGTGTGACATAAGTGGGCCATTTGAAGTGTACATGCAGGTGTCAAGAAGGAAACTGGGGAATACTGAGGATGTTGAGATGCTGCTGATATGACTACAGGTCTTGGAGAACATGCGCTGAATAAACATCATCATAACATTTTGCAGCAGCAGAGCTGCTTTCATTGCATGTATGAAGCTGTTCTCTCTGGATAAAGACTGGAGACATATCAGCGGAGCCTCAAGTGAATGCCTCAGTCTGCAGCAGCCAAAACCTTTGTGCCAGAGGTGGAGGAGAAATGCTGAGACGGAGGGGAAAACAGGCCACTTACTAGGCAACCGTGCCTGGGCCTGAGATGTAAGAACCAACCTCTGGGACAATAAGCTGGGCTGGATGGCATGGCTGGGGGCTAAAGCTAGCCTGGGGACTTGTGTTAACCCTGGCTGGCTGATGGGAGCCACGGAGGCCACAACTGTTCCTGCTAAGGTCTGACCCAAGGCCACAGGGGCAGCCCCCAACACATGCTGCCCACTGCCACTGTTCCCAGAGGAGGCTATGGAGGAAGCTGCAGTGTTGCTGCTGCTGCTGACAGGAGGAGTAGCCTGGCCTCTCTGAGTTGCTGTTCCAGTGGCTGTGAAGTACAAGGCAATGGGGGAATGGGACTCCATGTTAGGTGTAACCCAGTATTCAGTCAGATCATTTATGTCACACTGTTTGTTATTCACTCAACAGTAGTGGGCCAACATACTGTAGCATAACAAATGGTATTGTTACTGACAAGATTAATCACTACAAAATAATGATACAAAAGATACAAAAGGATGAGAGTGCAATGGCAGTATGAGGTACACAGACATATGAAACTTCAGTTTGAAAAGTTTTAAAAAGATTGAATTCTTTCTGAAATAAAAACAGTAGAGCTTGAATTCCAGCAGCTGGTGTCAATCAGCTGTAGCATGACAGCAACTTGAAGCTACGGTGTTTATCACTGATTTGGCTATCATGCACAGTTCCCATTAAGTTTATTCAGACACGATGACCTGGTCCTAGTGTTGACACAAACATATACCAAGGGATTGTGACTCTTTTCTAATGAAATCGGCCACTTTAAGAAATTTCAAGTTATTAAAGAAAATTAAATCTTAATCTATTTTTTCTGTACAGTATAAAGAAAAAAGTCTGCCTATCATCCTTACGGTGATTAAACCGCAAAGGGCAAAGCTTCTTTTAAAAAGGTTGTTTTTACAATAAATAATAGTCAAGTTGTCTTAAAACCTAATGAGTACTGATTTCAACATCTACCTTAGTGATTGCCTATAACATTTATATCAATAAGAAGTGACAAAGTAACACAGACAAGAAAAACAAACTGCGCTACAGGGCAGAAAAACCTGTAGGAGCTTAAGATATAGTTGTGAAGCCACCAGAGAAAAACTAATCCACCACTGCTGGTACACTGAAATAATAACACTCATTATCAACAGATGCGATAACTGCCTCTGAAGGTCAACTGAAATTCTCTTTAAAGTTGTAGACCTGAATCCTCATCATTTGAAACTGCAGCAAACTACCTTAATGTGTACGAACCTGCAGGCTCAATGCTGACTTTATAATTCAGTTAATTCAAAACAGCATATCAGTCATGCTTTATAACACAGATTAATGTACATGTCACAAGCATCACCAAACAAACAACTACAGTACTCGATCTAAAGTTAACTGTTACAACAGGGTGTGTAGGTGAACTGGAGTCCTCAGGACACGGATCAATCAATGTTCCCGTCTTTTGCCAAAAGCTACTTCTGAAATCTTACCTTGGGAAGTGGGTGTGGTTGCTGCAGTCGTGACAGGAGACTTGCCCCGGGTTTGGCCTGATTGGCTGGTAGTGGAAGATGTGCTAGTAGGGGGAGAGCTCGTTGGAGGGCGTTGACCTGCTGTATTTCCAAAGGCCGCTAAGCGACCTTCTGGTTTTACACCATACTGCACTGGCTGGAACAATCTGTCCAAAATAATTTTTAGAGTGAGAAAAAATCTTCCCAAACAATCCATTAAGTGGGAAAAACTGTCATTCTTACCTCATGGGTTTTATTGGGCACGGTTTGGGTCTTGGTGGTTGTTCTGGGCCACTGTAAATTTCCTCTATAAGCTGCTGAGAGACCTTTAGTTTGGGAATTGCCTCTTCAGTTTGATACCGAGTCAGTCTGTTCTCATTATTGATCAAATCAAATATGGACAGGTTTGCAATCTAGGAAGACAATAAGACAGGACCAAATAAAACAGAGATGCAAACTTACTCTGAACCACAGAAAATTAAATTAGCAAAAAATGTTTGTTGATGGATTAATATTCTGTTCCTCGGTCAATCTAAATTACCCTGCTTGAGTGACTCTCGATAGCTTCCAGAACCAGCGACGGAACATCGTACTGCAGAGCAGAACAGGTGTAAGAGCTGCAGGTTTCTCTCTGAGCCACCAGCTCAGGGTGGTTACACACTCGCTGCAGCTGCATCAACACCTGAAGCACGCTGACAAAATGACCCGTCTTCAGCGCCTCCTGGGTCCTTGGGGAGTGAATAAGAAAAAAGACATCAATAAACTAAATACTTTAATACAAATCAAAACAAACAGTACATCTTAATATTAAAAAATATGAGATTATTACAAGAAAATTTTAGGAAAATCTGTTGTGATTAAATTGTAAGCACTTATGTTACAATATGTTAGATAATTTGAAACTACATCACATGCAACGCACCAGATTTATCTTTTATTATAGATTTAAAGATCAAACATAAAAGAAATATCCTAGTTGATTAGTATTATTTCTCACCTGGGCTGAGTAAGAATATCTTCATAAAGGCTCTTCTGTCTGCTGGAGAGGCGACACTTCAGGATGTGTTCATACTTCTTGGGAAGCTGTTTCTCCACGTCCCTTTTGGAGCGCCTCAAGATAAAAGGTTGGATCATCTGCAGCGATGAATAGAACAGAATTATATATACAGTGTTTATTTCTAGATTACAGTTAATGCAAATCAAATCTAGCAGTTTTATAGGTAGATGAATATGTAGGCAGTATATACGCACCCTGTGGAGGCGGATGACCAATTTGTGGCAGTAGTCCTGGTTCTGGTCCGTGCCTGCCTTAACAGGGAAGTCAGAGAAGGGTCTAGTGATTCCTGGCAACAGGAAGTGAATCATGGTCCACAACTCTTTGAGGGTATTCTGCAGAGGGGTGTTGATAAGGAGGATCCTCTGCTCACTATAAGACACAAATGTCTCAGTCATGTTAGAAGGAATTTATTACAATTCAAGCAGTTTCACAGTCACTAACAATAAACTGTGAAAATTATTTATAGACAGCTACTTTAAAATTGGCTAACCTAATATCTGCTTCCTTGACAGGTTACTGCTGAGACTGTTAGTCATTACCAGACTTTACAAAGTCCTAATACAATGTCTTAAAAAAATCTGTATCTTTACACTTAAAAGCTCCCTTTTCCAAGCAATTTCTGGACCATGTACAAAATAGCAAACAATTCTGGACATGTGAACATGTGATGTAAATTTATTGTTATTTTATTTTTACCTGAGTTTAACCACTGTATCTCAGTGCTTGAGCTTTAATATCTAAATAATTTAAACATCATAAAGCTAAGCTAGCATTACAAAGTATTTCCATCTAGAGTAACTTAACTCTTAACATCTAATTCAAACCCAACATATAAAGGAAACGTGAGCTAATATGTAAAACTTGTCATTAGAGAGCAACCTGTTCCATCACCTAACACGCAGCTGGCAGCTGTAAAGCTGTATGAGGGTGTGCAGCATCTCAAACATCACAAACGTGATGGCTGAAATGGTACACATGAAAATCAAGGTGTCCATCTTAATTTTGAAATGCAGATTTATATCTTTCAGCAAAGAAAATGAGAATGACAACACACAGACATGGAAAAACTAAAAGCTAAGATTTGTACTTTTGGTAAACACAGGAACGGTTTGATGCCCAGCTCACCTTCTGAGAGAAAAGATGGTTTCCCAGTGTTTTTCCGTAATGTTTTTGATCAGTTGGACCTCGTCCAGAACCAGATGCCTCCATCTTCTCTTCTGAAAATAACTCTGATCCTTCATCAGATGCTTGTAGGATGTCACACATACATGAAAGCTGTTGGCTTCATCCCATAACTGTAAAGCAATGGTCAAATTATTTGTCACTGTAATCGCAGCCCTTGATTAAAGAAAGTTGGTTTTACATTGAGTATGAACAACATGAATACCATTCTTTTAAATCTGCGCTCCTTTCTATTGCCCAGGTACAGGAGGATCTTAAGGCCAGGACACCAACGCTTGAACTCCAGCTCCCAACTTAGTAACTTGGGTGTTCTTACTACAATGAGATGGGGTCCCCAGATACCTGTGGACAAAAATAACAAAAACCTTAAAAAAAATCTGTTATAAAAATAAGTACATCTCTGAAATACAACTTACCCTCTTGACATGCTAAGTGGGCCATGTAGGCCACCATCTGTACAGTCTTGCCAAGTCCTGTTTCATCAGCTAAGATGCCATTAAGATGTTTCTTGTAGAGGTTTACCAGCCAGTCCACACCGATTTGCTGATACTCTCGCAACACTCCATGCAATAAAAAAGGCGCTGGGCTACGAGTCTGCTTAAATAAAACAATAATTTAAGATGATAAAACCCTTTTTTGTTGGTAAAAATAGTTTTTCTTTATTCTTACTGATGAAGTGGTTCTGAGGCTGCCCTTGGGTAAGATGAGTTCTGTAGCAGCAGCCACTTCAGCTATGTCTCTGCCAGACTTCCCATTTGAGTCAGAGGTGGATTTATCAGCGCCACGACAATGATCCATACTAAGTAGGGAGTCAATTAACACCGCTTCAGGAGGACTACCGGCAGCACATTCCATGTCTGAAAAAAAGAACATTGTTCAGCCATAAGGAAATAACATTTGATTGAATGTGACCAAATTTTAATTAATAATGTACCTTCGGTCTCCTCCATGTCCTCCTCATCACTTTGAGAACGAGGCTGAGGCCACTCAAAACCTTCAGCATAGGCACCGATATACTGTTTCATCAAAGCATCCAGAGATATCTCAGCTTAAAAAAAGAGAGAAAAAAAAACTAATTATACACGGACAAGTAACTCCGGCATTTGCATAGGATGAATAAAAGGTATTTAAAACAATATAAAAGTGTATCTGAAATGTGATTTTATTACTTCTTCTCAGTAAATATTACATTTGGACCTCATAGAAACCTTACCACGTAAATTTGGATGGACATACTTCTGGTAATTAAGCCTTAAACATGCACGTTTACAAAATATTGCTGCACAATTCTGGAATTTTCACAAAACAGGAAGTGATGCAACCCAGGAATGGAAATGTATCAAAGCTATGCAAACCAATGCAGACAATACTGAATCCGATTTGGAAATGATTTCCATTGGTGAAAGGTATTTTCTTTACAAACCCAGAATAAACACACATTAGCTGTGTGATGTAAAACAGCAAATCACACAGCTATTTGATGCTAAATGAAAAAAAACATACCCTCCTTAGCAAGGTCAAGCAGTTCGGATTTATGATCTGCATCTCCTTCTATGCCCTCCTGTTCTTCTATGGTGCTTTCTTCATCTGTGACTACAAGAAAGTTTACATGTCTTTCAAAATTTTGATGATTCCATTTTGATATCTTGCCATATAAATCTCAAAATTAATAAATACCATCTTCATCAGCCAAGGACAAACTTGATTTTCGTTTTTTAGCAGAATTGGTTCCTTCCTGCAGTCCCCCCAAAAAAATAAATCATTTTTATACATACATACATACAATATAAGATGGGAAACACTTTTACTTTAAATCTTTTTAAATCTTATAATTAATACAGCACCTACCAGCTTATCAGCTTTGTGTCCTGCCTGACTAGAGACTGTCAGATGAATTTCATACAAAAATAAACAAAAAAACAACTGTGAGATAGCTGATTTTAACGTTAAATCAGTTTTACTACACAAAGTGTAACAGAAATTAAAATTTGGATTTATTTACTCCGAATTTCAATAAAAACAATTAATCTGTTCATTTGTCATAGTAACTTTAATAATAGTCATCATGGTTAATATGTTTTGGTTTTCTTTTTTGCTGTTTTCAATATTGATTGTGCACTGGACTTGGTGATGAGCTAAAAATTATATGAATGATTATAATTATGATTTGTTATTATTACTAATATTGTTGGTATATTGATCATTGTACATAAGACTAGTAAAATGTATTTCTTCAAGAGAGATATTATATATTATATTATTCTATAGGGGTGGGACTAAATAAGCTTAGGCTTCCACCCACTCCTTTTGAACTTGTTTTTTTTCCTTTTGTATTATCTTACTTTTAACTCTGTTTTAATTCTGTTTTGTTTGTTTATAAGTTCAAATAAAAATCAATCAATCAATAATAATCCTACAACACTGTTCACAGTAAAATCACTATATTGTCCAACCTAGTTAACACACAGTAAAAGACAATGGAATTGTTAAACGGGACTTACCGGCGGCTTTTTGTAAGCGAAGTGCTTTGATTTTCTTTTCATAAATTTGAAACTGGAGTTTGATTTCCACGACCTTACAGATAAAATCCCTCATTTAGATCAAAACAATGATATTCAGAAATCATAAACTCTGCATCAAAAAAAGACACAAACCTGCTCAATGTTTGACCAGAAGAATTCCACCTCTCGGGCAATCGTGCTGGCGATGTGACGAAGATGAATTTCTCTTTCTTTCTTTGCTCTTTCTTCACTTTGCTTCTGTTCTTGATGGTAACGGGCACAGGTGCGAACAAGCTGCAACAGAAACAGCAAAACAGTTTTAAAATGTATCACTTCCTGTAGGTACTAATCTGTAATTTCACATTTCTGTCAGTAAATTATTCAATCTGTTAAACCTTCTTGGCTGCAGCCTCCTTCCATCTCCGCTCTTGAGCAAAATCTGCTGCCATCCACTGCATCTCCTCTAGGAGGTAATCCCAATGGGACTTTGGACGTGAAGACTCCACAAGTTTAGGGAGTCTACTAGCTGACCACTGACCCTCCTTCCTCAGCTCAGAAATCCTTTGATGCACTTGACTTTCCTAAAATACAGAAACAGAACATAGACAGCTTTTTTTAACCTCCTTGAAGCTAACGTAGTCTTATTCATCTTTTTTCTAACACATAGGTTTGTGCATGCTTATGTATGTATGTACTGTATATGTAGGTATGTATTCTACTGTGTGACCTTGGCTTGACCTGAGCAATGTGTGCCGACCTCAAGGGCCTGGCTGCCGGGAGAGTAACGATCAAGCTGTTCTCCATGTAATTCCCCCCCGTGGGACAATAAAAGCATATCAAATCAAAATGAAAAATATAGACAAGTTCTAAGATTTGACTCTGGTTGAACTGAACCTCTTCCTTCTTCTGAAACTTCATCTGTTTTCAGATATTTCTGGAATCCATCCAAACACCTCGGACTGTTAAATATATTTTGAGGTGGTTGGATTTCAGTTTACTTTATCTGATCAACAACCAAATTCAGATTGAACAGATTTGAGGGCTTGTTGGGAATTAAAGACCAAACTCCTTTAAATTATTTTTTTCATCAGCTTTCACCACAGAAATAAACAAAGATGGAATCAAAACTTCTACGTCATAGAAAACTTACTGCTGTTATTCTGTTATGTATCTTTTTATCTGACGAGTGGCAGGAATAGCTGATTAATTTCTTTGTAAAACTTTGCCTCACTAATTCATAGAAAGTACCACAGTAAGCTCTAACAACCAAGTAAAAGAGAGTTTAAGTCATTAATTAACCTGAACGTTCTAAAATTTGAATTAAATTACGTTAAAAGAACTCACTAGTTTGGCCTGTTCAACTTGTTTGTCTTGAGAACCTTCTTGTGAGGACTGCACAGTGGTATTTTGACCAAAGCCCCCTATTTTGACTGCAGACATCCCATTGGTTCCCGTCAGTTTGGACTGGATGCCTGGGTTGACATTAGTACCAACAGGACGAAGAGAACTTGCAGCATGGGGAGCCGGATTAGAGTTAGGAGTTGACAGAGTAGAAGAGACGGATGTTAATGATACAGAGTTGGTGATAATTCTCTGAACTGGCTGATTTGGATCAATACCAGGCCGAGCAAGTGTCACCGTCTATGGAGGAGAAAGAGAGAATAAACAGATACCGTCAGCTCTTAACAGACTGATGATGTCATTGTTATTCCATACCATGCGTCTAAAAATACACAAAAACTACTTTGATGATTTCATAATGACTGACCGCTTGTCCTGATTGCAGGACGGCCTGGGATTGTTGCTGCTGGGCCTGTACTTGGATATGAACCCCTGGCTGCATCTGCTGCTGTAACTGTGTGTGTGGGTTGATTGTAGCCAGGACAGGCCCAACTGCCTGCACCTGCACTGATGCCTGGAGCTGCCCACCAGCCTGAGCAGTATTTTCTACTAACTGAGCCTGTTGAGACAGTACCATAGGTAGGCTTGCCATAGGGTGGGCACCTTGAGGCAACCTGCTGGGTAGCTGAGGCGGGGGTGTGTGCAGACTGGCAGCATTCTGTACAGGCGGTCCTTTGGATGGATCGTACTGTTGCTGATTCTGCTTCTGTCCTGCGATCTGGACCGCCTGAGGAGTGGGTGGCATACCGCCTGTACACATTGCAACCAAAGTATAGAACAAAGAAGTAGTATAGAGAGCAACACAAAGAAAATAGTTTTGAATATCAGATTGTCAATCTTGGCATCTTAAATGGCATATTTCATAGTCACATCTTTTTTTTTTACATATAATAGTAGTTTTTTTATTTTATAATAATTTGAGAGACCCATTTAAAAAAGGTGTACATTTTGAAACTAGCAGCTAAATGATAAAATTATAGTTTAATATTTTTTAATAACTGTGTGCACTTTAGATGCTTGACCTCCTGTAAACTCCATTTGATAAACTAGATGCATTTAATAAAAGTATAGTACTACTCTGATGATCCGAGCATAACTAATGAAACTCATACAGCAAAATGGTTACAGAAGAAATGAAATCAATATGAAAATCTACATGTCTCTCAAATGAAACACTACTTTGATTAATGCAAAACCAAATCATTGCATTTCAAATGCAGAGAATGTGGTTAAAAACATCCAAAATTGGTCATGCAGTAAGGGGTTTTACAGAAGAAATGTAACAAATAAATAATGAAAACAAAAATAAAAACAAAAAAAGACAGGGAAAAGGGGGAAATTAAACTAAAAGGCAAAAAATCACCAAAAACAACATATGTTTTGCATGCATGAAGCAATGTTATTATTGCAGCAAACAAGGCATCTGGATGCCTCATATAGCGACAAAGCACAGAGGTGAGCAGAAGGACACACATGGGGTTTCACAGACAGCAGGCCTGAGCAGAGCTGTGCACACTAAAGCAGCACCTGCCTTACCTCCCTGTACGTCACATCACCTTCCCTAGACGCCATCGGCACCTGGCCCTGACCCACCTACATCACCAAAATCGCAACAACCTGCACCGTAAACAAAATTCCTTCAAATGACCTCCCTCCTTCTTAGATTGACTAAAAGAAGCCAAGTCAGAACAAAATGTCATGAAACAATAAGAAGTAAAATTAACTGAATGTGACAAGATAAAAAGACTCTTCAAGACTGATTGATGACTGAAGGATGAGTTTGAATCAATATTTAAGGTACAAAAAAAGACAATGGAAGACAACAAGAAATGACAATGGGAAACCAAAAGATAGCACGTCGGGTGGATTCATACAATGGGATAGAAAGCATTACCCATTGGAAAGTGAATAAATTCCCAGAGGATTCCCACTTTCTGTGATCCACCTCAAATTACATGAAAATCCATCAGCACATGAAGGTCTGTCCAAACAAAGAAGAATAACTGGAACAAACTTGACAAAAAAGTGATGGGTAACGACAAGTGATCAAGAGAAAAGAAAAAATGGGACATGGCATCTTCCCACTACTCTTCTTCAGACTTGGAATAATCTTCTTCCCAATTTATCTTGACAGAGATAGCTGGTGCTGGAACTGCTAAGTCTGAACTTCCTGCAGACTGCTGAGAAATCCAGCACATGGATGAAGACCAATTTGTTGATGCTGCTTGGAGTTTGTAGAAGATAAATGTTGTGATTCATTTAAAAAAGATCTCCTTAGTTTGATGTAGGTCCAGCAGCATCGAACAGAACACAGAGCGGCCTGGTGGTAGTACTCCTACCTTGCGCAGTCGGCATTAGCTGCTGAAGTGGAACGCCAGGTGATCCTAAAGGAGCTACACCAGGATGCTGGAAAATCAGCCCATGGCGACCAACGTCAATCCGGGGCCTCTTAGCCTGATCTGGGATTTAAAACACACAATACCCTCATAACGCAAAAAAAGGTACTCGGCACAGAGGAATGACCTTCTGACGACCTTACAGGTCACCTCTCCTTCCTTGGTTTTAGACTTCAACACAGAGCACTAGTAGAGGCTGCCAAATATCTAAAAGCAGAAGCAATTAGAAGGAGAAAAAAAACCCAAACGAACAAAAAACAAAGCAAACGGGGGAGGGGAGAACAAAGCAACATAATAAAGACAAGAGTCTACAATCCCTGCCCTACCTGTTTGCACCAAAGCCTGTTGCCTCTTAAAGGCATCCATGTCTCCAGGGTTTGTGATGGTGCCTGAACCAGCCCCTTGGTGTGCCTGCAAAACAACCTCTTAAAGAATTAGTGAACTATTTCTGTAGATTTTCTACAGAAATCAAATTGCCAAAAACAAGACAATGTCAATATATTTAGTTCTTAAAAATAAATATCTCCTCCATCACCTGAAACTGCTGCTGAACAGAGAAAGCTGCAGAAACATTGGGAGGAAGCTGTGTTGCTATGGCAACTGGTGTCACTGCTTGGCCATCCTTTCCAGTAACAACCTTTACCTTAAAAAGACGACGAATGGTGAGATGCAGAATATTCAATAGGTGCAATGTAAATGGTTCTAATTGTAATAGTCCTAGACAATCAAACATTAAAAAACAGGTAATACCTCATCATTAATGACCTCTGACTGTTCTTCCTCATCATCGTCATCTTCAATATCCAAGTCATTTTGTCTTAAGTAAGTGTACAAGGGAACACAAGGCTTCTTTTTAAATGCTAGATAGTCCATCATGTTTCCTTGAAGGTGCTGCAGAAAGAAAAGTTCAATCAGGTATTCTTTGAACACATCTTTCAGGCTCTCCATCTTCTTGGTGTGGTGCTCCAAGCACTGTTTTCTCAGCTGAGCAATTTCTGGAGTAGATGGGGCAATTTCCTCTAACTTTTTGGCAGCTTGCTTCTTCATAGTGACTGAAGTTATGCTGGTGGGTGCAATAGGATTGTTAGGTATACCTTGAGGTGGACTAGTAAGTGATGGGCTAGAAGGGGGAATAGAGGAGGGTATGCTGAATGATGCTGTAGCTGTGGTTCCTACTCCTGTAACCACACCTTGTGCCGTCTTCTCAAATATCATAGGGCGTGCCAACTGTCCTTGAAGGATACTACTGATCTGTGGGGGTAGATTGGAAGTGGTGATGTGACCAGGGCTGCCCAGAGTAGGAAGATTAGTACCTGTAGCAACAGGACTTTGAGGACCAAGATGATGAATGGTGCCTCCAGTCTGAGAATGAGGTTGAGAGAGTCGACGTTCCCTAACGGAGCCTGGAGTTCCTGCAGAAGTTAATTGCACCTGACCAGATGTTGCTGGTGCAATCTGGGCTAGTCCTGTTCCCTCCTGATAAACAAAGTGGCCTCCTCCTGATTGGTTGCCTAAACTGATTTGTCGCACTAACATGCCAGCTTCAACAAATCGTGTTGGGCTCTGTCCACACACTCCCAAAGCTGTTGGGGGAGCCCCTGGCCTTGTGACACCTTGTAGGGAGACTGGGCTATGCTGTGTGGGACTTTGGGGTTGAATAGGTTGGGGCACAGGTGAGGTGACCTGAATGTAGGAGGGGGAGGCATGCTCAAACCGCCACTGAGATGTAGTGTGTTGAAAGCCAGGGGATGCTGGATTCTGAATGGGGAGTGGTGTTAGAGTGAGCTGCTGGTTAGCAGTAACCATCTGTCCCACATTTTGTAAAGTAATGTTCACATTCTGGCCTGTGACTGGGCTTCGACTCATGATAATCTGATAATTGGGTGACTGAGGGGCTGAAGGGCTGGCAGCAGAGGAAAACGTGGTCACAGGAGATTGCGGGTGGTTGACTGTTGCTTGCTGCTGTGTGACTGCCATGGCCAACTGCTGCTCCTCTGCTTCTGACCCACTGACAGATTTGGATTTTTGGAGCTGTCGTTGCATATTCTGCGATCCACTTCCATGGTGCATTGCGTGACACTGCTGCTATGCCTAAGCAGAATAATCTATGGAAAAAGCAGAGTGCAATAACAAGTAATGGTCAGCAAAATGAAAAAATGTCTCAGAATCATCCCCAGTCATTTTTATGTGATGAGATTTTAGATGACACTCTGGAAGTGTATTTCACATAAACATATGAAAGCACAAGATTAAAAGAATGGATAACAACAGGTAAGAATAAAAGTGTACATCTTTCAAGGTACAGCGATGTGTAAATGACTCAAATTTGAATTTAAGACTTAATTAACCAAGTTAGTTGAATATGTGGGCTGTTTACAGAGTTGGAAAGCAATAAATACTTCAATAAATGCTGCCTTTTGAGATTATTAAATTGTATAAAGGTTTTCCTTGTATTACGTAAGTTCAGAAATGTTCAACCCTAGAAGAGTTTTTTTATCTAAGGGGGATACAACTTTCTTCTGACAACACTTGGTTCTTGTCATGTTGTTAAAACATATCATTAGAGAGATGCACAATTATTAAACAATTTATTAACACTAGCTACCGAGAAGGATCGCTCCATATCTGTTATACAGATCCTCCGTTACAGTAAGAATAACCACCTGTTCTTGTTGTTTCCCCAGAACATACATCAGTAACATTATATCCATTACTCATACTACTCTAATATACTGGCAATCATGAGCAAAAAATAATTTAAAAAATAATAATTGGAACCATATGCACATTATTCAATCTGCACGATATGCTGCTACATTATGTCCGTGATGTCGGGGCTGGCTAACCCATAGCATTACAGTGAGCTACAGCCAGATCTAGATAATAACAACGGAGAATTGGCTGGATCAAAACCACATATGAACAAAATAATATATTAAAAATATCACCCCATGACATTCAAAATATTACAAATCGTAATTTCAGCACATAAAATAACAGTCAGTAGTGTGCGCGTGCTAACCCGTACTAGCGGTTAGCTTGTCGATGCTATTAGACAGCCAATGAAAAAATAAATTAATCACACAAGCGGATCTACTTACAATGTACAGGACTTTCTTGTTAGTTTAATAAATTCCAAGTCATATTTACAAGAGGTCGCGGCATTTAACAATTATTATTGCATTAAATGTAGACCACTGATATTGCTAGCCGTTACTCAATTGTTTTGAAGCTAATATCATTCAGCAACATGGCGTCCCGGAAAACTTTGCGCGTGACCCGGATGTAGTTGTGCCGGTCGGAAGTATTGTGAAAAAACATGACGCAAATACAAACAGGCTATGTCGTCACAGCTATATATTATTTATCAAAAATGTAAAATAATTGGGGTTTATAACTATGATATGATCTTATGTACATTTTAAATAAATCAAGCAATATTAAGTTATAGAATCAGGAAAAAGTTGTTTTAATCAAACAGTGCGGTTCCAAATAAATCAATAGAGGAAAACCATCAAAATTAGCTAGACTAATCATAATAATAACAGAAAAACTGACAAAAAAATTGGTTGTCCTCTTTTAGCCTATTTTTGTTATAACAAGGCCAAAAAATAGTCATAATCATGACTTGAAACAGCTGATAAAAATGTGTCAAAAAGCAAGACAACATCACACAAAAAATGTTCTCATTTATAAAGAACTCATTCTCAAAGAGACAAACACAAGTGTCACTGTATTTCACTGCATGTCATTTTATAAGCACAAAAAAGAAAAAAAACCCCGCATTATTCACAAATAAAATAACACTCTGTATAACAACTCAATTTGACACATTTTACAGTTCTGAATATACAATAATCAAATGGTAAATGTCTGTTAAAGACCAGCTATCTAAAGTTTACCAAAAATAAATAGCTAATAGCATGTAATTGTTAGAACCTAAAGCCAAAAGATCTTAAACAAGTACAACTCTCTACAACTAACATTAGAAAAGATAAAAACGTTTTAAATTAATGTGCAAACAAACCAAAGTAATGAGACACCCAGTACCCCATAAATAACTGCATAAAAGATTGTTAGTTATCAAACAACATCTCATCTAAAATTTTAAATACATTTATTGCACTTTACCATATAGTGCTTGTCTGTGACTAGCAGTCATCAAGCAATTACTCAGTATGAAGTCAAAGTATACGTTCATTTTCACTTCTCATTGTAAAAAACATTTAAAAATAAACACAGTTTCCCTAATAATGCTACACACCAGCAATATTTGGTCTTCTTGTTCAAAATATTCACACTCTTGTTAACTAGTGAACCCTCATTAAAACATAACACAGAATTCAAACACAGTAATCAACTTAATGTTTGTTTCAAGTATAGCACACTCTCAGTCATGTTGTTAACAGTTCTGATCTTTTTAAGAACAAAATAAAGAATCACACTAATGCATATAAATTCTGTAACAAAACAAATACTGAGAACAATTTACCTGATCAAACAATTGCATCACTATCGGTGCTCAAAAACATAGAACCGAAAGTTCACTCTTTTTTTGCGCATTGGTTTTTCAGTTACAGATTGAGCAGCCAGATAACAGTAAATGCACTCGTGGTCATTTCTCCTAGAAGAGATCAAAGTGCTTGTATGTTGCATCTACATTCAGGGATCATGGTTGAGAAAAGGTAATGTGCAATTGCTGTCAATGTAGTTGCAGGTTTCTTGGATACTGTTATGTTTGCAGAGAGGAGAGACGTCGTTCAAGACGCTTCTTACCTGCAAGGATAGAAAAAGAAGTAAATGATCACATGATTTACTTTGAAGATCTGAGCTCTTATTTTGTAGTTTGGGGTTTACATACATTTATCTAGGATGTCAATGTCATTTTGCTCAGTGAGGATTCGGGACAGACCCTCCATCAGGAGGAGGGCCTTATTGTAGCGCTGGACTGTTGCTGCACCATAATGAAACATCTCATCCAGTGCAGCAGACTGTACCTGAAAACAGTAAGAACACACATGTAAGAGATCTGAACAGAATGTGGTGATCTGAAATGAAAATCGACTCTATGAATCAAGCTCACCATGTGGACTGTGTGGCTGTAGATAAGCTTCTCAGCTGTGAGGCCAATGAAATGGTCTATGAGCTTCTGTTTGTCAAGCAAGAAGGTCTGCAGCCGATCGTTCAGGGTTCGACAAGAAGTCACACAGTTCTTGTACATTTTGTTCAACTTCCTGATCACTGTAAAAATAAATACAAATAAAAGTTGACATCTTCTTTATAAATAAATAATGTAATCTCAAAATCATGGAGTCTGCTTCATCCATCGATTGATTTGGATCATTATTATTCTTTATTGTTAAACCAAAACCCCCCTACCCCCAAAAAAAGAAAGAAAAGCCATCAACTGAACTCCTTTTCCTGTTTCTTGAAGAAGCCTTTCAGGTTAAGAGTCTGAAAGAAGCAGGAAAAGGATGTCCAGCAATTTTTTTTGGAAAACCTTTTGGATTTTGATGTTCTGGACTCCAAATCCAGACATATTCTGTATAGATAGATTTGGATGCACTCGTGTTGTTTGTTTCAGCTCAGTTTCCCTCTGATCCTGCTGCTTGATTAGGGTGTGTTTACATAACTGAAGTTCACTCAGTATGGGTTATATGACAGTATGTGATCTTGAAGTATTAGAAGTATTATTAAACGCTGGTGATCCTTGTATCATAAATAGGAAATGTTAGGTACTTTGCTCCATTTCAAGTTTACATAAAATCATTAAAATCCCTGCAGAAATCTGGACTTCTTTATTTTGTTTTAGTTATGTGTTTACAAAGTAAAATAGTACAAAAAATGTATAAATGTGATTAAAATCGTGATTGTGATTTTATAAACAAAATTTGTTGAAATTCTGTCACTTTTGTTTTATTAATCGCCCCTCGATATATCATAAAGAAAGCATGTTCTTGTTCTTTCTGAGGGATTTTAAACTCCAGACATTCAAAGTGTATTGAACAGAGAACGTTTCAACGGACTCACCTTGTTTGACAGTAGCAGAAGGCAGAAGTTGACCTTGTTTGATATTTTCTTTGGCAGTGTACAGTGCTGATGACAGAAACTCCTCAGCTTTCATGTACAGCACCAGTTGCTCAGCATAACTGGAATGACACACAATGTAAAGTTATCATAAAGAACTGCAAGCAAAAAGCTGCTGAGCATGTTGAGACATCTAACCTCAGTGCTTCTCACCTCCACTCTTTGCTCAGAAGGCTGATCTGGTCTGCTACAAAGCTCTGCTCTAAAAAGGAAATATCAGGACTGCTGATGGTTCTCAGCCCGGGATCTTTTGAGGAAGCCAGTTCCATAACGCAGCTGACAAAAGCTAAGGTGAAACGCAAGTCACTCAGTGCATCAGTATGTGCCTGCTGTGAAAACAGAACATCAGATTCCATGATTACTAATAATGGTGACATGTTTATCTGTTTGTTCATATACAATCACGATGTGGATGTTTTTAATAATATACCTCCATCAATGTATCTTCAGGAAGTGCTGGTGGGTTAAAGTTCAGACTGTGATGTGAAACGGCATCCATGACTTCCGCCTCGCTGTTTCTTCTGCTTCCTCGCTGAAAGGGGCGACTGCCAAGAATCCAGGCTGAGTTCATGTAGCAGGGTGAACCTGCATTTTAGGGAAAAAAAGAGAACAATTTTGCTTATCTACAAGTAGCTTAAAGCATGTATGTGTAATGAAGATGACTGACAGGACATTTATAGTGCGCAATCACGTTTTAAAAGTCACAATCATGCTTTAGAAAAAACCCTAAAACATAATCCAAAAGAAATAAATGTACCTAAGACCATCTTTGATACCATGTCATCAGGAGGAGTGCTTCCATATGATGGAGAACCCATAGCAAACACTGCAGGAGGAGGGCTGTCTGAGAACTGAAACATTTTGTGACAGCCAGCAGGTGGAGCTGTAGAGGCAAAAAGGAAGAGTTCTGTTAGACCTGCAGAATAAAACTGAAATCCACTTAGAACCAAGGCTTCAGTTGTTGTAGAATATTCCTGAAAACATGAACATTAACTGTAATGTGTGACTAATATGTGATAAATTATGTTAAAACATACATCTTTGTTATTTCATTTGTTTTTTTGTGAATTGCTTGATTGCAAAATAACAAGGTGTAAACGCTACACAAAGGAACAAAAGAAAACAGTCTGTACCTGGTATATCCATGCTTCCCTCGCAGGTGAAACTCTTATCAATTTCTTCTTCAAACAGGTTAGCTCCAAAAGCCGCTTTCAGCAGCATGTCAGACAGCCTGCCGGCGCTGAATGATCTGTTTAATGCATTCACAGACAAATTTAGAATTCATTCTAGTATCTAAGGTTTTTGCCAAACGCTGTTAAATCAAAATATATCAATTCAATTTATAATAATGTGTCTATACTGAGTTCTGACCTTTTAAAAGGGCCCTTCTTATTGGTGGACTTCCTGCTCAGGCTGGTCTGAGAAGATGGAGACTGTTCAAGAGATTGCAGGTTTGGGACTGTCCTGGTTCGGTTCGGCTTTTTGGCTGAAACGTGTTGCTGAAAATAGATCATATCATTTGGAAACATTCTTTATGACAGAATATGAGCTGTGTGTTGGGGATATGGTATTATTTCTTACGCCATGTATAAAAATCATGTGAAACAATGTGACGTGTGTAAATAACAACATAATGATCCATAGATGTCTCCATTTTGGAAGCTGACCTTGTGGCTGGAGGTAACTTGTGTATCGGGAGAGCTGGTGAGAAATCCAGTTCTTGTACTGAGTGGGACAGAACCAACTGACGTCTCTGGTGTCAATCCAGCTGAGACAGAAAGTTGAACAGAAATTAAACAATTATCAGCACATAATATGTATTAGGTCATCTGGTCTTGATAAAAAGAGTCTGAATCAGAGTGAATACAGCAAAAATATGAAAATAGTTTTACCACAAAACAACTAATTGATTCACATACATAATTGTGCAGTACAGATTTATTAGATAATAACATATTTATTAATCCAGTTATTTTTTAGTCACATAAGCTAATAAACCTTTTTACATACAAAAGTGGAGCGAATCATTTATTTGTTAACGTAGTCCGCACATTTCATCGTTAAAAAAAAAAAAAAAAAAAAAAAAAAAAAAAAGAGTATAATTGTTCTTCTTTCTGATCAGATCTCATCTTGTTTATTAACAGCTACATGTGCCAGCTTGCTTGAATGACCGTGCAAAAAAAAAGTATTTGATACACTAAAGCTGTTACCCTGAAGCTTGTCTCATCTTGTCTGCAGAGGGCTAAACATTATCGAGACAAAAACAGGAGAAGCCAGTTTAAAACCTGGTGGGGATGAGTGTTGAGGTTGGCCTCCTTCTTCTTTCAGTGTGGAGAAGTTGGATGGAACACTTAGAGTTGGAGCTGTACCCCCTCTATACTGTACGGGGACTGAACCAGGGCTGCCAGCACAGGATAACATCACCCTGAGTGACACAAGACACGATTAAACAAAGAAAAAAAGGAAGTAGAAGTAAAAAACACTACTCTGAGGTGGATGTACATACCTAGTAGAGCCATGTGAACCAGCCGGTTGCAAGTTCTGCGCCATACGCTGGTAGTTCTGGATCTGAGTCGGGACAGGAATGGGTATCGATGGGCGGCGGTTATTTAACACAGGAGGATTGCTGCAGGGTTGAAAAATGAGGAAGGGTTATTAGATAGAAAAAAGGACCATTCAGGGAACATTAATACAAATTTGGGGGACATACAAAAAACTAAATGAGTATCTTCTAAAGCTAACATTTAAATAAAAAAAAATTACTTGTGCAAAACAAACATATATTTGACCTACATAGTTAGTTCTTCTCTAACACATTTGGAGGCAGAGTGCAGCAGGGAAGGAGGTGGTGGTGTCCTTCCTGCAGAACTTCTCCTCCTGGTCAGTGTAGAACTCCTGAACAAAACAAAATGATTAGTTTCTTCTTACAAAGTGATTCATATTTTCTGACAATATTGAAAATCATTAACTCACCCACTGCTCATCATGTAACTGTCAGTTGGGGATCCATCTTCCACCTCATATGTGTATTCACCTAAAAAGCAAAAAGACAGAATTATCTAGACTTTTGCTTTTCCAATGTGAAGAAAACTTGGGCAAATAAATGACCCTGGACTCAGTAGTCTTACTGGAAAACTGGGCGGGCACCATGACGTAGTCTTCAGTATATGATGGCAGGTTCCTACTGTCTCGATGTGCCTTTTCTTTTTCCAGGATGCCATCATGTGTTGGTGAGTGCAGCTCTTTGGGCTGAAGCTGGTTCATCTCTCCATTGGAATGCTGAAAGATACATAACAGCTTTAACAATGAGAAATCCTTTTGCATTTCCCATCTTTAACTGAGTGATGTTTAGTTGACATACTTGAGATAAAGCCAGCTGAGACGTGGTGGAGCTGCTGGAAGAGCTGCCTGAGCCCGAGCTGGGGTAGGAGAGCAGTGGAGACGGTAAAGCTGTCAAAACAAATACAAACAAACGATTACACATCTGTTCATGTTGGGAACTACATTATTCACTGACACCACAGTGAGCAGAAGGAAAACATTGTACGTACATTTCTTTGTTGGTGAGCTTGTCTCCAAGAAAGGATGGTGGAAGAACTCCTCTGCAAATGTCAAGATTTACATTTCGTTTACATTCATATAACCATAGATTATGAATATTAAGAAAACAGAATTACCAAAGCTCATGCGATCTTTGTGGTTTCTCTGTAGAAGCCCCAGCAGCAGGTGTCTCAGATAAACAGAAGTTTCCTTTGGGATGCTGGGGGGGGGCGGATAAGAAAGGCTTCTGTGATTAAATCAAATAAGATTTTATCTTTTCTTACATTAAAATCATTCATACAAACACAATTCATAAATAATACAGATACTCGATATTATAAACAGCACTAGATGGTTTAGTCTTTACCAGTGTTCTTTATGAGTGGACTACACAATGACAGAGAATGCTAATATTTGGAAACTGTTGCTTATGTGTCTCTCACGTTGTTGCTGTAAATATCCTAATAGGTCATTCAGATTTCATAAGCACACTCTAAGCTGTAAAAATAATTGCATTTTTTAATCTAATTTATGTTTCCAGCACAAAAGCTCTGGGCAACATCTCAGTCACTCAGACAGAGTGTATTTACGTCGGTGCTGACCTATGTGGGTCATGTGGAAAAACGATAGCTGCACAGACCACCAGCTGGCACCTTGGAGGAGGTTAAATATAGACTGAGGAGAAAACAAGCTACGCCTCCTCTGAATTGCAGCCTATCTTATCATCCAGCTGTATCACAGCAAAGGATAAGTATGGCTGTAAGCCATAGACAGGCTGACAAAGTACACCATGAACAAAGGAGGGAAAACAAACCGTGAGAAAACCTTCTGAATTCTTCCTGAGTTTCAAAACAAATACAGATTGTTTGAATTTCTGGTGTTCTTGATTTTTTTTTTTAATGTTTGATTTCTGAAAACTGGATGTGTGATTAGAAATTTGAGAGATTTGAAAGATTTGCTTCGGGAGAGAAGAGGATGGAGAACATTCGAGATCTGGTATCAGTTTCCTCCACATCAGAACTATTTTTAGTGTTGTGTGGAAATTATTTACCGACTTCTAATTTTATCTGTGGTAGCATGTGTCTTCAGATTCACATGGCTTAGAACCTCAGTCACATGTGCACAAACGTCAGTCTAAATTTGGCTAAAAGTACAGACATGTCAGATTTCTCAGTACTGCCTGTGTACGCCGCCACCTGCCATCTTTGCTGTATATTATTTAACGCTGCATGTGCGTAGAGGTCGCTCAGAGACGCACTAACCTGGGTAACAAGGTTGTGTTGCTTTCATAGAAGAGGCGGAGCTCCTGTGGCGTGCTGGCCTACAAACACACAAACATGAATTACGCTTCTTGAACTTTTTGACTCAGCACCTTCTTTTATTAAAAATGTATATTTTAGACCAGATTATTAACTATATAACTACATAAATCAATTTTTACTCTCTCTATTCTTAAACATTTCTAAAAATGATTATAACTGGTGCTTAAAAAGAAGCTTTTTAGTAAATATTATTCAAAACAAGGTACATCATGTAGGTGTTTGATGATCCAGCAGGGACAACACACTCCCCAGCTAAGGCAGCGACATATACAGTGGGGCAAAAAAGTATTTAGTCAGCCACCAATTGTGTAAGTTCTCCCACTTAAAAAGATCAGAGAGGCCTGTAATTTTCATCATAGGTATACCTCAACTATGAGAGACAAAATGAGGGAAAAAAATCCAGAAAATCACATTGTCTGATTTTTAAAGAATTTATTTGCAAATTATGGTGGAAAATAAGTATTTGGTCACCTACAAACAAGTAAGATTTCTGGCTTTCACAGACCTGTAACTTCTTTAAGAGGCTCCTCGGTCCTCCACTCGTTACCTGTATTAATGGCACCTGTGTGAACTCGTTATCAGTATAAAAGACACCTGTCCACAACCTCAAACAGTCACGCTCCAAACTCCACTATGGCCAAGACCAAAGAGCTGTCAAAGGACACCAGAAACAAAATTGTAGACCTTCACCAGGCTGGGAAGACTGAATCTGCAATAGGTAAGCAGCTTGGTGTGAAGAAATCAACTGTGGGAGCAATTATTAGAAAATGGAAGACATACAAGACCACTGATAATCTCCCTCGATCTGGGGCTCCACGCAAGATCTCACCCCGTGGGGTCAAAATGATCACAAGAACGGTGAGCAAAAATCCCAGAACCACACGGAGGGACCTAGTGAATGACCTGCAGAGAGCTGGGACCAAAGTAACAAAGGCTACCATCAGTAACACACTACGCCGCCAGGGACTCAAATCCTGCAGTGCCAGACGTGTCCCCCTGCTGAAGCCAGGACACGTCCAGGCCCGTCTGCGGTTTGCTAGAGAGCATTTGGATGATCCAGAAGAGGATTGGGAGAACATCATATGGTCAGATGAAACCAAAATAGAACTTTTTGGTAGAAACTCAACTTGTCGTGTTTGGAGGGGAAAGAATGCTGAGTTGGATCCAAAGAACACCATACCTACTGTAAAGCATGGGGGTGGAAACATCATGCTTTGGGGCTGTTTTTCTGCAAGGGGACCAGGACGACTGATCCGTGTAAAGGAAAGAATGAATGGGGCCATGTATCGTAAGATTTTGAGTGAAAACCTCCTTCCATCAGCAAGGGCATTGAAAATGAGACGTGGCTGGGTCTTTCAGCATGACAATGATCCCAAACACACCGCCCGGGCAACGAAGGAGTGGCTTCGTAAGAAGCATTTCAAGGTCCTGGAGTGGCCTAGCCAGTCTCCAGATCTCAACCCCATAGAAAATCTCTGGAGGGAGTTGAAAGTCCGTGTTGCCCAGCGTCAGCCCCAAAACATCACTGCTCTAGAGGAGATCTGCATGGAGGAATGGGCCAAAATACCAGCAACAGTGTGTGAAAACCTTGTGAAGACTTACAGAAAACGTTTGACCTCTGTCATTGCCAACAAAGGCTATATAACAAAGTATTGAGATTAACTTTTGTTATTGACCAAATACTTATTTTCCACCATAATTTGCAAATAAATTCTTTAAAAATCAGACAATGTGATTTTCTGGATTTCTTTTCCTCATTTTGTCTCTCATAGTTGAGGTATACCTATGATGAAAATTACAGGCCTCTCTGATCTTTTTAAGTGGGAGAACTTACACAATTGGTGGCTGGCTAAATACTTTTTTGCCCCACTGTAAATATCAGCAGCATAAACTCATTGACCTGCCAGGCAGAAATAGAGAACAATCTTCATGATCACTCTCAGAGAAAAAGCTGCATAATCTTTTGCTTCAATACAATGAAAAATGCTTCTGGAATTTATAAAAATGTTTTTTTTCAAATAGAAAAAAAGGGATAAAATGGTAAATGTGTCTGTGTTTGAGTTTTATCTGAGCTAGTCTGCAAACAGCAGTTCAAAAGTATGACCGGAGCCACGTGAACAGCAGAAAGTAATCAAGAAGGTTGTGAAATACTGTTTACTCTGGGTTCAGAGAAATGGCTTGTGGCCATTTCCGCACGCCCTCCTCCGTAAACAAGGTTTGTTCCTAACAAGTAAAGCTGTTCCAGCATTTTCCAACTAAAAACACTTGAGAGGAGTGTCATCAGGTGGTTTCTACTGGTTGTGTTGTGGATCATGTTATAGAAATGAATGGATTGCGTTCACATTTAGTTTGAACAGTAATCAGTTTGTCTTTTCTAGGAACTAAAACAAAACAATATATTTCTGTAAGTGTTAAAATGAAATTAAAGAAAGGTCTGTTATGTATATTTCTGTATCTGTTTAATCTTTTTGAGGCACACTCACATGAAACGGGGATTTTCCAGTCAGACACTGGTACACAATAGTACCTATGCTCCACAGGTCGGCTTTGGCATCATAGTTCTGGGACATGATGACCTCGGGAGCCTGTGTGTAAACAAACAAAGCTTACAGCCTTGAGACACAGTGACATGACGGCCTGATGGTGCCAGCGTAAACTCACCATGTACATGGGAGAACCACACAGTGTGGCAGCCATAGCGTTTGTCTGGAGGTGTCGCGCAAACCCAAAATCCGCTGGAGAGTTAGCAAAATAAGATACATGCAAATTGAATCTGACACGAAGTGAAGCTTTTATTTATAATGCGCAATTTCAAGCTGAAGTTTTTACCGATTTTGATGCAGGTATTGATGGACCTGCGTCCCTCTGGGTGGCAGAGTAAAATGTTTTGGGGTTTAAGGTCTCTGTGAAGGATGTCTTTGCTCTGTAGCACTTTCATGGCCTGCGCAATCTGCTGCACGAATACACGGATGGTGTCTTCACTAAGTGTGCCTTTGGCTGTTGGTAAAAGAAAGTTTATAAGAGGCCAACCACCATGATATAAAACTACATATATATACATTGTTTGGAAATTGAAATCAAAGATATCTGACATTTGAGAAGCCACTCATCTCTCTCGATATATCAGTGTATCTTGCTGCCATGTTATTCCAGCAGAGCACAGTGACAGATGGCTGAAGCCATGTGGAAGCTCCCTCAAGCTTGCCAAATGTGACAGAATGTGGTGCTGCAATTAGCTATATATGTGTCTCAGTCGTAAGGACTTGTAAACTTCACAACACAGACATGAGTGTTAGTGTCACATTGTAAAAAAGATGGTTTGAAATTTCTGATTCAATTAATTTAGCAGTGAAATCCCAGAATGAAAACCAGTTCAGTAGTTTAGTAGAGAGATCATTTACCTACAAATCTGTCCAACTCTAAAGCCATATATATGTGGTTCCAAGCCACGAGCTTAAATCCTATTTTTACATTTAAAAAGAAGCATGTCCCGTCTCTTTACCAGAAAGCTTTGTTTTTCTTGTTAAGTAGTTCTTTAAGGTCACTGGTGAACCAGGGTTTGTTATTGGGAAGCTCGACACTGTCCTGATGGGACAACGTTGTCCACACAGACATTTAAATAGTCAGTCATAGCGTTAATGTCCTCTCCATGTGGCTCACAGAGTGCATCCAAGTCTGTAGCCTCAGAACGTCATCACATATCTGATGGTGGTGGTTGTAACAACACTGATTCTTTAATGTAGTCTTTAATTTCCTTAAATCAGACCCAGTTAAGGATGAAATCACTCACATGGAATTAAAGGACCATGAGGACCAAACAAAATGTTCTGACTCAGTGGGTGGGATTTTGATTTGTGGAAAGATTCAGAATTTCTCTTTTCCAAATGTCCCACTCTCAACACGCAGAGTTCTGAGCTGAGAAACGTGATTGTTATAAATAAAAAGCAACTGGAGTTTGAAATGAACGACTTGGCTGTCAGGTCAACAGGATCTTCCCTTGTGCTCTCAAATGAGCTACTGTCATGAGAATGTGCTTAAACATATTTAAATGGCTGTGTGCCGAAAACTCGTTCTCTTCACATCGATTCTTCTCCTGAATCGATTTTGTGTTCAGAAAGAGAGAAACCCTCAGAAACAACAGATTCTTGATCTGATTCTTAATTTTCTGCCATAGTAGTTGCTTTGTTTACATCTTCCGTTCCTGTGTTTTTGTCACTTCCGGTAAATGTGCCTTCCTCAAAATTGTGCAGTGATTCCATAAATATGCATATTTGAGACATTACTGGAAATCACATCCTAGTTTATAAGGAAAACTGGCTACTGGGTATGTAATATTAATTGTTATGAAGAAGTAAAAGAACATAAATAACGTGTCAGAGACACTTTAAACGTCCTCTTTCTTCTTCTCTTTACTCACTCTATATCCTTGTCTTTTCCATCTTAACTTGTTAGGTATTTGGGGTCTCAATTTTAATATTATTTGAAAGATAAAAAAGAAAAGAAGCAAGAAATCCTCTACTAATATCATAGAGCTACCCCAACAAGCTGCCACCATGTGTAGCTTTATTCCAGAACAGAGCTGATACAGAGCTAAAATACCTCTTTTGTTTTAATACCTGAAAATGTCAGTCTGCATGTTTTGTGCCAAACTTACTGTGAAGATACTCTGCCAGATCCCCTCCATTGCAGTACTGAAAAGACAGGAAAGACAAGTCTTAACAGATGTCCTAATGCAGCTTTTTTTTATTTGAAATACCGTAATTTTGCACAACTCACCTCCATTATGAGATACACACATCCTCCCATCTCCTGTTAAAAACAACCACACAAAAGGCGCTTAATTGTTTGGATTTCTGCTGCACTGATAAATATTTATCTGATAATTGTTTTGACAGAAGAGTAAACAGATGTGAAATTATTTAAATTACTACGAGACACTTTATTCATGAAGAGAGATGTGAAATGATACCAAACAATTCCCCAGCAGCAGCTGCACTGACGGTTACACAACAAGTGACAACACCTCATGCATTAAACCAAGCCGACTGTTTTCTGGCCCGTCACATTAACTTGGAGGCCTGAAACTGGATCCTCTGTCCAGGTCTTGGATCCCTGAATCATCCAGGACCCTTTCCAAATTCAGCACTCCTCGTCAGTACCATTAAAAATAATCACAGAGCAGTTAGGTGACATCAAGTCACGCAAAAAAAAAAAAAGGTGAGAAGTTTTTGGTGTCTGCTCCACTTGATGGAAAATAAGTTGCCTAACCAAGTAAGATCTGTTTTGGAAAAGTGTTTACCTCTTGTGCACATGCTTAAAACCACCTGATGGTAACCATAGTTCAACAACAGAATAAAGACGGTCAAATAAAGGTGATACTCCCAGGAAACAAGATGCAGCTTTGTCATTAGCTGTGCGTGCCACTGTGTTTCTACTGTGAAACACTTGAGAGTTTCATAAGCCATTGTTTAACCTCCTTCACCCTCCCATCTGTCACACATAGAGAGCGATCAGCTCAGCCATGTCTGCAGTCTGGCAGGTGTCAACAGGTCATAAGAAGAACACACACTCAAACAGGGCACAATTACATCGAACAGATGGTTAATGTTGTGTGATAAATGAGACCTGCTAGGTTAAACAGACAGGTAGGCTACAGCATTACTCGTACTTTATTAGTATCATTTACACATGCAGATATGTGAAATGAGAAGTTTGCTGATATGCCATCATCTGTCAAAAGACTCTCCAGTATCATCTCATGTCTGTGGATTTTTCAGAGGGTGTTGAAAGTTCTATGGAGATGCAAATGAGACAGGATGGAGACAGAAACATGATCCTACCTGGTAATCAAGTAGCCGAACAATGTTTTCATGCTTCAGTTCCTAGAAGAGGTGTGAAAAACATTTTGGTTGAGGTTCTGTTGATGACTGATACAAAAAATGTTAGCATTAAAAAGATGATGCCATACCTTTAATATTTTTATTTCTTTCCCAAGCAAAGCCTGGGATTTGGCAAAGTTTTTCTTGTTGATACATTTTATAGCAACTTCCCATTCACGTCTCTTGAAAAGTAAACAGAAAAGAGAAACGTTAATATAAACACATCATATAAATATCCAAATAAATTGTTTCAAATATGAAAGTTACCTCTTTGTGTCTGCCTTTGAACACAACCGCAAACGCACCATGGCCAATCAAGTCTTTCCTGTTGAACTCAAACTTCCCAACAGACTCCATCGTGAGTTAAAAAATATAAATATTACAGGAAAGTATCGGAGCAGCTTCCAGAGGCTGATTTTAAAACTCTACCAGAGGAACAGTCCCACACCACAACACGGGTAAATCCCATTTCATAGGAAAAAACTGTTGGATTCACACTGAATGTTTGATCATGGTTGAGATTATCGATGGCGACATTAAAGTATATCAATACAAAAAGTTGGTACGTAGTAAAAACCACAGATTAATAAAGAAGATAAAATGTTAGCGGACAATTTAGCGAGTCCCGGCCGCTTCTCTAAAACTGTCACACGGTCAAAAATAGCGTAAGAGCTACTGCGGGTAATTTGTTTTTAAACACTACTCAGACATTGTTGTTGTCACCTTTCTTAACCATGCGCGAGCTGTTTAGTCTCTCAGTGAGCACGCGCAGACACAAAGCCAGCGTTTCCTCAATGACGCATTCAGGTACAATCTTAAATTCAAGTTTCACCGTCTCACCGTCTTCCTTTGGCTGTAGTTTATTTGTAGGTTATTTTTAAAACAGCTGTGGTAGGTTTATGTTTTAGACTCCCACAAAATTGTTTATTATGAGTAAATTAAGCATGTGAAAAGGCAAAATATTCTTCCACCGCTACACAGACGCTGTTTGACAAATGATTTGTACAAAATATAAACTGCATAAGCACTCGGAGAGAGAAGAACTCCACCTAAAAGCCTCAAATTTACACCAATAATTAACCTGAATGTTTTTTTTAACCAAGCAACTGGAAAACTAATTGTTTCATGCACATGTTAAAAACAGCCCTATCTCACAATGATGAAGACTATAAAGAATTATAGGTTGAAACAGTGATCCAGCTCATCTCCAAAATCTAATTAATTCTGACCTTTCCTGAAAATTGAAGCAAAAACTATCCATAGGTTTTCATCATCTTGCAAACAAACAAACAAACAAACAAATAAATCTTGGTGAAAACATTACCTCCATCAAGGTAGTTTAAACCAACTCTATGCATGCACCTGACTGTAATCACATATTCCTTTAATTTTAGCAGAAACTATAGAATCACAGACTCACGAGTCACGTTTCTTTTGTTTGGAAGAAAATGATTGTTTCTTTGTTGTAAAAAAAAACAAAACAGACAATAGATTAAATATACAATGAACACATTTATAAATAGTTTGTATTTATGTATACATGATCACTAGGGAAAGTGGCATCATACAAAATGCAACATTATTTGTTAGCGCAGGTTGCGCAACAAACACTTTGAAGTATTGTTATACTGCAAACCCCTGTCAGAATGGGTTCAAATTTAGATAAATCACTTGCATCTACACTAAATTACCACCCAAATGGTATGAATGACATAACTACAGGACAGTCTCCTATGAGCCAAACAAATGTGATCAAAATGGTCAAAATTATGCAGTAAAGAAAAGTTCTTTTGTAATAAGCAGTTTTTAATAGAGATAATTGGAAGCACAAACCAAAGTACCATTAGATTACAATAATTAAAATCTACATGGAAGCTCATCAATAGTAAAATATTTCATTTAAACCTGACATAAAAAGGCAGTGTAGAGAGACAGTAAATAAGAAACCATGTTGGTACAGTGTGACATGAAAGATATTTTAAAACAGGGAAAGTCACAACAAAAACAAAAAAGAAAAATAGAACAAAAAATATTGGAGAAATAGAACATAATATTAATTATTTCTCGTTAGGTCTAAGATGTGGCAGAAGAGGCAGCTCATAACTTCCAGGAGGAAAAACACACAACGACACCATCACACAGTTTGAAGAAGACACAATAAAATAATCGCAAAATAAATAAATACACTATATCAAAGTTAAATTCACTGTTATACCATCCAAATGGTACAAAGCCATTATCATGTGCTGTCCCCAAAACAGGATTAAAGCTGTGTGAATTATGTGATTATTATAGATGGAAATCATGATAAAATCTACGCGCTGTCATTTGTGATGATAAAAACATGTGACAGCTTGTTTTTAAAGCATAAAATTAACACTGTATTTAAAAAATAATCTCTTTGACTTCTTGGTCTGTTTTTGCTTAGTTACACTCAAGCATATTTACAAATTAGCTGAGGCTAAAAATCTCTTTTTATTGATGCAACAATTATACATGAGCAAAGCCAGAGACGTCCACACCTGTCAAGGCTTTTTAAAACTGCTTTCAGGAGTTATTCTCTTCATTAAGGTCAGCAAGCCACCTCATTCAATCCCTGTGATATGGATCTTGGTGCCATTTTGGATTTAAAACTAAATCTCAAAAGAAAAAAAAAATGTTTTTTTTTCCAATCAGTAGGTATTGAAAAGGTTTATTTTAATCAGAAAAATACAATATATTGATCTTATAATAAACTTAATTAATTAAAAGTTGGATGTTTGCACCTCTTTGTGTTTGTTAACTACTCCAGACATCAAACGTCACACCCTCTGCTTTCATCTAATAAAGAACAGAATTAAGGTATTTCTTTGTTTGTTTCACACATCTGGTATACTTCGCTGTTCTTATTCTGGCACCAAAACTCCAAGATCTATTCACTCCTAAATCAATAACGTCAGCTGTGGCTCAGTGAGTAGAGCGGTTGTCTTCCAATCGGAAGGCTGGCGGATCGATCCCTTTGATACATGTTGAAGTGTCCACAGGCAAGACACTGAACCACATGTAGCCCCCAGATTTACATATCGGTTTGTGTGACTGGGTAAGTGTGAAACTTGAAACGTACTATACAAATACAGAACATTTAATATCCAAAGAACATTGGGTTTTGAAACTATCTCAAACAGTGTTATTACTGTAAATTAAACTGACTTCACTGAACAGTTTTCACATGCTTTTTAAACACATTTTTATATATTTTCATTAAGCCTATAAAAATAAATGCACTTTAATCACAGAAGCTATTTTTGTCACAAGTTTCGCCTACCTGCCTGTGACTTACATTGGTTTAAACTCTGAATGTGGGTTTTTGCATATTTTGCTTTACCTTCTTTATATGAAAACTATTACACGTATTTATCAAACAGACATGAACTTTTTATCAGTCTTGTCATGAATCTCTCCATAAAACATAAAAAAACCAAAATAAAATGACCAGGTGCAACAGACGAAACACCAAACAAGGCAAACTAGAGTTAAGAAAAATAGTTTCTTTTCTTAAGAAAATAGCAAAGCACAGTCTTAAGATTCTGCTTGTCTTTGAAGGTGAAAATACAATTCAAATCACCTCCTTTAGTAAAACCTTCGTTGAAGTTGATCAGTGTCCATTTCATTTTATCACACATAGGAAATATGCTCTGACCAGCGTTTGCCATTCCACACGACTGAGCCCCAAAATGCTCTCTGCCTCAAACACAAACTGTAACTGTACTTTCTACACAGCCGAGAAGTCGATACGGTTTGCTGAGTTGGTGCTTTTGTCCCATGTGTGCATCTTAGTGGGAGTCACACCCTCTTTGTTTCCATTCATCTGCATCAAAGGATTAGAAAACAGAGTATAAGATATTTCACAGACAGTTTGCTGGTGGTATTGTTTTATCATCAGCACTCACAATGTCAGAGTTGAACGGTTTGACGTTGATGTTTCGGATGGAGCTGCTGGTGAGAGACCACACTTTGGTTTTGTGTTTGAAAGCAGCTCTGACCTACAGAAAGAAGCACATTTAAATATTTATTGTGTGATGAGCAAGACAGAAGGTTTTCTTGTTTATTGGAGCTTTTTTCAGATAACTAAAACACAGAAAAAAATATTACGATACCTCAGAGTTGAGAAGACAGTGAAACAAGAAAACAAAGAATCCCTGAAATATAAAAACAAAGACCAAAACACTTTCAGCAAAATCAGCAGCAAATGTTTAGCAGATGGAAATATCAAACAGTGATGATCTTACTTGTAATGAGTTGAATATAGCAAAGATATATAAGAATGGCAAAGAATGTGTGTTGACAGCAAGAACGCCGAAGATCCAGGAAATGCCAAGAATGGGCAGGAGCACAGCCACTGCTTTGGCTGTCAGCCTTGAACCAAAACAAGGGAGAAGTGTCATTCTAACAATAGCTTCTATAAAATAAATATGCAACATATTTAAAAGAATGTTGTCATGGAAACAATCTCACTTGACTGCATTGGCATCACCATGAACCTTGTAATTCTCCCCGCTGATTCGAGATATGATTCTAGTCACAGATATCAGGATGCCAATGTTCACCTGTTCAACAAAAAGTTAATAAATATCAAGTACATCGACAAACCCAAACCGCGGTAGATCATCTTCCAACTGATGACAAAGCGACCCTCAGACAATATTTGTTTCATAAAATTCTTACCACAATAACGAAAAGAGCAGGTGCCACAAACGCCCAAATGGCTCCCGTCTTCAGCGATAACCAGCAACTGAATCAGTGACAGAAGAAACAGGAAAATGGGATTTAAAGTGGTTCCCTCCCATAAAGGTTTTAATGTAAATATTGAAATGTCATGCAGTCAAATTACAAAGTTTCAAACAGCATTAAACACAGCTGCCTCCAATTTCTTTCACGGGTGATGTCATTCGCCTATAATGGCTTCAACTAAATTAAGTGATCTCACATGTGCAGGTCAAACTTACTTGTCACCATAACTGTCGAAGGCTGAAGTGACGGACACAAGGCAGATCACCAGTGGAGAACCTGGCAGGGGCGGAGTCACATATTTACTAATGTAACAGTAAATAGAGATTATAGGTTCTGTTAATTAAGTTCAGTGACTATATAAAAAATATACATACAGTACTTAATTTCTGTATGTAACTAAACTTACAGTAAGATAAAGTTTCTTTAATGTTTAATATCTTGTTTTATATTTTTCAGATATTGTGAAAACCTTTGATAGGTTTCTTTAAAGAAACAATCAAGTCTTAAAAGTGCCAGTGAGTATTCCTTGGTAGATTTAATGTTTGTATGCTATCAAATTTAATGAAGAAATAAGTCCTGAGATAATCGTTTTCACTGACTCAGGATCTTTAAAAAAATCTCCACAGAGTACCTTTAAGATCTTGGTGCACCTACTAGTCGTTCAGCATTTGTTGTATTCATTTTTCTTTGCTACAAATTCCACATTTTCTTGAAAACAGCCCTTTATACTTTAATGTGCCCCTAGAAAATGCTGCACTACTTTGAAGAAATCAGACTGCAAAAAGCAGTTTGCAAACAGCTTACCATCAAATATTACTCTACATATTTTGCACAAGATGACACGAAATGAAAAGTTACTCTAGCTATTAAAAGGTCATAAAGCTTGTTTTACTTAATAGGTTTAGGGATTAAAGGGTGTTTACATACAATCCAGCAGTTAAAGACAGTGTATTTATTATCAGCATCTGTTAAATTTCTAAAGGTCTCTACGATAAAAAAAAGTAAACGTGATACTAGATTAACTCAAGGCAGATTAACTGAACATTGCCCCAATAAGTAGCATCGGATTAAACCCATATACTGAAGATGGATTAAACAAGAGGTTAGTTCAAATAATATAAAAACCTCAGTCAGTCAAGAAGGCATGCATCTCCATTGTATCAAAGGCCTACCCCAACCGATGCCATAGTAGTAAAAATGTTTGCTGTTTTCAGAGCCGAACACCTTCACCACCATGCTGTAGAGATGGAGGCCTTCCACCAGCATCCAGGCAAAAGCACTCAGAAAGAAGAAGTGAAGCAGGAACGCCATGACTCGACAAGAAAGCTGGGACCACAGAAAAAAAAAACTTTTACTATTAAAACTATTAGCTGTTTTTATAAATTGTCTTCTAGAATTTCCTCTATATTTGTTTCGTTCACCTTAAACGTTGTCACCTGGAAACACACTGTGAGTTTACTTATTTTTAAAATCCTCTACACAACATCACATCATCTTGTCAATAATTCTACAAGCATCACAACACTTCTTTTTGTGTGCGGTTATTTAGTTATCCATCCCAGTTTTATTTACAAGGTGTTGTGCAGTGCACCAACCGTGCCCGGGTCAAAGCGAGCGCTGATGAGCAGTAAGATCTCAGCCACCAGGATGGCGAAGGACAAGTTGGCATGGATGTGATAGCGCTGGTTACGGATGGTACTAACTGACCTGCAGAGCAGTAAAATGATGTCAACTTACAGAGGAACCTCAGTTCTAAAACACATAATCAGATGTGTCCAAAATAACACCCAAACCCCAAATAACACGTGTGTGCAAATCGATTATTTAAATAAAGAGTGTAATGATTGATGATAAAAAAATAAATGATGAAACATGATGATGTCACTGTAACTGATAGATAAAACTCACGAAAGGATGGCGAAAGTAACCAGAGTGATGGCAAGGCAAAAGATGGAGATGGAACATCCGATGTAACCAATGGTTGATAGTGCCATCTTGTGGTCAGTGGTGAGCTGTGTAGAGAGATGGATCACCATCAATAACAATAACTCCCACACATTCCACACACCCACAGCTAATGCAACTTGATTCATTGAGTTTGTTTCTTCAGCCAGGAAAATCAAAACAATCCCTTATATTTCGGATGATGGTTGTAAAGCAAATTCTCATCAGACAGCTATGTTCTGCACAGCTGTGCAATGCACATGCTCGGCAACATTTGTTTTGTCTTACTCAAGTATTAAAACCCAGTTCATGGAATTAAAATATGAATCTGTCATAATTTGAATACCTTAATTCAAACAAACATTTTATTTATGGAATTTGCATGAATAAAATGTAGCTGTATACCCACATCTATGGAGGTTGGCCTCACGCATAGATGTTGTTTTGGAGTTCTTGCTATTTCGAGGTTTTGGTTTTGATCCTCTATGAAGTATCCACACACGTGCCTTGTTATTATGAAGAAAAGAGAGAACGTGGGATTTTCTCTTGCAGCTTGGGGGGGCGGCAAGGCAGTCAGCTAATTAGAGACTTGCTGTGGGAAAGTATAGCATCAAAAAGGCTTCTGTGGCCTTAAATGCAGAACTGCCTTACTTAGCTGCAATAGAAAGTCCACGTGTCTATTTTTAAAGCTATTGTGGATGCTAACCACATGCTCATGGCATGCATTCTCTGTAAGAAAGTGATAAGCATTTTATACAGTGTTGGAATTCACAGTCACTCTAAAACAATGTAGAACATTAGCTAAAGGGATGAAAAAAGTATATGATTGTGAACCCAAATATATAAAAAAAACTTTTCCAGAGGATCTTTTAAATGGAAGAGTTTTAAGTCCTTAAGATACTTGCAAAAAATACCTAACTGAAATATGTAAAGACCCAAAAGGACCACACATAATATTAGTTGTCTCTGTTTCCATGTGACAGTAAAAGGCTGCCTGAAAGTGAGAGAGAGATGAAAAACTGTGATGGTACATCTGTTTAATGGGTTACTGTGTGGTAAACCTCTAAGTCCAGCAATATATTAAAAAAATCTACTTATTTTATAATGGCTTAAGTGCAGTGACATACTTTAACACAGGTTTTGCAATGATGTAAAATAGAACTGGATGCTTTGGGATGGTTACCCTATACAAGAACTGTGAAGGAACTTATGTTGCACTTTTTCATTCAGTTTTACAGATGTTAAGCTACAGTTTCATATGGTTGAAGAGTCAGTCCCAGCACATACATTGAATGGGATCTAGGCAATGTTGTGTGAGTTCCCTCATAATGTCTTTTTCAAAGATTTAACCAAAATGACTAAAACGTTCTCTTTTCTGACTATAACATGATCTTATTAAACTCTGTCATGAATGCTAGGTCTTTGATACTTTTATTTCTTGATATATAAATTCATGAAAACTTTACTGGAAAATAAACTCCAAAAAAGGTCCAACTTACCTCCAAGGGCACAACTTGCATGAGGATGGCGAAGTTAGTAAGGTGGTTGCACAAACACACAGAATACGACATGTTTCCATCTGAGCGTATGCAGCCTTCATTGGACCAAACTCCCTCATTAGAACTGAAAAATATCCAGCATTATATAGGTGAAATATACTTAGTATGAAATTTAAAGCATTATAGAATAAATATACATAGAAAAAGACAGAGGGCTACTCTTATGTGAGCACTTCTGGCAAAGATCACTTAACACAATCCATCATGAGAGGCTCAGGCATAATTCTTTTTGCTGACTTTTCCTCGGCAACCTGACAGGGTAATTAAATGATTCCTATTTTTCATGAGCTTTAGGGCAAAGGGGAGGAAGAGGAGGAAGACTCTGAATCCAACTAAGTCAGACTCCTCTTTAAAAATGATTGATGCTTTCTAAATGGTGTCTTGGATCCATTTATTTGAACATCATAATTCTACTGAGGGCTGTTGAACTAAAGCAACAACACATGTACCACTGGATGTTTTTGATTTAGAGAAGTAAAAAGAAATGCACCCTTTCCAAATATCTGATACTTTTGTGTAATTTAAAACATTGGAGACTAGAACAACAAACTTATTTTAAAAGTCCATAAATAAGAAAACTACTTCAGTCCTACATCTCAGTGAGAGAAATGGCTCCAAAAACACACGCACACACTCACCTGTAGTCCAAAAAAGCACAGTAGAGGAAGACTTTATTGCTCTGATTCAGTATTTGGTCTTGCTGTTCTTTAGTCTGTAAAAAAAAATTAGTAAAGTATCTAAATGTGAGTCAAAGAACTTTAAAGCAATTTGCTGAATTCGACTTAAAAAGGGCAAAACTATTTCAAACCAGTGATAATAAAATGCTCAAAACAATGTTCATGTTTCTTTGATGTTAGTACATGAAGATAAAGAGCTACTTAATATTTCACATTTTTTCAGCTTTAAAAAATCCCTCTGATACTAAAAGAATTTTATTTGATTATAAATCACTTTTTCCACGTCAGTCCTTGTTATGAGATTTGGAACCTCCAGGGACAGTGAGCTAACGGCTACAGTGCAAGAATGCAGTAATTGGGGTTTGGTCCTGCATGGTTTCAGGTCCAAACCACTACCCTCCTCAATCTATAATCTGCAGAAAACAACAGTTCCACCAACTGTCTGGGTGTATGCTAAAAAACTACACACCTACTCTCATTTCCTGAGCCTCGACTCTCTGACTGTGTTTGGATGAGACGGACTGTGTCTGCATTGCTTCCTTCTGGAAAAACTGAGTGTGAGTGAAACTGACAATCAGGCTGCCTGTTTCCTGCCTCGAAGGCTCAGTGAATAATATCACCAAGCAAAGCACAATACCTCCACTTTGTTGTGGAATCAAACTGCTCCTCTTATTCTGTCTGTTTTCCACATGCAACTCATTGATGATCACACACTGGGACATTTGAGATGAATCTACTGGGAAGATATTTGTGAGTCCAAATTAAACATTTGGGACAATGTTTCATTTTACCTTAAATAATTACTATGTTCTTGGAATGTTCAAATAGACCACACTATAGTGCAACCATACTGTCATCTCTCTGTGAAACCTGTTGGGACATGATAGTCACTAGCGAGTGCCTGAGTGCATCTGGAGAACTTGCGTTTGGAGAGCATGCTGATATTCCCCTCTTGTGCCCTGTGGCATTGGACTCTACCAGCCATGACGACAGCTGGAGCTCTAACTTTTAATTACAAACAGAAAGGCAGCAAAAGCTGCCCAGGAAATCACTCAGAGCATTGTCAGGGGAGCAGAGCTGAGAGGATAAAGACTAAGTGAAGGCTAGTAACAGCGCAGTGATATGCTGATAAAAGTGGGACAGAGAATGATAAATCGTAGTTAAGACATCCGTGAGGCTTCTGTGTTGAATTGTGCTACTTGTCGCAACTGTGAAACAAAACTTTAATTATTCTGTTTTCTGAAAAAATAAAAAAAGGAATCTAATTTCCAAAAGAACCCAGAGCGATCATGAAAACGTCTTGAAAAGTTTTCCTAGACTGAAATTTAAACTTGAATTACCTGAGCAAATATCAGTTATCTCTACATTTCAAACAAAATTTTAAGCAAAAAAGTTCAACAAATGAAGTTATAGTAGTAAGGTTCAGAATCAGTTTTTAGTCACGTATTTGCATCATACAGGGAATTTGTCTTGGGTAACGGAGCGCAGGGAATAAAGTAGAATAATCATTTACATTAGCAATGCATTTGTGCAAATATGCAAATGTACATGCATTTCTTAAATAAGTGTAATGAGTTAGTGAGACGGGGGTTGGGGGGTTGGTATGTGATTGTTGATATAACATACAGTGAGTTTTGCAGCTTTATTCAATAGGCCAGTAGCAAATGGGAAGAAACTGTTGCTGTGAGAGTAGATCCTGGTCCTGACGGACTGAAGCTTCTGCCAGAGTGGAGAGTTTTAAACATTTTATGTTCTGGCTGAGAGGAATCAGCCACAATCTTTACTCTGGGCTTCAGAGCCCTGGAAGTGTACAGGCCCTGGAAGTGTACAGGCCCTGGAAGTGTACAGGTCTTGGAAGTGTACAGGTCCTGGAAGTGTACAGGTCCTGGAAGTGTACAGGTCCTGGAAGTGTACAGGTCTTGGAAGTGTACAGGTCTTGGAAGTATACAGGTCCTGGAAGTGTACAGGTCCTGGAAGTGTACAGGTCTTGGAACTGTACAGGTCTTGGAAGTGTACAGGTCCTGGAAGTGTACAGGTCTTGGAAGTGTACAGGTCTTGGAAGGAAAAAAGGCTGCACTTTCTCAGCAGAGCAGATGATACGCTGCAGTCGATCCTTGTCATTGGCTGAAGCTCCAGTGAACCAGAATGTGATGGAGGAGGTGAGGATGGACTCAATGATGGAGGTGTAGAAATGCATGTTCACAATGTTCTAAGGTTCTATGTTCTTTACATAAACCTTAAAAGTTTTTTCTGTTGAGTGTGAGTATTTTGCAGCTTTAAAAGTGAATTTCATTGACACGTTTCTCAAAAACAGCAAGAAAAGAGCTGTAATAGCTCAATAAAGATCAACAATATGACTCAAAAGCCAAAAGAAAAATGTAACATCTGAGTCAGTTGACCATGATGTGCTCTACACTGTACACACTGTAAACTACACACTCTTTTTTCAGGAGGGACAACAGGGCCTGAGGGTTTCAAACTAAACCTCTGCTCTTTGGTTCATTTTACTCCAGAAAGTTGTTGAACAAATCAATCAGAAAAGGAAAACACCAGCTCTCCAACATCTCCACTTAAATATTTGTCCTTTATATCAACAGGCAAGAAAGGCCTGAAGCAACAAAACAACATACTGTAAAAATTAATAGTTTAAACTAAATAAAGTATTTTTTAACGTGTGTTTTTACAACAATATACAATTTGTCTTGACTTTGCCTCATAATTTAAAATTGGACCTGTCTTAAATAATAGTACAAATCTTTTTTTTTAAAAAAAGAGTTTCAAATAAAAAGTTAAAACAATAATTCTCTTTGAATGACATCAGTATGTAGAAATACTGTAGTCTGTGATTGGATTGATTAGCTAAAAGCAACATGGATCCCTACCACTTTAAAACAACTTTAAATACCAGTTTATGCAAAAACATTCCATAAAGCTACACATCAGAGTTGGTTTCATGTTGCTATTTCCACAGAATTTATGAATATTTGCAGGTGGAAAATAACAACTGCAGCTAGTTGGAGCATTTGCAATGCAGCTTGAGGAACTTCCAGTAAGAACATTATAATATTTCTGCTAGAATAAATATGTCATGCAAAACTTAGATTGAAATTGTTTTAAAAAATAGCAGGAACCAACATTGTTCTTGTTCCAACTCAGACTAGTCATTAACTTATTAACTAACTGAGGTTGTATAAAGAGCTATATACAACAGGTAAAATAGCCAAAGTTTGTAACTTTATCACAGAAACTCACTTCAAAACACTTGAACTGAACCTTTTATATGGTAATACCATTGACGTAGTCGAGGTGAAAACATGGAACACATGGAAGTTAAATAAAGTTGAAGTTCTGTACTAGCTTTCAGTACATATTTGTCAGGATCTCTGCTGCTGGTGGGTGGTGTGTGTCACTAATTGTCTTGCAGGGCGTGGCAGCAGAATCATCAGTGGAAGCAGGTGTGGATCATTACCCAGCTCAGGAGAGCTGGGTACTTAAGCAGAGGAGGAACAAGAGACAGATGCCAGTTTGTTCCACTATCGACCGTGGTAACAGAGTGGCCAGTAATATTATAGACAAAGAGCATTTCTAGCAGTGTGTTAACCTGCCTTCTCTTTCCCTTGTGCCTAGCCCACATCCAGGAGCGACCCTCCGGATCACAGTGCCTCAGCGTGGTTGTTCACCCGCCTTTCGTGAGGACTGGCTTTACGCACGGATGTCTCAAGAGCCTGGTTGCTGGAACACGCAACCCGCTCTCTCCCCTGGCTCCTTGTCTGTCTCTGGCTCCTCTGGATCCACACCTTCCCGGTCAGCGCGCTGCTGTCACCCCTGCTGGGACTACGCAGGCACGAACAGGACCCGGACCTCACACAAATCCCTGGACAGTCTGGATCACCACCCACGCGGCAGCATCTCTGGATCCCTCCTCACAGCAGGACGTGAAACCCGTCACCGTGAGTTAACGAGCACGATCCCCGCACACCGCAAGCTGGTTCCACAAACTGTCACTAACCTCTCTCTCTCCACAACCCAGGACCGTTCCTGTCCCGCACCAGTCCGTCCTGAGAACATCACCCGAGCACAGTTTTGCTATCGTTGTATTTTCACCACTGTAAATATTAAAAACTTGCAAAGCTGTTTCCTCGCTTGTGTGTGTGTCTGGAGTTTGGGTCACCCTTGGAGCTCGAAAACAACCCACCTGGTAACCGAACCATGACAATATTACTCTAGATGACAGAGTTAAATTACGTCTTGTGGTATAATTAATTTCCATGTTACTTTTTTTCAGTCATTTTCTACATTTTTACATCTGACAATTGCAAAATAAAGCCTTGGCTCAAAATGCTACTATGCATCCCCTCGTGTTCTATTAATGCACAAAGCAGATTTAATGAAGCAGAGCTGCAAAAAAAATGTCTTTGTGAAGAGATTTAAGGAACTGAGCTTGAACAAGCAAAGAAAAACATGATTTCTTAAAGTAAAAGTCCTAACTGTAACACTTATGCTGTAATTTAATTTCATTTTGGGAGCTGTGTTACTAGGTTCATGTGTACATCTGGCCAGTTTAAATCAACATCTGGTTCTCAGCACAGTCCAAAAAACGAAAGGATCAAGACATTTACAAACCAGCCATGATCTTTGTTTCAAAAAGGTTCAAAACAGATGTACTTGTGCTGAAATACAACACACAGACACACACACGCACACAAAACATACTATGTGAAATTAGTTCTTACTCAATACCAGCAATTGTAAACAATAGTGTAACTAAGCATGTAATTGAATTCTTCACTTTTCTTCAAAAATAGTTTTTTCCTTTAAAGTTTTATTTTTTTTGCTTTGTCCTGAATATTCTCTGTAGTTCTCTCCAGCACTGGTAACACAATGTTGAGCCACTCAGCATACACCAACATCAGAGGAGTCTAAAAAAATCTTGTGTTGGGCTAAAATGAAAGTTAAAAAAAAATCTAGAATAAATATACAGCAGTGTAATTGGTGGAATGAAGAAGAGAAAACTCCTTTTTCTTTCAAATGTTCCAAACATTTTCAGAGAAAGGAAACTACTTCTTTTCCATTTGATTGATACTATGTCAAAATTATTGCAAAATGCTGTCTGTCTCTGTTAGAAGAAAAGCTGACAAGCAGAATTTCACTGATCTAATAACAGATGCCATGTAAGCAGAGTGAACTTATTATAATTAATGAAGAACAGGACGATCACTGTAAGGTGTTGCATCGCTCAATCTAGCATGGCGCAATAAGACGAAGATCCACTTATACAAACTGGATCGTCACACAACCTGTAATTAGATCTTCTTCTTGTTCTGCAGGGTTTTTAGGCAGAAATGCATCTCTAGCTGATCTACATACAGAGTGAAGAGTAATAATCTGAATCCATCCAACAAAACACAACGGGTGCTGAATGACATCATGCTGTCGGGGGACATGTAAAAAGACACGCAGCTGTGATTTCAGCTCTCTGAGGCAGACGCCAAAAACAGCTAAACGTGTTGAGTTTTGGAAGGTGAACAGAAAACCGGGGACACTTAAATAACTCCAGCAATGATTTGAACTGAGTGAGTGACGGGCATTCACAGCAAAAACAACCAAAAAACAACAATGATTAGTTTGCTTTCAGACTTAACAACACATAGCAAAAGAAATATTTCACATGTTTATGCCCCATGGGTTTTCAGAACAGTCCCATTGTGAAAGTGTTTCTTTTTTCAGTCCTGTTTTCCTGAGGAATTACGTGCTCCCGCTCGGAGGTACAGGACTGTATTTATATATCCTTGACCTTAAAGTTCAACTGTGGGAAATATTTAGACTTACAAAACTGTAAAGAAGGCCTAGCGATGCAATCTCTGCATGTGTGTTTGTGTTTTAGCCTTTGTATGAATCAGTGGTGACATTACAAAAAGAAAATAGCATTTTCAGATTGAAGTTGAAGTAATTAAAAAGCAATTTATGCAAAATTCCAAAACTCTTATGCACCATTATTTAAAAGATTGATTTACTAAATTGGAAATATTTTTGTAAACATTAACTCACAAGTGCTAAATCAGCTTTTGGTTACAAAAACTCTTATTTCTGCAGACCTAGTTGCTGTATGTTGTTATTGTTTTAACAAAATAAAAGGTGGCCTTTGCGACAGTGGAGTTGTGTTAAAGGACCATCGAGTGGGGAGGAGCCGCGAAGAGAGACTTTAAATCTTTTGGTGAGTGCGGAGCAGCAATGACCAGACCTCCATCTGCGACTGATCAGTGTGTTGGCTCACACAGCTTGTGTTTATATGTCTGTGTTGGTGTATGGGTGGGTGTGGATAGGGAGATAGAAAGAGGGGGTGGGGAGTATTTAACCACAATGTTTAAGCTCACCATGTTCTGAAAGCTGGTAATAAAAATGACAAGTAGAAAAGATGAGGCTGGTCATCTGAAATAATAAATCAATGTTGTTTATTTCATTACTAAAATTATTTGTTATTTTCAGCCTATAGGAAGCGCGAGATAGTCTCTTTATTGAACAATGTGTTTCCTTCATTTCTGCTAAATGTAAACTTAATTGTTTGTTTTATGACAAAAACAACTTTTTACCTTTTTTAGAACCCAAGTGAAGTATCACAGAAGTTCTTGTTATTGATCAATTTACACTTAAGATTGGGAAAAGGATGCTGAGATGGGAACTACCAGGCAGGAAGTCTAGAGAAAGACCAAAGAGGAGATATATGGATGTAGTGAAGGAGGAGATGAGGTTGACTGGTGTGAGAGAAGAAGATGCAGAAGACAGATGGATGACTTGCTGTGGTGACTCCTGAAGGGAGCAGCTGAAGTAGAAGACAGCTTAAACGATCCTGTTGAGTTACAAGAATGATGCTTGCATGCGTAAAATATTTTATTCGTTGTTGTACATGAAATGCTTACGAGTTTGCAGTTTGAATAGGCTAAAGATGTAAAACAGGATGTTAACAAAATATGACCTCACAAATGAAAACTTGTGGGGTGTTGGGGCATGGCTGCAGGATCCTCACCTACCACGCTGTAGGTGGGGGTGGCATGGCAGGGGTTAGCTTCTCTAGCGTGGGAGAGCGCTTTATCTGCGATGGGATGGATTCTTGGGTCCCAGGGTCATCGAGTCCTGGCCTGACTTTGTTTCAGGGCTCAGAGTTATCAGGAACACATCAAAATTTAATAAAGTGAAAATAGTTTTTTAAAAATCCTCCAAGTTTTGAAAATTATAAACTGACTTTGCTTTATTTTTAGTCCTTTAGGAGGAAAAAAATGACACAAAATTTATGTCTTTTATTTCTGTCAGCATTAATGTTTAACTATAGATCCCAAAACCTCCCATCTCTTTTTTCTCATCTGTTCCTCTCAAGGTCTCTAGAAGTGTAATCAGACAGCAGTGATAAATCACTGACGAACCCAGACTCCAGTCCACACTGTAGCTCAATGGCGTGAGAAAGCATGTGGGATGGGAGCTGTTTCTCTGAGCTCAAAGGGCATCAATCAGCAGTGCAAGGTCACTCTGACATCAACCTCATGGCTTTGACCTCAGCTCAGCTGAGCACCTTCCATCAAGAGACAAAGTTACAGTATTTGCAGGTTGGTCCACATTTTCGTCAAAGCAATTGTTAGAAGTGGGAATCCTTTAGATTCGCATTTGTTCCACCAGTCGGCTGTTTGTTCACTTTCGTGCAATATCATACAGGTCTTAATCAAGACAGCTGTCTCATCAAGCTCGTGTGTTACTTGTTTTATCGCATTCTTTTGTGTTTTGTTTAATTTCTAATTTAAAATTTTTATTATTTTTATTTGAACGTGCATATACTTTTAATGTGTCAGCTCGTTTTTACTGATTTCCTCTTTAAAATTCTTAAACTGTTTGAAAGTAACTATATAAATACAGTTGAGTTGAGCTGAATTAAAAAACAAACAAACTTTGCAATGTGATTTTGTGCCACATTTGCAAGGTTTGACGATCTAATGCAGTTTCAACAAACACTGCAGCTGTTTGTCGATTTTGCTCCTCATGATGGTGGATAGATATTTTAGAAGACAGATCTGAACTCCAACCGAGCAGCTATGGTGATATGATTTTGACAAAATACATTATAATAATGTTAACAAATATATTTTATGCTTTAATCACACATTCCAACAAAGAATTGCAATATCTCACAATTACGCAAGTTTCAAACTTACTGCCTCCAGGCTGACTTTGCCATCGAGCCATTTTCCCTCAAGCAGCATGCCACAAATGAATTTCTTTCCTTTGTTTAAACTGTGTTTGTTGTTTTGTCAAAGAAAGAATCTTCTGTCATTTGCTACATGAAGCTAATTAGCAATAACTCACACTGAAAAATGCTTTTACTGATAGCTCACTTTTAGACTTCAAATAGTCCTGCACGCTTTGAAGACAACCAACAATTTTGGTTGTGTACATCACCACAATGGATTTGAAATAAACAACATGTGCTGTCAGCTTTAATTTGAGGGTATTTACATGCAAATCAGGTGAACGGTGTAGGAATTACAACAGTTTGCATTATGTACCTCTCACTTGTTAATGGACTAAAAGTAATGTGACAGAATAATAATCATAATTCAAATTTTCACTGTTTAATAGTTTGTTGCAAAGTATTTGCAGTCAATTACAGCCTGAAGTCTGGAACATCACCAGACGCTGAGCCTGTTACCAGCAGGTACCAGGTGAGTCTGGATTCACCTTGGACAGGTTTCTATTTCGAATCAAAGCCAACTGCAGGCCTTTTGCCATCCTCAACTCCCTCTACCTAGAGTTGATAAGGACACACAGACTTCTAAAAAACTTCAAAAATAGTTCATTTTTGATTATATTTGACCTCAGGTCAAAACAGCAAACCAATTATAATAAAACAGACCATTTTTGGGCATGATCTTGGCCAAAAGTGGCCAGATTACAAAACAACTCCTGAACATAAATCTTCACCTGTGCTGTTAGGTTTAAAAGTGTGGGCATGATGCATTCCAATCAACATGTGTTCATATTAGGCCTCACTTGTAACAGAGTTGAGAGAAAAGAAACAAAAAAAAACCTCTTAATTTTTCTTCATAGGGTTCAGGAGCTGGTGCCCATCTCTAGCAGACATGAGGCAAGAGACAGGGTCAGTACAAGAGTAAGAAGTAAATAATTCTACATGAAACAGGACATCATGGTGGCGCCTCATCAATGCTTTTATACGATTGTCAAATTTTTATCAACAGACATCATTAACATGGAAAAAAATGTTTTTTCAGACTTCACTTAGCAACAACATACCATGCTGTGAAACTAAAGGCAGTTTCCATTATGAGTTTTAATAACATTTGCAATAGTAAACTGGCACAGTCTGTGCCATAAAGCACTGCAAGCCTAATATGCTGTTCATAAAAAAGTTATTGTTTCTTTCAAACCGCCCCAAGCTTACAATTCTAATGTCCATAATCACTTTGCTTTCTGGATGCCACACGCTCTGTGAAGGAAAATTTACATGAGCTACAGAAAACCAAAATAGGTTTTGCTCTTTTTTCTTTCTTTTTTTTTCTGGTGAAAACCCAGCTGCATGATCTGAGCTCTTAGAGGCAAACTACTCATCTTACATAAGCAAGTGCTAAAAATAGGACAGATTCAATATGGGAGCATCCATCTATTGTAACCACGGGCAAAATATAAATCTATTTTCCTTCTCTGATAAGGTGGATGTTCCACAAGCAGTGTAAGGGGAAAAGCCCTCCACTGGTCCCAGTCTTATTCATATACAGAGAGTCTAACAGAGTATTAAATACTTAAGTCAAATGAGTAGAATACAGGTGCTGTGTGGGCTCAACTGTCCAGGGACTAACCTCACCTCTTACACAATGACTGCTGGAGAAAGGCACCAGCCCTCCCATGACCCTGAGCAGAAACAAAACAATAGATAGGTGTATAGGGTCATATTTACCAAAACATGGGTGAGGACAATCTTGATTAGCGGTGCACTAGAGAGGTTGATGGACAAAGCTGGTAAAGGCTCCACTTTCAGGGAGATCAGGCAGCTTGCAACCTGTATCTTGTGATCCTGGTAATCAGCTGCTTCGTTAATCCTATGACACAAAAAAGATTTAAAAAAAAGGAGATGAAATAGGAAATGGGCCCAGTTAGTTGTAAGGTTTACTACTACTACTACTACTACGGTTTACTACTAAGGTTTCTGAACAATTTATCCAAACCTTTTAATGAAAATGACAATTTATATGATATTAACTACTAATATGTTATTTTTATAGACTTTTTAAAAACTAAATTCTAACAAATCAGTGTATGTGTTCCTGAACAGAGAATTCTAAATGTATGAAAAAGGCTTTGCGATTTGTGATTTTTAAAATGATCATACAAAAGCAATAACGGCTATACAGTTAAATGACTGTCACACTAACACATGAGCGTCATACACAAGACCAGTGCAGTAGCATTTAGATGGTACTTGTTAACTCTTTCAGTTTAATGAATCAAGTTGACAACCAGCAGTTTAACCTCAGATAATATCATCTAAAATTTGACATCAGATTTATACAAGTACCATCATACTGCAAATGTACTGCTGTAAAATATTTTACTTTTGTAATTTTAATTTCTAAGAGATAAAAACAGATTGTTTAATCACTGTTTCATCATAAACATAAACATCGCAGCATAGCTGGAACAATTAGATCTAGTGATGTGACTTTAACTGAGAGGGTGGCAGTGGGCGTGGGCGGTGGGGAGATATGTGGAGCTAATAGCAGGGCGTATCAGTCAGTGGATGTTGAGTGGTAAGATGAGAGATAGACCAAAAGGGACAGATAAGCTCTGGCCCCAGGCTGCATCTGTTCTAAGGTTCAGGAAGTATTGGTGCCAGGACCTGATTCTCATACAGCCAGCACAAACAGAAGGGTTTCCTTTAGGTAACTCAAACTTAACAATAATATCCAGAGGGAAACAAAAATAAATCATCTCCAGCTGCTTACCTGGTCTTAACAGGGCTTATTTCTTTGTAGTACGTATGCATGTTGTGGTAGAAGAGGCCAACAATGGTGGTCTGAGCTGAGGAAAAATAAGAAAACACACAGAGGCTAAGTGTGAGAGGAATGTACAGCAGTGCTGTTAAAACGCTCACAAAGAAGGGAAATTAATTAGCACAGCTTTGCCGCTGCACACCAGTACCCTAACAGAATAACTGGATACTCTCACAAGGGTGAAAGGGAGGGAGCCATAAACCACATGGATGCAGGGAAAAGCTTATGAAACAGCTACATGACTTCACTGGGACTCCAGGAGGTCTGGTCCCCCTCCCTAGATCTGACCTATCATTCAGCTCGGTCCTGCCACAATACTTCAAGATAAAAATGAAATTGGAGGAAATCCTTAATGACCGTGTTCCTTCTTTCAAAGGCTTTCTGTTCAAAGGCCCTGACCATGCCAACAAAAGCTGTATATGTTTAACAAAAGTGCAGGAGGGCCGATAGAAATATCATGTCAATACAGTTCCTCCCAGCAAAGCAAAACAGGAGAGTATGTGGCTGGAATAATGTTTTTTCAAACCTCAGCAAAAACATGCTTTAGATACCAGTTCTAAAATTAATAATTTTAATTGTTGATTTCATTGTGTGTTTGCTTGAACACTGCATGGAGAGTTCAGGTGGAGCAAAGAGAGTCTGACCTGAATACAAAGTCAAACAATCATTGTTGTAAAGTGTTGGTTCATTCACTTTAAAGGTGCAATATGTAAGAATTTTACAGTGAAATACTCACACAACAGTTTATTGTCCCAATGATGTTGAAAATAAAGTTACATTATAACAGATGTCGATCTCAGGCTGGGTGGTCGCTAGTGTCTGTCATTTTAAAAATGCTGGACTGGGACGGACTCCTTGTTTACAATAATTATTCTGCATCCAGACTTCCTGGTTCCATAGTGAATCACATGTGAGCCTGCAAGGTTGCCAAGTCTTCAACACAAGCAGCTGTAATTCCACAACTACCAGCAGCAAAGAGTAAAAGAAGCAGCCCTGAGGTAACTCGTAGAGAAGAAACCACGACATCCTTCCCAAAAACTGAACAAATACAAGAGAAACAAAATGAGGATCAACATTGGAACTGGCAACCCAGCAGAAAAATCATGGAGGGGAGGGGGTGAGTGGCTGATGGTTTTGTTTTTCTACATGAACTGCAGAACTCTTGATCTAATTCTTACATATTGCACCTTTAATGATGGAGGTCAGTGGAAAAAGTTGAGTCTTTTATTCTTTCTTTTTGGAATAAAATAGCAACTGCCAACAATAAAATCATAGGTCAGTTATCACAAAACACCATAAAGCTACATGAATCCTTTAATGCCACTCCTGTTCTGTTCTCTCATCAAGATCATTTATAAGTAAAAAACAGCTTCACAGATCACTTAGAAGATTGGGAAGGTTCCTCAGGAAAGACATGACATTAAACACTCACAGGTTGTCATATGAACACTCACTCTGCATGGTGAAAGCTTCCCCCGGCACAGAGATGTAGTTCTTCCCTTGTGCGGGGAATCGGTAATTTGGCACATTGAAGTTTTGTGAGAATTTCGTCAGAGAGTAATCTGTTGGAATCAGAGGTAAGAAAACAAAATGAGCACTGCTGAGAAAAAAAATCCAAATCCCAGTGAGACCTCTAGTACACATCGAGTTGACACTTCTCTGACCTGCAACTAAAGATGTTCCACCCATGGAAAATGGAGAGTTCGAGGTGAGTTCCAGCTTCGTCGCCATCTGGTCCATCACTCTGTCCACTGTCTTGATCAGGCTGCTGACCACAGGAGTGGACTGCTGCTCAACAACACGTTAAACATCCACATGTTACACATCCACATGTTACACGCTGCTTTTCACAGTCCTGCATCAGTTGTCATATTTATTCCCAGATTTTTTTTAAAAGTAGAAACGTTCATCACAAATACAAACAAAGTTAAAAGTGCCGGTTTTCTTTAAATGAACTAAAGTAAGTAAAGACAGATATGAACTATCACTTTAAATTTAAAAACACATTTGTCAGCCTGTGTTGTAAATGATAGTTGGCTGTTGTGTAAAAAAAGCCATCTGATGGCTTTTATCAGCCTCTCTCATTCCACTTGTAAAAATTCTTTCGAACTGTCTCACAACTTGACTGACTTCAGTACATTGTGCAAGAAACACTGTAAATAATCTTCATATTTGACAGGAACACATGTTTTAGTTTGACCTTGTAAAAAACAACAACCCGCATGCTTGTTTTGAGCACGCAGTGGGCTGAAACCACAAACTTGTGTTTCAGCATGAGAGGGTCGAAAACTGATTTGTACAATTTAGGAAAATGCCATTTTACTTTGACAGCATTGTGCTGTAAAACCCCTTTAAATGTAGCAGTGCTTGGAAAATAAACTTAACAGCACTCTGTTTGATTGGAAACAGTAATAATGTGTGAGCACTCTGCCATTTATTCTCACACATGCCAAAAATAAGCAAAAGTGTCACCGACTGCTTTGGTGCTTTGGCTTTAAGTAGCCATCAGGTTGCATGCGCTAGATTTTGTCATGTTTGGACATTACACAGCAACAGTGTGAACTCATTTACCTCTGGCAATCCCGGAGAGGACAAGACTTCTTCCACACTTTTGAGAAAAGCCTGGATGGAAGAAAATGGACATCATGGAACTGTTGCATCATGTGCACGTGGGTGGGCATTGTGTTTGTGTGTGAAATGGGTTTTGAAACTGTAACTGCAAGACCTGTGTGAGGTTGTTGGCAGTGTTTTGGGGAATTGTCCCGTTGGACAGTGTCTTGAGGAGGTCCAGCAGTGACATTGTGTCTGACTCCTGGGAGCTTTGGGCCCCGTCTTGAAGTCCGGTGAAGACAGGAGGACTCACTTCAGTGACTCTCTAAGGAGACAGAACAGGATACGCTGAATGAAGTTTGCTGTTTCCAAAAGAGCATCGACTTCTAGTGACTCATGCTCTGAATAAAAAAAACTACAAGGGATACAGCAAGGCTTTTATTTTGAAGTTCAGTATTACAACAGCTCTTTTTTTCTTATAGTTCTGACCAGCTGTGTATTCTGTCATCTATTCTAGTTTAGTTTGAACAACCACATCTTTTCACACATGTTCTCAGTAAACGTCCTCCCATCTCTCGCCAACAGAAGACGATATCCCAATAAGAAACAAATTGTTTGTGCTCAGTAAAATAAAAGTCCCTTTTCTAGGAGGAAATTCTTTGGACATGTGATATAAAGTTTCATTTAGCTATCACAGTTTTGTTCCTTAAATCATAGAAAGTCAAAATTCACACACTTACAACTGAGGGTGCAGTGGACGTGACTTCTTTGAAGTTTCTGAACGTTGTGGTAGGAACCATTTCCTGACCTAAAAAGGGACAAAGGTCTCATTTGAAATGGGACAGAAAACAGACTTATCTGTAGTTGTGCATTTCTTTTCTGGTTTAGATAATCTAGAATTTTAATTTTTTTCTTATTAGAGGCTTTGTCAGGTGTGAGGCTAAGCTGTAGCTGGATTTTATTAACTTAAAATGTTCATTTTGATTGTAATCATAATAAAAAAAAAAACACCAGATCCAGTGACCTACAATACCAAAATATTTGTAACCAACCACACTACCACTAGCACAAGGTTTGGATACTTCTACATCTTAACTATCATTAAATAAAAACAGCAGAAGCATCTACCAGAGAACACCATATATGGTCGTGCATTATGGATTAGTCTGAATCATTCCTGGTCTTCTTTGTTTCAGTGTACCATTTTATTTGAGAACTCCAGAGAAGTGAAAAAAATATTATTTTTCTGTAACCATAACAGTGAGGCTTTTTGTGTCTAGAAATAGTCTGTGAAGCATATTGCTCGTGGTAATAAAATCAGAGAAGAAATCAAAGCTCCGTGCACTTTTTAAATGCTTCACACATCATAAACAGCTGAAGATCCGTCAGTCAGTCTCCCAGAGAAACCAGTGTGATTTACACACAACCTAAGGAAATCCAGCTTTTTACACACTTTTCATCTACTCTCAAATTATTTTCTGACTTCCATAAAACTGACTAAATTAAATTATTACTTAACAGAAAGCTGGGATTTCTAACTTCTCATAAATGTCAGCTGTATTAGTATTGACTACTGACAGCTGAAAGTAAACAAAGAGAAACCGCCTGAAGGTTTTGTTTTTGCATGTTTTAACTCATTTGCTGCCTGCTATTCAACACATCCTGATTCTTGAATAGATAAAAAGCAGAACTTTTCAAGTCATTGAACAGGAATTGTGTGAGAGTTAACTTGAGTAAGTTGTTGTTGTGTACAATACAGGGCATGGAATGGAGGAAGTAGAGCGGAAATAGCTTTTTAACCCCTATTTCCTCAGAGTCAGAAGGGAAGGAACATCTTAGTAGATTTGCCCTGACCCAGAATGACAGGAAGTACTTTCCAAGAGAGCATGATGTCCTACCTGTAGCTGCATTGTAATACAGCAGGATCTGATGAGGTGAAAGGGCTTTTTCCCAGATGACAAACTCATCAAATGCCCCTGTTACATAGTGACCATAAGCTTTGTTGTTGCCAGTTCCAATGACGAGGTCATGATATGGGTCACCATAATTTCCTGAAACATCGCCTTTTGAGTCGCCAGCCGTGAAGGTCCCATTGATGTAGACCTTTAGGCCCTCTGTCATTGTCCAAGTGAAGAGAACATGTGTCCAGAATGGATCTAGTAGACAAAACAGAAAGGACTCTAACTCATAGAAGATTTCAAATTCAAATTCAAATAATATTCTCACAAAAGCTTTGGGGATTGTTAAATTATATTTTGGTGAATTCTGTTTTTTTTTTTTGTATGTGAAAGTTTTCTGTAGCAATTTTGCTTTTTTGACTGGACAAGAGAAAATGCAACCCTGGGTTGCATATTTAACATTATTGTCAGCTGTGGTCAAAGGGACATGCTTAAGGTCTTGTCAAATTTCTAACATGTTTATGAAATAAATAACAAATCATTTTTTTTACAGTTGTATTATTATTATTATTATTTTTTCTACTTTATCACATACTAAAGGTACCGAGCCCCGAAGAGGACACAAGTAACAAACTGTCTTGTGCGCAGAAGATAACAACTTCTACATTTTTTTTCACCCATGTCCCTTAAGGGCCTCCATATAAAGGCAATATCTGGACTGTTTAAGACTCTGACTTATACAAGGTTTTGTAGAAAGAGAAACGAATCATGTGCTTCCTAAAAGAAAATAAGTGAAACAAAACATTTCTAAAATGGTAATTCTGTATTTAATGGTCAAATGTAAGAAAACCCAAAATAATCCAGCGTACAGTTTGATATAAAACCCTCAGCGCTTATCAGGAAAATTGAGATTCCAACAGAAGTAGGCATGACTGAAGCTTGAAAACAGGCAGACCTTTGTTTCAGTGACACAAGTGAGTTACAAAATCTGATAAAACACACTGTCAGTGTTGTATTTTGCTAAATTTAAATCTTGTTTTTGTTGATAAACTTTCTGGAAGTTTGGAATTGCTGCTTGTTATATGCTGTTCATATGATACGGGGCTTCTTTATAAATGATTTAATAATAAAAGATTAAAAAGTGAATTAACTTTTAGAAAGTCACAAACACTATGTATTAACTGTCCTGAGACACAACTGTCTGAAAAAGCATGAAATATTTTGTTTCTATAGTCATAATATAAACCATCTGTGAAACTTCAGCTCATTCATTTTCTCACGAGAATTTTCCAATAAATCAAGGAACAGTATTAACGTAACTTGCAGACAGTCACACTAAAAACAACCTCCACACTTTTTGTCCTGCGTGTGAAATGAAAGTGGGAGGAACTTTCTCTCCTTAAGGTCTGATATGTCAAACTGTATGAAAATCAGACGTCGTTTGATCCTCAGGAACTGAGCTCTCAGATTCAAATGAGGTCATGACATCTCAGAAAAGACCACAGCAAAAACAAAGATGACACAAGTCACTCGAGACAGAAACGCTGATCGGTTAAAGCTCAAAGCAAGAGGTTTAACCTTCGATGGTTTATTTTACTTTGTCAAAAAAATGTCAACAAAAAATATTATTACGGGACATTTGCTTTGATAAATAAATTAAACAGATTGGTCACACTTTGACTTCTATTATTTTTCGCAGAACATCTAATCCCCTTTGCTAGACAGTTTTTTTTTTCTTTCTTCTAACATTGAGAGTTACTGCATCTCATACAAGATTCATTTTTTCTGTTGTAGCAAAAATATTTATAAAACATGTCTTCAACGGCTGCAGCATCTGGTGTTAGTTTGCTGAACCATAAACATATTTACAGTATGAAGTTACAGATTTGCAAAAAAATAGAAATTCATTATGGATGTATATGAATATTATTATTTAAATAAATGTGTTTGAAAAATGGACTTTAAACTACAACACCTGGAACTGGAATCTTGGCCTTCCATCTGTGGTTGTTGCTTCGAGTATAAATCTCCACATGTCCTATCAAAGGGTTGGTGAAGACCGAGAAACCATTCGAGATAACTTTCCCTCCAGAGGCGACGGCGAAACGGGAATCACTCTCAAGGTTTTTCCAAAAAAAGGAGAAGGTGATACCTACAGAATGAATAAATATACATGTTTTAACTGCTTTTGTAAATCAATGTGTGCATAAAACACAGTTCACTCACCTTCAGGACCGCACAATGTGGGATCACTTATGCAAGTGTTTTGATAATTTCCAAAGTGAAGAAAAGTTCCACCGTTATCGCCATTTAAAAAGATGCCCTTGTTGACCATCCCTTCCACAATATCTGTAATGAAGCAACAAACACCGAATTTTTCTTGAAAAAAGAAAGAACTGAGAGGCTTGATAAGTATTCAACAAACATGTGTTTTATTACTTATTAAATACTTTTAAATATTCAAAATTAGCCAATTTTTTCAATCTTATTATTAAGATTTATTACTGATTATCGAGTGAAAGAAGTGAGATACATCTGAGTGCAGACAGAAGTGTGTGATGAAAAAAATGAATTTCAGTGTGAAGGAAGAGATGGAGCCTCACCTACTATTGCAGAAATGTTAGTGTAGGCAGAGTCATTGGTATACACATAGGAAGAGTTATGGGAAGGAGGAAGCACAGTGTGGTTTTGGATTCTGACAGCTGGATGAAAAAACAAACAGATAACAAACAAAAACAATTCACGGCAAACAGACACAGGAGAACAGTGAGTGGGAAACAATGCGAAGGACGTGATGCACAGGTACGAGACAAAGTGATGCTGGACTGCGTGCTCGATGGTGAAGGAAAACTCACTGTGATGCAATAGATAACAAACAAATCTACACCTGACCTCTCCTCAAATTCACATCAAAACTTTCACAAAAATGAGTTTTTATCCTTCATTTTGACATAAAATTATAACATATGAGCTCTGAACTGATCTGGACCTTTAAAAATACATGACGACTAGAGCGCTGGAGCGTGGAGGGTGAAAAACAAGTTGTTTAGACAGGTCATTTGGAGAAGCTCATACTTATGCTAGTCCCGTTAACATAACCCGGTCTGTTTCCAATTTTGTCCCACAGTTCATGGATTCCATCCACTGAATCAAGCGGCCAGTAATGTGAAGCTGTGGCCAACACCTGCAGGCCTGGACACAGAGTTTACAGTTAAACAAGTGTCCAAAAAGGACGTTAATCAGAAATTAATCCACCAGCATCTAGTTTTGGATGTTAATAAAATCAAATCAAACAGCTGCAAAAACTGTTTATGCAACAGGCCAATTTGATTAATAACACACAAACAAATAAAATTCTTTGGCCTGAATGTTAGCAGTTGGCAAAACATAATGTTCTCACAAATTTTCATATTTTTGATCCAGAACACTGCCTTATATTATGTTGATTTGTAGTGAAACAGGTAAAAAAAGGAAAAAAAAAAAAAAATTGATCATAATCTGCTCCAGATTTGCTAAATACCTGGGTGCTTCTTATTTGGCAGCACTTGAGTGTAAACCTGTAAAAGAAAATCCAAGTTTATATGACACACTGCCATATAAAAACATGAGAAAATGCAGGTTCACCGTTTGTCTTTCATGAACTTACCTTAAAACAGGAGACAAAAACAGTAAAAAGTTGAATTTTTAAACAAAATTCCATTGCTGTAGAGAAATGTATGTCCATTATTTTCTAAAACAACTCCATTTCCTCCAAAAAAGATACATCCAAAAAGCGTTCCTCATTGTTCCAGGATGATCCGATCAGTCCATCCATCCAAACAATCGAAGAAAAAATAATAAAGCAGCAACAACAAAAGTTTAAAATCTGTATAGAAAGACTATAAAAGTCTATTAATTTAGACTGCGGATGTGAAGGGGGAACAATGTAAACACTTTAACGTGCGTAAAGTTTCCGTGAGCTTCTCGCGTTCAGCTGCTTGCTGCTTCTCAGAGTTTCTGTGCCTGATTCTGGAAAAGTGCAGGAGAAGAAAACTCAGTGGAGGCGCACTCAACTGCTGGACTCAACGTGGGAATTGTAAAGCGTGATGTCATTTTCTTTCTCTTTTTTTTTGGCCCTTCAAGTTGTTCAAGGGGCATTTAAGTTGTGCGTAAATGACACGGTTCGTGCGTAATCAAAGATTTCGCGGGGAATGAATGAGATCAGGATTTGCTCACAGTTTATTTGCTTTTCGAATAAACTATGCGAGACTCAAGTGATGCGAACAAACATGTGGTTTTGTCATTTATTTGGGTTTCGAATTAAATCACTGGGACAAAACATGGGTGGAGCAGTGTTTTGGAAAAAAAAAAGTTTGTCCAAATCCCTGTTACAGATTGCAGTGTGTGAAACACCACTTTAAACGTTTCCATGTCAGACACAATATTATTTTTATTTCGGTAAAAAAATAAGAAGAAACCACACACCGTCAGAAGAAATGTGGATCTGCTCTTGCTTCGTATATGACCACATTCGAGTTTAGTTTTGAAAACATCAGATTTTTTTGGGCTCAGTTGGGCCCTCTCAACTCTCACTCTTTGGTGAAATATCAAGGTAAACAGCGCCACTATGCGGCCAGGTAAATAATTGCAGGTTATCTGACCACCCAGTCCGATCTGTTATTAATTCATCAAGTCTTCTCACGTAACAGGCGAGAGATCCTGTTTGCAGTGGAACTTCTATAGACCACATAACGATTCTCGTTATAGTTAAATGTGTTTTCGATCACCACAGAATGTGGGTTTATTTTTAGTTTTTGGAGAAATCAAAAAAGTGTTTTCTGAGTTTTGCGAAAGAGAGAGAGAGAGCGAGGTGAGGCGTTTCCTTGATGAGACTGTGGCGGATCAACGCAGTGAAAATCTTCCGTCTAGATTTTTTCAGGAAACTTATTTTTCATCATTTTATTGAGCTGCGATTTTTTAACCGTGTTTTTGAACAAGTTCTGGAATAAAACTTTGAGTAACGACGGCTCCCCCTTTTAAAGCGGTTCAGCTGATCTTTTTACCAACCCGATCTGAACCTCAGCATGATAGCTCGCTGTAATCCTCCACATGGAGGTTTTTAGAATAACCTGGTGGGTGTCTGATTAGAATTTCGTGATCAAGAGAGACGCGGATCGGAGTGATGAAGGATCGACTGGCTGAGCTGACTGTAGTAAGTACACGCTGATTCTGCCTGTTAAGGCATTTTAAATGCACAAACCCCCTTTTCTCCCCGTATCTGCAGGGGAACACGCACGCTGAAGAGGATGTCACCGTGACAGTGGACAGCAGGGATGGCTTCATGGAAAACTATTTTAGGAGGGTGGGTTTAACTCTGAACTTCTGGATAACCCCAAACACCAATGAGTTATGAAGCTATGTATTGGTTTATACAGGTGGAGGAGGTTAGAGGACTGATTGATAAGATTTCCTATCAAGTAGAAGAGGTGAGGAAAATCCACAGCAGGATCCTGTCTGCACCCAACCCAGATAACAGTAAGTTTAGATACTTCACAACACTTGGTGTTTTTCTTTTTGCATTGATAAACTGAAATGTTGAATTCTCAACATGCAGAATGCTCAGATGAAACTTATTGTTTTGAATTTGTTGCCGCTTGTTAATAATTAGACTTTTTTTGGACATGCAACAGATGTCTCATTTCCTTTGTTGCTTTTCCCTGAACTGAATTGAATGGCTCACTGTTAGGAAACCTGTAAAGGAAATGGCTTGAAACCTCAGAGACCATTGTAGTTTTGAGGCCTGGCTGCTTCTATCAGACCCATTTCCCAAATAAGTAAGCTAAGACAGTAGACATTTTCCAAAAGATTTAAAGCTACATAGTGAAAACCGATGTTCGGTCAGCACAATGACTTCACTCACGTTTTAGACAAATAACCTACAAATCACACTGCCATGGTACCATCTGCAGCTGTTTACTAAGGAAAGAAAGAGCTTTCATGCTATTGCCTCAACGTCGTTGCTAGGTGCCGAGAATCCAATATTTACAGCAGAGAGGCTCATACAGATTTGCCACATGACATTTTCTTTCTTGTAAAACAAACACAAACTGATGGGCATCCTCTTTGCTTCATGAAGGTACGAAGGATCAGCTGAGTTCACTGACCAACGATATCAAAGGGAATGCCAATGTGGTGCGGGTTAAACTAAAGTGTGAGTTTTAAGCTTTTATTTGACCTTTTTACTAACACCTTCCAAAGATTATGTCTGTAATTTTAACTCTTTTCTTGTGAAGCCATGGAGCAAAGTATGCCAAAAGATGACATCGTTAATAGGTCATCTGTTGACTTCAGGATCCAGAAAACACAGGTGAGACAATCCATCAGTGACTGGACACATTTGACATGAACCTTGTCCATAAATTTATTTCAACATCCTTGTCTTTTTAGGACTTGAGACAAAGAGCTACTATTTTTAGCTTGTTACATTTTGTGTGAAGACATGTTGAACTACGGTCAAATAGTTTAGATTATCCAACTAATACCAGTTTGGACAAAGAAAACAAGAATTGAAACAAAAATTACAGTTTTTAAATAAGGATTTCATGTATCCACAGAACAAAAGTTATTTAAACCAACTGGTTGTGTGTGGAAAAAGCAACTGCTCCCTAATCAAGAGCAGATGAAGAACCAATTCAATGACATCTGTCGGTCTGGAAAGTGACAGAAAACAATTATTAAGGCATTGAAACTTCAGCGAAACACAGTGAGAGTCGTTATTCCCAGCACAATCTCCTTTCCTTCAGTAGAACTACTGAACTCTGCATAATTTAATTTCAATACTTGGCTTTTAGAATTAGACATTAACAATTTGACATTTACCTTTAGAATTAAACTTGTGAGCATCACACTGAAGTTTTCATTCTGATGCGCCTACAACACATTCTTACCCTCTGCTGTTGTGTTTTCACTTGTCCTCAGCACACCGTGTTATCGAGGAAGTTTGTGGAGGTCATGACTCGATACAATGAGACTCAAGTGTCCTTTAGGGAACGGAGCAAAGGACGGATCCAGAGACAACTGGAGATAAGTGAGTGACATCACATCATCTGGGTCTGCATGAAGCAAGCTGACATTTTCATAAAGTTTTTCAAACTTTAAAGTTAATTCTAGTAATGGCGTTTACGAAGACACAGAACTAATGTTCTATAATTTCTTTAAAAAGTAAGGAGATTAAGTTAGATCTGATCGCAACCAAATTCCTGAATTTGAGTATTTTTTTTAGGGTCTAGCCAGGAACAGATTGTAGAATAAAACTGAGAAAGTAAAATAAAATGTTCCAAAAAATGGTTTGATATTTTAACTAGAGTCTAGAATTGAAGATTTCTCTGAAATACAACATTTAGTTGGTTTTCTTTACCAAAAACAGTCCAATCTCATTCAGATTTATATCAAATCAAACTTTTTCCATGAGGCAACAAAAGAAATTATACAAAACAAGTGATCACACACAAAGAAAGCTTAAAAAACAATAACACACATTTACACAGTTATCCACGTCCATATAAGTAAGATGAGATGATAGTGAAAAGCCAAAAAGAGAGAGAAACCGGACTGCTTTCCTCCAGTCCCAGTAGAATTAATGAGAAGCTCTGGGACTGATACTGATATTGGAGACGTCTCCTGGTGATTGTGTTGCCTGGGAAATGAGCAGAGAGCTCAGAGACCTGTAGAACACAAGTTCACTCTTTTGACCAGTCACACAAGTATTTATCGACGCTGTCTAAGACTCATGCAGTTTCTTTGAAACATTCAGTAGGAAAAGATTTTGTTATTGGCGCCTCTGTACTCAGAGGTGTGTTTTGCTCGGTTTGTCTCTCTGAGGAATAGTCCTTGCAAAATGTGTGTGACACAACAAGCACCTGCACAGAGATCTGCCTCCCCAGGGAGGGGGTTGCACAACAGGAGGCAAAACGCTCTGTTTATAGAGTTTCAGCTGGTACCTTTCTGTATGGAATGATAGTCAAGTTCCTTCATGCCTTCGACATGTTTAAACTCTGAGACAGTTTCTGAATTATTATTATTATTATTATGCAACAATAACTGCAGCTATTTTAGTGTGAAGTTAAGACATGCTTTTCAGAGGCTGTAAATATGGGCGCAAAATCAGAAGCCGCAAACAGTTTCAGGTTTGATAAATCACACTGCGACTGAAACGGCAACTTATTTGCATCTTCTGGCAGAAACACCAACATTGCATTTTCATGTAGGGCAAAAGAGCCAAAAGGATTGCACGCGTTTAGCTGCAGGTTTAACAGGTGCAGTTTTACCTTCAGATCATTAGTAAATCACCTGCTGTTTGTTTTGCATCTGCTGAGAGGTATATGCTCATTTTAACAACTGCAAACCTGCAATCAAATCAAATGTTCATAGATATTCAACAAAAATGATCAAGAGGTTTTGTTATCAGTAAATTTGAGTATGATATTTTGACATCCTTTTAATGACTTGCTCCCTCTTCCATTTTTATATGTTTCAACTTGATTTTATTATATTATGTATACATTTTATGCACTTTTTCACTAAACAACAGCTGGTCTGACTAACAGGATATGAAGTTCTAATATTGATTGTTTGTATGACAAAGTTTTACCATTATCAGATTGTTATGATGGCTGGAGGACACACTATCTGAATAAACACACAAACATGGAAAGGCTACGACTGCTTGTGCAAATTGTAAATGAGACTACACAAGACATGAGACACGGAGAAGCTTTGGTAGTTTCTTTAGACAGACTCATGTTTATGCCTTATAGCTCTAAAACGTAGTCCTAAAGGACAGGATGTACTACAGAAGTGATCAGGAGTGAGTCCTGACTAAAATTCCCGGAAAATCTTTGGTAAAATCTGATATTTCCTATTTTAAAACAACAACTACTTACTTAGTCATGGACAGACAAAAGTAAAAAGCTCTAAAATTACAACAAAATTTGATTTATTTCATTTTTTCCAAACTTTTCCCAACCAGACTGAATGACAGTTGTATCTGTTCTATTTGCGTTTTTTGTTTGTTTTTTGCAGCTGGAAGAGTAACAACTAATGAAGAGCTGGAGGACATGCTGGAAAGTGGAAATCCCTCCATCTTCACGTCTGATGTACGTTTCTCATACATTTCTGAGCGCTTGTTCATGAGTTAAAGATTCTTCCTCTTGTTTGGTCACAGGGAAGTCAGTCGGTCACTAAGTGGGTTTGTATCAACTACATTTTCTTACTTGTGGATTTTTTTTAATACGTTTGCACTGTCTGGTTTTCTGGACCGAGGAGCTCTTTGTATCTTTATCTCTAGCCCTTACCCCTTATAGAGTCCTCTGTATTCCACCGCTGGGTCAAGCAATCTTCTCATCACTACTGCAAGTATATCTGGGCATTTATCACTCTTTGGTGTCACACTGTTTAGTCACTTTCAATCTCTTTCATGTGAGACCAGCAAGCTCATGATTCTCTGACACCATCATCTGTACTACTGTGACAAAAACATATCTGTGAAAAGACCATCATACTTACCTCTGAAAAAGATTCACTCAAAGTCCAAAAAAAAAAGAAAATTGTTTAGACACATGGAACTAAGTTCTGCCCCACTTCGATTACAACTACTCACCTGTTTTGCTCCTCAGTTGACTCCTTGGTCTGTTTACAGTGGGGCAAAAAAGTATTTAGTCAGCCACCAATTGTGTAAGTTCTCCCACTTAAAAAGATCAGAGAGGCCTGTAATTTTCATCATAGGTATACCTCAACTATGAGAGACAAAATGAGGAAAAAAAATCCAGAAAATCACATTGTCTGATTTTTAAAGAATTTATTTGCAAATTATGGTGGAAAATAAGTATTTGGTCACCTACAAACAAGTAAGATTTCTGGCTTTCACAGACCTGTAACTTCTTTAAGAGGCTCCTCGGTCCTCCACTCGTTACCTGTATTAATGGCACCTGTGTGAAATCGTTATCAGTATAAAAGACACCTGTCCACAACCTCAAACAGTCACGCTCCAAACTCCACTATGGCCAAGACCAAAGAGCTGTCAAAGGACACCAGAAACAAAATTGTAGACCTTCACCAGGCTGGGAAGACTGAATCTGCAATAGGTAAGCAGCTTGGTGTGAAGAAATCAACTGTGGGAGCAATTATTAGAAAATGGAAGACATACAAGACCACTGATAATCTCCCTCGATCTGGGGCTCCACGCAAGATCTCACCCCGTGGGGTCAAAATGATCACAAGAACGGTGAGCAAAAATCCCAGAACCACACGGAGGGACCTAGTGAATGACCTGCAGAGAGCTGGGACCAAAGTAACAAAGGCTACCATCAGTAACACACTACGCCGCCAGGGACTCAAATCCTGCAGTGTCAGACGTGTCCCCCTGCTGAAGCCAGGACACGTCCAGGCCCGTCTGCGGTTTGCTAGAGAGCATTTGGATGATCCAGAAGAGGATTGGGAGAACATCATATGGTCAGATGAAACCAAAATAGAACTTTTTGGTAGAAACTCAACTTGTCGTGTTTGGAGGGGAAAGAATGCTGAGTTGGATCCAAAGAACACCATACCTACTGTAAAGCATGGGGGTGGAAACATCATGCTTTGGGGCTGTTTTTCTGCAAGGGGACCAGGACGACTGATCCGTGTAAAGGAAAGAATGAATGGGGCCATGTATCGTAAGATTTTGAGTGAAAACCTCCTTCCATCAGCAAGGGCATTGAAAATGAGACGTGGCTGGGTCTTTCAGCATGACAATGATCCCAAACACACCGCCCGGGCAACGAAGGAGTGGCTTCGTAAGAAGCATTTCAAGGTCCTGGAGTGGCCTGGCCAGTCTCCAGATCTCAACCCCATAGAAAATCTCTGGAGGGAGTTGAAAGTCCGTGTTGCCCAGCGTCAGCCCCAAAACATCACTGCTCTAGAGGAGATCTGCATGGAGGAATGGGCCAAAATACCAGCAACAGTGTGTGAAAACCTTGTGAAGACTTACAGAAAACGTTTGACCTCTGTCATTGCCAACAAAGGCTATATAACAAAGTATTGAGATTAACTTTTGTTATTGACCAAATACTTATTTTCCACCATAATTTGCAAATAAATTCTTTAAAAATCAGACAATGTGATTTTCTGGATTTTTTTTCCTCATTTTGTCTCTCATAGTTGAGGTATACCTATGATGAAAATTACAGGCCTCTCTGATCTTTTTAAGTGGGAGAACTTACACAATTGGTGGCTGACTAAATACTTTTTTGCCCCACTGTATATCCCGTCGTCTTCCTTGCAACCTGCAACAAGGAAGTAACAGTAAGACTTAGTGAATTTCATCAGTTCAGTATCTCTGAGACTCAGTCTAACTCATCGCTTCTTTCCCTTCAAATATCTTTCTGTCCCTGCAGTCAAAACTCCTGTGCAACATTTATTGCTTAAAAAAAGGACTTAACTTTTCGTCTCTGGGTTCAGCGTTTTCCCTTGATGACTCCGGATCTTTTTCTGATCTTTTCGGAAACACGAGCAGCACGTCAGTCAGGTCATCCAAAGGTTCCCGGAGAACCAGTTATACATCCAAACTGAGGAGCATCAGTTCCATATTTTTTTCTTTTTTGAACTCTCCTGTGCTACAATTTCAAGTACATTATAGTGAAAACAGATCCTGAAATGATCCAAACATCCTCCAGCAGTAAACTGCTTCCATGTTTCCTACAGTTTGCCAACTTCTCCTGCACATAAAAAAACAAAATAAAAAATTACAGCACTGCAAGCCTCTCTGGACTCACCCATGCTGTTCTTCATTCTCCTCAGTTGGTTTCTTGGTCCATCAGAAGCTCATCCCCTTTTCGCAGCCTGCAACAAGGAAAAAAAAAAAAGCAGTAAAGCTGAATGAATTATGAATTCACTGTCTTATCTTTCTCCCTCAGATCATTTCCGATTCCCAGATCACTCGTCAGGCCTTAAATGAGATTGAATCTCGTCACCAGGACATCATGCGTTTGGAGTCTAGCATCAGAGAGCTTCATGCTATGTTCATGGACATGGCCATGCTGGTAGAAAATCAGGTGATGACTTCAAATAGTTGAAAATGTTCATGGGAGATTAGTACTAAATCCTGTTAAGTATTCTATCTCAGCCCCTATGAGGCATTAAAAAGAACTTGAATGCAATCTTTTACAGGGAGATATGGTGAACAACATTGAGAACAACGTCTCCAATGCAGCTGAGTACATTTATCGCGCTAAAGAAGAGACTAAAAAGGCTGTGAGATACCAGAAGAAATCCCGGAGAGTATGTGGGTTTATTTATTTTTTTCAAACGTGTCTTGCTAAATTACTTCAAATCCAATCGAATGTCAACTAAGAAACAAGATTTGATAACCTTCAGTAATCTGTGACCTCTAGATACATCCTCCTCTATAGCATGTTTAAAAACGTATTTTTTTGGCAGAAATACATCATCCTTGCCTTTGCTCTGTTGATCCTACTTGCTGTCATTGCGCTAATTGTGGGTCTGTCAGTGGGACTAACCAAGCCACCTGCCTAAGACCTCCTGTGTTCACTGCATGAGGTAACAAAACTCCATTCCTTGAGCTAATAATTTATCCACTCATTTTCTCATTAACCTAATCATTCACATGTGAAGTGTTCTAGAAATAGATACAATCGATATCTCTATATTATAGATAGATAAGCAGCCATTTTTCGTGACTCCCTACTTGTTTTGTTTTTGACAGAAACGTCTCTACCTTGCTGTGTTTGGAGGTTTCCTACTTTTACTCATCATATTACTTGGAGTCTTTGGGTGAAGAAGTTTTACTATCACATGATGAACTATGATCAGCTTCATATTAAGGCTGCAAGTCTCAATTCAGCACCATCACCAAAAAGGTTCCCGTTTGTGTGATGTATGGATATACTGTGGACAAATGACTTCAAACCATTATGTCAAAGCAGCTTTATGTAATCAGAACATCAGAGTTAAACTCTTGCTGCTTTTTTCTTTTGATAAGTTTTTGTCCTTTTTTACATTAGTATCATTTTAAAAGAATATTTGAACATCTTGAGAAATGACACACATTCTTATTGTGAGTTAAATGGTAAGGCTACTCTAGTAACTGCAGTATGTAAAGTACATACTGTAGAGATGCTTTGAATGAGTTTAGCAAATCATTCTTATTTTAGTATTACTCATTCTATTTGCAATTAATTTAACAATTATCAATGTTTTTTGTGTTGGAAAACTGTTTTTAATTGTGTTCAAATGCATTATTTTTATGCATTTTTCATTATAAAAATAAACCTGAACCTTTACTATTTATCACTGTAACCAAATGTTTCAGTGAACCACAGCAAACAACTCAAATACATAATAATACATATTTAATGCAGATGTAGTATTCTGCATTTCTGCTTTATAGTGAGCACACAGACATGCTGTATATGCATCATTCTTGTTGCAAAACAGCAGTCAACAGAACTGACAGCTGTAAGTTTTACAGACATTTTTGATAATAATGTCTGAACAGTCAGATGTTGCTTATTATTCCTCGTTTTTGGGAATATAAACTGAGCTAAATGTAAAACAGATTTCACTCAGGATTTCTTTAGACATAGAAAACATGGACAATCACAGATACACACTGTTTCTTTGGTGTCTCAATCAGAAGAACAATTATTGCTGATTGTTCCATTCAACTGTGACGTAAACATTTCTTAAAGTGCCTTTCTGGCCTTCCAGTGAGGAACCTAAACTTATCAAAATGTGTGTGATGACTGAAATAGCTGTAGTGGTCTTTAAGGATTATTTCAAGAGCACACAATTACATTTTGTAACACTGCATGTTTTATACTGGAGCTGAATATTTCTATCATTATAAGCTAAAATATATTAAATGTCTTGTTCTATTTCTTATTTTTTGTATTTGTAGTCAATGTAATAAACAATATCATTACTGAGTCCATTTAAATGACTTCAAATAATGTTGGTGATCAATCTTTAAATTTATGGGCTGTAATAAGAGACCCTTTTTGAGATTTTAAGTTTGTGCAGAAGCAGCACATATTTCTGCTTTTGCAGACCTAATAAACACTTTTCACTAAGCACTTGATTTTTGTTTTGTAATAAACTAAATTATATTAATAGAGAAAATGGAATAGGGTCTGTGGAAGGAGAGTTGTTTCCCCATTTTTACAAATTGAAATATAGAAAACTTTAGAGGTGCTCTTAGAGTGAGTGACGCGCCCGTGAATGTTCTTAAGCTCTATTCATGAGTGATTCTAATTTAATGTGCTATAAAACTAGGGGACATGAACATTTTTTATTAAATCATAACACAATCTGCAGATATTCAAGCTTCATGAATAAATGTATGAATACATTGTAAGATGCAAAAATACAATTTTATTTTGCAAAAATTCTTCTCAGATTAGTTATCAGTTAAACATCTAAAAATGTAGCACTGTTGCTTCACAGCAAGTATGTCACAGGTTCAACACCCAGCTGAGATGTGTCGGCATGGAGTTCACGTTTTGATGGTTTTCTCTGGCTTATCTGGTTTCCTCCAACAGAAATAAGGAAAAGAACAAAAAAGTAACATCAGATTAATTGGTCGTTGGTGAGTCTGTGTGTGATTGTTGTTCATCTACGTGACCCTGTGATGCACTGGTGACCGGTTCGGAGCGCACACCACCTCATCCTGTAGAAATGGGGAGAACAGTGGGAGAACAATAGGTGCTATAAGGGGTCAGAGGCCAGCTAATGTGCTGGAAAAATGATATATATTGTTATCCTTTTTCTTATAAATGCATTTTTGCAAAGAAATTTATATATTTTGTTTCTCCTTTTCTTTATACACGGATTCCTTGTTTTTACATTCCCTCATCTCCTCTTTTTTACTTTACCTTATGCATTTCTGCCTCATTATGCAAATTAGGAGGACTGCAAGATGGATTCTCATGAGATTTGGAGTTTTCCAAACCCATGAAAATCCATCTTGCACTGCTCCAGCTAAAACCGTCTATCTTGGTAAAAAAAAATTTCAGACTAATCATGTGTTAGCATTGTGCTTTGGGGCGGGTGTTCAGGTATAATAGGCAGCAAGTCCCCAGGCAGGCAAAGCAAAACAAACATGGCTGCCGGTGGATGTACATATAAAAGCAACTATTGAATCTGTTTTAGGAGAACTAGATGATTTCAAAGGTAAGAACTTTGTGCATTTCTTGATGGTAACGATGTTTGTGTTTTCCTCCCGATTGGATAAACAAGAGCTTGATTTACTGTGATTGGCTAAAGACAAATCATCAAAGGCAGACACTTGTTGGTGCGTCCTCCAATCAGCTTAAAATATTATATCAGATGACCCTCCCTTTTAAAGATGGTTTCAAATGGAGTGGTTTCAGATGTATGTGTTTCCCTGACTCAACAAGACGTGGGGCTTCACATAGATCTGGTAGAGCCAGGTTACGGCTGCCCTTCTTGGCCTGATCTGCAGATCGATTGAGCATGCCTGCCTGCGCTATTGGCTTCAAGTTCCTCAAAATTCTGAAGAACTAACGGGTCAGATTCATTATATGTGTCTGCAGCTAACTGTAGTAGCCTCTCACTCAAAATGTCTACGTAAAACCATAAATAGTCATCACTGACTGTATTACTTTCAGCTAAGATGGCATCATGCCTTAATTCTTCTGCAATCATCTGAGACATCTCTGGTAGGACTTCACTTCCTATCACACAAGATGTTCTCCAGGCATGCACAATCGATTTGCAGATGGATCCTGCTCCTTGCTGATTATTGACCAATAGTAGGAGCCGAACCAAGAAGGGCAACCCTCCTCATTTCATTTGCATAATGAATGTCAGCTCTTGTTACCAGGTCTCCAGCTGGAAAGGTTCCGCAACAGATTACGCGGACCGACTCCTTAAAGGTGCCTTCAGACTCAAAGGCTAAACGGGCGAAGCCGGGAACAAGGGTTTAGGTGTGAGTTTGTAAATTGTTTTCTGTCTATACCTGGCCCCGTGATGGACTGGTGACCTGTCCAGGTTTAGCCCCGCCTCTCGTCCAATGATTGCTGGAGATAGACTCCAGCTCCCCACGACCCTGAACAAGGGAATAAACAGGTAGTTATTAACTGACTGAGTGAAAACCAGCTTCAAATTGGTTTGTTATAATAAAGAGTTTACTTTATAGACAGATTGATTAACTTCTTATGAAAGACTGTAAATTATTATTGTTTTCACAATATGTTACATGCTAGGCTGTTATCACTGGTCTTTTAACAGGCTAAATTACACTGAACAATAGAGTGCTTGGCCTAACTGAAATTGGAGCTGACAGCAAATAAAAATTCCCTAGCTAATATTCTACTCTACTGAAACACACCATTACAGATGTCACTGTGGGAACTATCTAAGATGACTGGGTGTCATTCGTCTGTAGTTGCATTATACTCCCAGCTACAGTGAATCACAATCACATGATCAATAAAAGCCTTCATTTTAAAGACCGGGTCCTATACAGAAGATCAGTGCACACCAGGATTTTTGAAAGAAAAACTCTTGTTATCATAAAATGTATTTATATTTTTTCAGAAAAGGTTTGTAATTTGTATGCATACAATATAAAATCTGAATAACTAAATTCAATTATTTTAAATTAAGAGTAAATCCAGAGTACAAACAGTTTCTTACATGCAGAACTTGAGGATTTTATAATTACTAAAATTTACTTGAAGATATGTCTTTATTTTTATGTACTTCCTGTGGCAGCTGTGTCATCTTTTGTGTCTCTCTGTACTAACAATAATCCAGCATCCTTTATTATGTAACTCTGCAGAATACAGATATTTATAATCTGTGCATGCTGGAGTTATGACATCATCCGGCACTGCTAACCATGATGAGCATTGGGAGAAGCATGCAAACTGTTCTGTCATGGTGAGTTTTAATGCTCCTAACAATCAGAAAGCGTCACCGAGATGTACGTCGTGACTTATGGCTGATCTGTTTTTATGTTCCAGGGAACAATGGGCTGTCAGAAGACTTGCAAGGTGGAGAAACTCCTCAGACCTCACACAGAAGTGGTGTTAAATCAGAAACAAAGGCTAGCCACAGCAAAGAAGATCAGTCGGATGAGAGGGACAGATAAGGTGAGCATTTTGAATTATTTGTTAAGCTTTTTGTGAATCGATTTAACATGTATTAGTAATAGCAAAATCAAAACTGACCGATGCCTGGAGCTATAATCTGACCCCAGCTTCCAACTCTTAGCTAAGGCCCTTTATCTCCATCATGAACTCATTCAGCCAAATGTGACACTCTGTGCTTTTTGTTTAATATCCCTTGTGTTGCATTAACTCCTATGCAGGATAAGTTAGCGCTGTATTCAATGACATTTCTTTGTTACTGTGATATATATATATATATATATATATATATATAATTTAGAAATACATTTTTTGGTTTAAATAATTCTGAGCACAAAAAGATGTATTATATACATTATAAATTATTTTCTATGAGTGGGATTAAAAGAAACTAAAGACACATTTTCAAACAGCTTAAACTAAATTCTCTCTGTTAAACTTCCAGAACTGCTGTCTTCCATATAAGATACAACTTGAGACAAAATAACCAGTCTGAAATCCTTCTTCAAACATCAATAGTGCAGAAATTCCTTTGGATGCACGATTATTATAAAATCTTTCTCAGTCAATATTGGTTTTATTATTCAACAATGGGTTTGGTTGATCCAAGGTCTTTTTAAATCACATACCTCAATTTTCAGCAAAGGATAAATGAGTTTTATTTTTCTCTGCGGAAACTGTCTGTAAAACTATACCATGGCTATTAGTGTGCAGAATTATTTCAGCAAAATTAGAACTGACCTTTCGCTTGCCCCGCCCCCAACACAGCCATTGACCAATCACACAACTGTTACTATGTGAGCAGGTCCGACAAACAATAATTCCGAACAAGATGGTGAAGCGGTGCGCCCACATCCACGAACTACTAACTAGATGTCAGGGAGAGCTCGGTGCTGAGGAGCGTCCCCAGAGGTGGCGCAGTCCACCAGCGGATGAGCGGGAGCTGGCTCGGGATTGCCGACTGGTGGGGACGAGCTTTAGAGGTGCTGACATCTGGGAGTGCTCGCCGGCTGCGAGGGAGGCTGCCTGCGAGCGGACGTCACTCGGCAGAGCTGATCTGGAGAGACAAAGGAGATCAAGACTTGTTCGATTTGGAGGATGTCGAGAAGGTTTTGCTCCAAAAAAGGTCCCTGACACGCATGGAAATACCTCTTCCAGTCATGATAATCTGTCGCGCTGGTCGTTTTTGACGGACGTAGCAACAGTAACTAAGGGGGGGCGGGACTCAGCGAAAGGTCAATTTTGATTTTATTAAAACCAGAGCCTTCACATTGTATTTAGGGAGGCCAAAATGAACATCTTATTGTTAGATAGTTAAAGATCACATTCATAGTAATAATGAAAAGAGGAATATCAAGTTCCCAGAACTGAATGAGACTGGGTCGTTCTGTTACAGAACCTGTGATTGTATAAGCAGGATTAGCTGCTCACATGCATAGGCAGATAGTTTACACTCACTCATTTCACATGCTGAAGACAAGTAAGGCTCATGTGCCCACACACAGACAACACAGACTCACAGACAGGGAGTGTCCAGCCCTCTGCGTAGGGGAGACCAAGATTATAATGCTGATTTAAACGTGGTCGGTGTTCATTCTGCATCTGTGGTCTCAAGGGAATTCCACAGCTGAACCCACGCTTGTTTTGTATCAAACTATTTCTCTGCTAAACTAGATAAATAACATTTTGACCAAAGTTTACATCTCAGTTGAAGTCCTTCATTAGATAGATAATCACTTCTACCACAATAAAATAACTCAACATTAGAGGAGCACAATCTCAGCTCTCCATCCTTGAGCCCAGCAACATCCAGAACCTTGAACATCTCAGGGCAAATTTCATCCATCCACTAGCTTATAGCTAGTGTACAGCTAGCAGAGCAGGAGACTGTGCCCCACCCAATGCCTTTTCTATGTCACAAATGGACCCTTTTTTAGATCGCATTTTTGTGTCTTCTATTGATTCCCAGTGATTTGAATACAAAAATACTCAGAAATGCAATTTTGAGCCTAATTTTTTAAAGACATGTCCTTCAGCATCAGAAAAATATCACAAGAACAGGTTAACAACACGAAAAACACGATTTTCATTGGAGCGGGTCTTTAAAGAAAAGAGTGTGTTTTATTTTAATGGAAACCAGCACCTTGTGCAGAACGCAGAACTTATTTTTTTTGTTTTTGAAACACACTCAGTTTGCAGAGAATATGCAAAACCCTTCACTAAAGGCAATGTCAAAGCAGTTGTTTACACCTTCAAACATGTACAAGTCAGTTTGGCTGAGGCAGGCCTGGAGCTCCTGTCCTGCCCTTTGACATCTGTTGACAGCTGTCTGCACAGGTTTGGGTCCTTTGAATATTCTAAGGTACCCAGGCATCTGTAGCAGCATAGTTTAAAGACCACAACAAACCAACACCAGACCAGTAGCAGCTTGCACCTCTATTGCCATGATTTAAACATAATGTCTATAGATCCTAGATTTTAGTGATTGATGATAAATTGCAATGATCTTGCTAAAATACTGAGCAAGAATAATTTTTCCCTTTTTGTTTTACCAGTACTGTGTTTCACCACCTACAATAGACTTAATTTAAGGTTCCAGAAGTGTAATATTTGAAATTTGAGTTTATTCACGACTTTATTTTTCTAAGCATTGACCTCAGTGAATCTACCGTGACTCTGTTAGTGGAAAAACACATCAGGCATCCGTCCTACTCATCATCAGAGCCTAGCACCTACTTATTTAGTGTTTACACAGCAGGTAGAAAACACAGGTGGGAGCATTTCACATCTGTCATGTGTAATGCTCTGCAATATAAGGTCTCAACTGGGATTGCAGAGTTTGTCCAGCTGGATGGGGGGGTCAAACAGAAAAGAGCTGCTGTGGTTGCTTGGCATCAACAAACAGGAAAGTGTATTTTTTAGTCCACCTCTGTGATTTTCTCAGATCATTGTGCAGAACCACTGTCAGCCACTGAGGGCAGCCATGCTGTACACAATGTGCTCCTCGTATCCACATCTCTATAGCAAAGGGAGGAAAGCACCAGAATGACCTAAATAATCCTCTTTAATACCCTTCTGCACTTTCCTGATCTGAGATTGGATGGTAAAGATGTTGCTGCTGTTTTTGATTGCTGATTGGTCTGGCCCACTGTGAAGTGGGTGAGGGTTTCACAAGCCCAGCCTCCAGGGAGCCTGTGTGGCATAATGACCTATGACGAGGCAAGGCACTGTCCCTGTGTCAGCTTGCAAAAAGATTCTTAAAACAAACAAACAAACAACAACAAGAAAGAAAAGCTGGGAGGTACTGCAACAAAATTGGGAGCATAAACCAGGGGATATGCCAGAGGACCTCACATGACCTTGCCAGCTTCAATAATGGATGCTCATCTGCAGCAGTTAGGTGAGCAGGCAGTGTGTTGGAGCTTGTTCCTGGAAGCATTCGTTGACAGGATTGTCTGTGACTGCTGAGAATAAGACAGAGAATGACCAGTTCTGATCTGAGAAGACCAAAGGCATCTTGGAGAGGGAGCGCTGCTTGGTGCTACTGCGCACTGCACTGCCTCTGCACCCCTGCATGCTTGAGCCTGTGTGACTAAGATTGTGTGTGTGTTTGAGTGTGAGAGAGAAAGTAAGGGAGAGGGAGAAAGGAAGGGGGCGTGTTGATGTGTGTGCTCTGCTGCACAGCCTCGGTAGCTGAGCTGAGCGATGCTCTCTGGCTGTCTCTCCCTCTCTCTCTCCTTGAGCTGCCTGGCTGTACCTCTTTCTGCCGAGCACCGATGAACCATTTTATACAACATAGCTGTCACAGCCATCGTCCTGGTTCTACTGCTGGCTGCTTTTCTGTCTTTCCGGTACAGTAGGAATCACCTGTCATTTCATCGGCGCTTTCTGCTAAGGTAATGTACCATCTTCTGTCTGCTGTCAAGTCATGTATGTTTTACTGAGACACGGATTGTTGTACAGACTCTGCTGCATGTTCCTTGTGCTGCTGCTTCTGGTGTAGGGAAAAGGACAATCAGAACATTTCTTAGTGGCAAAGGTAATTGAAATGCACCCTACTGCCTCTCTCTCTTTCCTTCTCTCTCACACACAAACATAAGCATTTCTTGGGAGATGGATGAGCCTGTTTTGAGCTGTTTTGCACAGGAGTGCAGGTTTGACAGCCCAGAGAGAAGCGAGTAGGCATTAGACATTTTTTGTATGCATTAGTATTTCATTGTCATATTTTCATATCTCATTTTAGAAGAGATGATGATACATTTATGCTGCATATACAGTGAACACTTCAGTTACCAAAACAAATGCTGTGTGTTTAATGTTTAGTGTGTTTTACAGTAAGATTTCTGGGTTTGATCTTGATTCTCTTGTCATAACATGTTAGAAAATATGTTTTGTACATAGGAGATGAAGTGGATATATTTTAGTTTTAGGAAAAAAAATTCTAAGGCTTAGGATGAGCCATAAAACTGGACATGCAGATATTTTAGGGAAAAAAATTGTAATCTGAAATCGATTAACATGCTTGAATGAATTTTATTTAACAATGGTAGAGGGTGTCATTTGACACACAAACTGTTATCAATACCCGAGTGTTAAAAAAAGAAAAACTGATACTGTGTCACTGGTGTGTGTTAATTAGTGACTGTCTCTGTGTGTATAATTAATAATGTGTGTTGGGAAGGGTATTCAGGATGATAGTGTCCATGCAAATGTACAATTTACCAACTGCTTCAAAGCTTTGCAATCACACATGGTCCTATAGGTGGCAGTCATGGGAGTAAAAAACAGAGAAGATGATCAAGACTGAACTGTGATTTTATGAGTGAGACAATATTTAGTATTTTATTTGCACAAACATGAGGCATTTTTGGAAGTCTCCCAAGGCCAATCACTTAAAGAACTATAATAATTAGGCCTGTCAGACTTGTGCCACATCTTTTGATATGAGGAACTGTGCAGATGCTGAACTCTCATTGATGCCGTGGCTCATCCCGCCCGCCTTGACAAGCATGCACAACTCATTATTTTACTGGTTATCCCTGAGCTGCCAGCAAGTCATTTTTATCTTCACTATGGACTGAAGACAAGTGTTCATCTTTCAAGCCCCAATTTTTTGGCTCCACTGAGTTGAAAGTGTGACAGAAGGTGGTGTTATTGCTGATAGAGACAGGGAGAGGGTGTGGTTTGGGTGCATGAGGGTTATGGCATAACAGGGAGATCAGATTCTTTTAAGTTATTATTGTTGTTGTTGTTACTACTACAACCAAATAAATTACACTTACATTGCCCACAAGAGATTTATGGTCTTAAAAAGACATCAATCCTTATATAAAAAGCAAAGGGGCTCCACTGTTGTTGTTATCCTCATTTACAAATCACAATCACTATCTGTCTGGTTAAGGTCAGTAATGTCAATATTTATTGCAGAATTAATTTATTTTGTTTAAGGTGATACATTTAAATCAATCATTGGTAATCAGAGGTAAAAAGCTGTAGTGTATATTGTAAATATGTTTGCTACAACTCCATTTCCAAAAAAAGTCAAATAATAAGGATATTTATAAATGTCCTAAACCCATATTTTTTTTAAGTAGTAGAACATATTAGCTCATTTTTGCTGTGTCGACAACAATACAGCTAAAAAAAGTTGTAACAGGTAGATATTTACCATTGTGTAGGATACTGAAAAAGTAAAGAAACAGATTGTTCTCCACTTTGTACAACTGAACAACAAAATGGAGACTGCACTTGTGCAAATTCCTGATGTAATTTCTTTAAAAAACTTTCAATATTTTTTTTTTTAACAAAAAGCCTTTTTTAAACTACAAACCGGGTTCAAGCTGAGATTCTATGTAAAATATCAATGTTAAGTTGTGAATGGAAAGTTATTATGATGCAAAATTTTAGTGTCTGAACAGTCCTGGGACTTTGACCTGTATTTTGCATTTCATTATGCACCAAATGTTTTCTGATGGTGAAAGGTCTAGACTGCAGGCATGTCAGTTCAGCATGCAGACTCTTCTGGGAAGCCATACTTTTGTGATGGAGACAGTATATTGTTTGTATTGCTGAAATAAGCAAGGCCTTCCATGAAACAGACATTGTCTTGATGGGAACAGGTGTTGCTCTAAAACTTCTGTCAACCCCTCAGCATTGATGATACCTTTCAAGATGTGTAAGTTGCCATACTAATGCAACCCCATACCATCAGAGACGCAGGCTTTTGAACTGTTTGCTGATAACAAGCTGAATGGTCCCTCTCCTCTTTACTCTGCAGGACACGGTTTGCAAATAGAATTACAAATTAGAACAAAATCTAATCGTAGAACTGTTTTACACTTCACTCTCAGACCATTTTAACACTAGCAGCCCTAAACACAACAAGTTTTTTTTGTTTAATCCCTTCCCGGGTTCACTGAGTGTGAATCAAGATTCCTGCAGACTTCTTTTGTTCTTATGCTTTTAATATACAAATAAACCAATCAGACTGTCTAATTAAAAAAAATTAAATGTGCTAAATATGCTTTGGTCCAAGAAAAGATGCCTGTATTTCTGGACCATGTTTACATCTAGCTTCTCCTTGACATCACACATCTTTAACTGGTGTTTGTAGATCACAAGGTGAACTGTGCTGTCAGATGGTGATATCTGGAACTGTTCTTGAGCCCATGCAGTGTTATCCAACAGAGAATAAAGGCTGTTAGTACTGCTGTACCACCTCAGGGCCGCAAATCATGAGCATCCAGTTTTACTGTAGACCAGGGGTGCCCAAAGTCAGGCCTCGAGGGCCACTATCCTGCATGTTTTAGATGTTTTCCTGCTTCAACACACCTGATTCCAATCTGCAACATCTCAGCAAGTCCAGCAGAAGCCTGTTAACAACTCATTCATCTGCATCAGGTGTGTTGAAGCAGAGGAACATCTAAAACATGCAGGATAGTGGCCCTTGAGGACTGGAGTTGGACACCCCTGCTGTAGACCTTGTCCCTTGCTAACAGAGATTACTGATTATTCCTTGATTGTTTTCATTTTTTGATTATACAATTTACTGTAGATGGTGAGCGCTTCTCAATCTTCACAAATTTGGAACATTTTTATCAAATCATTGCTTGAAATTTGATGCAAATGTTGTTGCATATTGATGAACCTCTGCCTGTCTTTACATCTGAGTGGTTCTACCTCTCTGAAATGCTCTTTTCTACTCAATCCTGTTACTGAGCTGTTGCCAATAAACCTAATTTGTTGTGAAATGTTTCTCTAGCTGTTTTTGAATTTTGTCAAATACTTTTTTAGCCTTTTTTTTTGCCTCTGTTGCAATTTTAGTAAAATGTGTTGTTGCTATCAAATTCAAAATGAGCTCATATTTTCTATGAAACTGTTTTGGTCCCAACATAAAATATAAAGTTGGATATGGTACATGAGCTTATGAAATTTGCAAATCATAGCATCCTGTTAAATTAGCATTTTACACTGTCCCAGTTTTTTTGAAATTGTAGATCATCTGAATAGTATTGATTGTTTAAAGCATTGTCTCCTTTGCTGGTGGTGTTGAGACACATGAAACTGACATTACAGCTCAACAGAGGGTTAGCAGCGTGACAAGTAAATGGCTTGGTGTGGTCTTGAATGACTGATGCTAGGCTGTAGTAACAGCTTGAACAGTGCTTCTGCTGGCGCCTGGATGTGGCCTGGATTAAGCACGTGACCCTGCCACAGCGTGAGGCATTAGTGATATGAACAGCAGGGTCCATCTACGACTGCTGTTACATAACATCGTCTTCATGGGGAAATCTCAGTAAAGATGGCTCGAGGAGACTCTGTGACAGCAGAGTGAAAGTGCATTATGATTCTCATCATCCACGTCTCTGGTTCTGAATATGAGGATGTCTTGTTCCTTTTAAAAGCAAGCATTTGCCTCTAGATCCTGAGGGTATTTCTATTTAATGGTACTAAATTTGTATGTTTTCTTGCTATACAAGCCTTCAGATTAGACTCCATCTACTCACTTGGTCTGTTTGTGAACATGTTTTATACCAATACATGTGTATGAGCATTGCACTTCACCAGAATAAACAAAAAGAGTGAGAGAAAACAGACAGACAAACGAGTAAGTGGAGTGAGTTCTCCCTCAGAAAACATAAGCATGTCTGCAATAAAGTAATTTTTGTGTTGGGCCAAATATTTCCCAGATGAAACCTTTGTAGATCCATCATGTCATCATGTTTACAAATTGACTGGAGGCTGTGGTGCAGACTGGCTGCTGACATTGCTGTGGGTGAAGGCAGAGTAATCAACTCACATGTCTGATTGCGTAATTGATTGTTCCTAGAGTTGATCAGCACTGTTAACTTGTTAAGATAGATAACACTGCTTTAGTGTAAATTGAATTAGATGGTAGTGGTATTTGTGCTTTGATATTTTTCAAGCCCAATAGGAGAGACTAGCTTCTCGTGATTTTCTGTAACACATTTAAACATTCAACTTATGGACATCTTTTTATGGCCTTTTCAGTTCAGTCAGTCATTTCCTGTTTTCTTCCGAGAAAGTGATGTTGAAAATTAAACTTGAAGACCATCTGACGAAAACAAGTTTTGCTGGGAAAAAACTACTTGAAAAAAGGCTAAACAAAGTCTTTAAAGTGCACGTGACACACTTGGGTCTCAATAAAACATTTAGAAACATTATAATTTTCTTTACTGAAACATGGTGACAAAATGCAGGAAAGCATTTCTTTGTTTACATCTTACATGGACATTTAAAAGCATTTGTGAGATTGTGTTTCTGTTAATAAAGAGAATGATGGAATCACTCATGCTCCAATACAAAACAACAATGAAAATATAATCAGTAAGCCTTTAAACAAATCATTGGTATTTTTACTTGGCATTAATGTATATCTTTAATTTTAACACAATATTTGTGAGTAACATGTGAAACACGAGAGTAAAAAAGGAAATAAGAAGCTAATAACTAAAAAAGCCCTCGTAAAGTGCAGCCCTCCGCCAAACACCTCTTTTCCTCCCATACCGTGATTTACACAAAAAATAAGAGTCTCACCTTTGTTGTATCAACATCTTCAGATTCCTTGACCATGAAAACACTGAATAGACACTGATATCATATCCATTAGTTCAGTAGTTTTTCACAAAAATCACTTTTTCAGTGATGGTGTTTTTTCTGGATGTAACTCTATAGCTTTTGAAGGAACATCAAATTCATTACATACTTCTGATTCCACAGTGTCTTGGCTATATTTTTGTATTCGTTGCAAGTCTATACCATAATTTGTGATAAAAAGTCAGAATGTTCCCAATTTTTTTCTTTTCTGGATCATGGTATTCGGATCCAGATCAATCCTTGGTATCATGTAGAACTTATTAACATCTCATGTCATGAATGAGACTGTGACTGAACCCAGAGGCAGAAAAACAGAGAGGGGTGTGGCTTGATAATGAAATACATTTTATTAAACACAGGCTAGCGCAAAAGCTCAGTGGTGAGTTCCTCTGACAGGAGCATTAGTCCAAAAGTTAAAAATCCAAAAATGAATCCAAATAGAAGAAGCAAAAAAGAGGAACTTACAGAGCCCAGATGGGCTAGACATGTCGAGGTCTGTGGACAGAATAAGGGTCAGAAATCTGTATAATTCAAAAACTCACAACGTAAAGGTCTCCAATCAAGGATCAGACAGAAATCAATGGTCAGGTGCAGAACAGGGTCGAAGAAATCTATAAGATTTTGGAACAACATGGACAGGACTGTGATGCTATGTCTATGAAACAAGAACGAGGCTATGACAAGAAACTATGGCACTATGACACTATGTTAAGGTTATGGAACATGAACTAAACACTGTGAAAACGCTGGAAGGTTGACACCAAAACATAACCAACGATCTAGCACTGAGGTGCTGACAGCTTCCAGCTTAAATAGTGCCAGATCTTAACCACAGACAGGTGCGGACAATGGCTTGATTACAGAGAGTGTAGAACACAAAGTGACATGACCAAATATATCACTGAAAAAAACATTAACCTGACATGGAAAAACTCAGATTCATGATATTTCACCCTGTGTTTTTTTTTTTTTTTTACCAAGCACCAAGACCATTTCTCATAGAGTTACATGTAAATTTGTTAAAAACAGTCCGATCTCACAATGATGAAGAATCCTTAAAAAAAAATACTGGATACAGACAGTGATCCAGATTATCCCCAAAATCTACTCACTTCTTGTTCTGGTCATTTCTGACCTTTCCTGAAAATGTAATCAAAATCCATCCAGAACTTTTTGAGTTATCTTACAGACGGACAGACAAACCCTGCTGAAAACCTAACCTCCAGGCGGCGGTAATAATAATTATTGTTGTCACTATTATTATTATGACACACATCCCTAAATATTTTCATTGTTGATTCAATCCAACTTTCTGTATCATTCCACTGTCTTTCTGACTTTGTGCTAGCTTACGTGTAGGCAACCCCCCCCACCACACAAACACCAGCCATCCACCCTTCATGAACACTTCGTACAGGGCTGACAATAACTATTCTGTCCTGTTCCTGAGTCGGTCCTGGGGTTATGGTTACCCCCCACCCCTCCCAGATAGACCGTTTATTAGCAGCAGCAGAAGAAGAGGTTATGAGCAGCGGGTGGAGACACTGAACTGGTTCAGAACTCATGCCTTGTGGTGGGGGCGCGGTAAAGCACAAAAAAAGCCTGCCTTCAGATGTCTTCTGGGGTTACAGAGCTTCTAGCGCTGCCTACTGCTGTGAGAAACAAACACTAATTGCTCATTGGCCCCGGGTTGGAGATGTGCAGCTGGGGACAAGTGGCTAAAAATAGGACCTCTTGTTCCCCATGAGTAACAGGCACAAAGCAACATAGCATTAACAAACGCAATAAAGCATGGAATAGGCAAAAAAGGTAATCATCTGAGCACAGTGATTTACCGTGAGGGACAAACAGGCTAAGGAACAACACCACCATAGAACAGTGAACACTTAGCAGCACCTCAAGCTCCTTCCTTTTCTGGACCAACTACCTGCGCCACTGTCCTCCGTCTATTGACAGTGTCTGCTGGTAAGTTCCCACAGGGATCAGCCAAGTTAGTGTTTGCAACATCCCAAGCTCCATTTGTAGCCAAGCAGCATCCAGGCTTATATGATGAAGTCCTTCCGTCCATACCATGATGGCCCTCTATGCTTTAGTCAAGTTACAGCTCTGACTCTATGACACAAAAGCAGCATCTAGTTCCACCTGACTGCAACTATGAATAATTTAATAGTGGCCATTATTATTTCCAGTCAGCTGCACTAGCTTGGCAATAACAAGCGGTTTTTGGTAGTGCTATCAAGGTTGCTGGCTAAGTGGTTGAACATGGAGACATGATGTTATTTTAGCTTGCTGGTATTTTATGCAGTTGTGGGCTTGTAAGTATCTGGTTGAATGAGTGCGCAGTGTTTTTTTTTAGTGATTAACTTTTCTCAGTTGTTTGCAGACTTTTGAATGTTGGTAAAGAAAGATGTAAATCTTAAATGTGGTTTATATAACCAGTTAACGGCATAATCATGAGCATGGTCCCAAAAAGATTGTTCTGTTACTAGATTTTTCTGTATTCGAAAAATGTATATATTATAAGATCCAAGATCCATGACGGTATATCACACTTGGTTTGCACATTTTTAGCTATTCATCATCAATTTGAATCAGATTACATCATCAGCGTGGCTTTGATACAGACAAATAGATTAGTTAACCATATAAATGTCTATTATTTACAGCACAGACTGCACTGAATTAACCAATAACCACTAAATGTCTTAGTCTTATTTTATTTTATCTTTTGCCCCAATACAGCTGAGAAATGAAGTTTTGCCCCTCCACTGTGTGGACAACTTGCGTCTTCTAGGGGACAGTAACAGAACTCTGCAACTCAACTCTTGGACGTCGAACCAGCAAAGGCTCCAACAAAAGTTACTGGTGAGTGCGCTGTGTGAAAAGAGTAATGAAGGGTTGCTGGTGGTTTCTGAGTGTGCCATCAAGGGCAGCTGAGGAATGGGTGAGTGATATGGTTATCACAATATTTTAGTTTATTTACATTCAGTTTTAACTAATGATGGTATTAACCTTATTGTAAGTTACTAAACAATAAAAAAATATAGTTTCCTCATAGAAAAAAATCTGACTATTGAGGCCAAATAACCTTTTGAACAGATTTCAATCAGTTTGTGCAGTGAAGCCATAGATGTGTGGCACAGTTCCTGGCAATCACCAGCTCACTGTAAAGTCATGTTAACAGAACGATGCAGAGAACTCAACTTTAGCACTCCTTACTGTCTTTAATGCACGATCAAAATCATCACATCTCGAACAGCCCATGTGGAAACAATCCATAAATACACTCTATTATTAGTCTTCCTTATGACCAGTGACCATATCAGGAATGAGGACTCTGCTTTCTTTTCATATCATCTGACCAATATAAAGGATTTACAGACTGACCTTGCAGTTGACTGTATGAATCCAACGTAGTGTGTAGATATTACTCTAGCAGCACTGTGTAAAGGTGTCTTTCATCCATTTGTTTTATCAATAACAAATGGCAAAAAAATCAACAGTTAGTTTTCATAGAGCCCATTCTTCTCAGTCTGCCATCATCAGGGACTCTTTGTGTAAGGATGAAGGAGAACCCACAGTCTTTGACACTGGGGGTGACTCTTTACTGCTGAGATGTTGTGTGGGCATTTTTAGTAAACCTCTAGTCTGGCTTACCTTTTATCCACCGTTTACGAGTATGTCTGTTGCTATAAAGGATATTTTTTAATAATCTACAGTTTCTCTTAAACACGGTGTTCTGCATTCTGTTGTTGGTCCTATTTTATTTGCTTCCTTTAAACCACATCTTAAGTAGCATTTCTTATAACTGTCATGCTGATAAAATTAATCTTGCTATTATTATTGAATCCCATATATTTCTAAAGCAAGGGTGTCCAACTCCAGTCCTTGAGCCACTATCCTTCCGCAGGGAGTTTCCTGCTTCAGCACCTGATTTAGATGAACAGGTCGTTAACTTGTTGACATGCTGATGAATCAGGTGTACTAAAGCAGGCAAAGCTTTAAAGGCTCAACGTTCACCTATATTCACATACAGTTCTACCAGGACCCTGAGATCAGCTTATTATCAGCTTGTTTTTCATCCTGTCTTTTGTTATTTTGATGTGAAGTACCTTCTAATGATTGTCTTGAATGGTTTTCTACATTTTCCTTACATGTTAGAGAATTGATAGCACAGTTCCAACTTCCAGTACATGAAATGATCCTTTTGTCCTTTTGAGTGAAGTGAAGAAACAATTATACTATTAAGATGTACAATGAATCTACATCAAATTAGGTTCATGACAAAAATGAAAACAATTTGAGTAAAAATATTATGATAGATAAGATTTACCAGAAAAGCAAAGCAAAGAGTTACCTCATATTTTTACACTGTAGCAGATATATCTGCTAAAATTTTGATTTATTAACATGGTAATTTAATAAATAATTGTATTTCCATACAGTAAAGTCATAGTTTATTTTTCTTGTGAATATTGATGTTATTACACAGTAACAAAAACTCAATTGTCATGGGGTGAATTTCTCCAATGTTCACATAATTATAAAGGTGAATTTTGATTTAATAATCTAGAATTGTTGCACCATTAACTGTAACATTTTAAGGAGTGAGTAGATTTGAAGAACTGCTGGAGATACTTAAAACTGTAAACAGCAGGTTTCTAAAGTGATACTAGATTAGCCATTCTCAGGCTTTCAGCAGACTGAGATCTCAAAGCAGAAGCTGCTTGTGATTCCCCCGGTTTCCCCAAAGTCTGTAGCTGCATATGAATGAGCTCCATCGATTAGACCTCACCATGGTGCTTGTGTAAGAGAACGACTGGAGTGTGCGTGTTATGTGTGCATTTGTGGGGCTGCTGGCTTTCTCCCCCGTGTCTCTTCAGCAATTTACAAACTGTTGTTTTCATAGAGAGCAACGATATGGGTATCGTTTTTTGGCCAAACCATAAACTGAAGCTTTGTCATTAACAGTTTCTTTTGACACGACAATGAGGAATTATATTGGCAGGGATGGTAACCAGCTAACAAAACGGTTGTCTATAACACATTTTAATGCCATATTCTCTTTTTTTTTGTTAGAATAAAATGCACAAGTGGTGCAGACTCTCTCACGGCTTTCACAACCCTCAAACCCTTTTGTCTCACACTAAAAGTGTGACCCTCTTGTGTTAAAGTCTGCCAGCTGTAGTCTACTGGAGTGTGAGGTTAGCACCACGAACTGTGATTGTTTACATAATGAGAATGGTGTAAACTTTATTTTCAAATTTTCCGCCTGCGTGTGACAGGCTTACTTGATAATTAGCTTGTCAGCATGTCTTCAGGGCTTGCATGACATTTCAATCATGAGCAGAAGCATTTTTAAAGCAGCCAAACATGACTAAAAATAAAGTGCCATGAAAATAGATTTATTCATTCTGTTCTTGAAGCTATTCCACAAATTATATTTAAATGTTTATTGTAAAATTCTGTATATTGTCTTTTTTTTTATAAGTTTGGTCTTACTTAAACTGTTCCATACACTTTTGTTGGTTGCTAAAAAACAGGAGCTCCGGATCGTGTCCCATCTTGTCACTGGTAAACAGGAGAGAATTATTGTGAGTAAATAGAGTTAAACTGGTGTTCAAATTTTCAGGTTGAAAAAATAAGAACCAATTATGGTTCTTAAAGTATTCTTGTTGCATCAGCGGTTACTCAAACCGCCCAGTAAGACTAAGTGAAGTGAACATGAAAAACTGACAGAGCATAAGGCACTTCTTCTCAAATCTGATTTAGCCTGCAGCTCTGTTGTGCTATGACTGAGATCTAATCAACAAACATGCTTATAATGGTCTTTTTCCTCGGATATATGGCTGACTGCTGCCGTTAAATCTCCAATTTACATAGCTTGTGCAAGGGGAAAACTGGGAACTTTTTGCTTTGTGTTTCAGGTTTCCACCATGTGTGTCATAGGAATCAAGCTTTCACTGACTTTGTCTGACAATATATTGATATACACGACCGGGCAAAGTTTTAAACACCCAAATTTTCCTTGTAAACTGCCAGTGGTTAAAAAAGGTAAGGGTACCCCAAACTACATAATAATGTAAGTTTCAGAATTCTATAAAAAGGCTTTTTTCAGGGAAGACAAAATGGGTCAACAATTCAAATCTCTCCTGCAGTAATGGTGGTTGATCAAGCCTAGAAAGCCGGTGCTACTAATTCCTACAGGTGTTCCAACTTCACAGGAACACCTCCCCCTCTGTCTGCATAAAAGCAGTGGTGGAAAACACTGTGGTACCAAACCCTCATGAGCATCATTTGAACAGTATCGTAATGCAGAAAGTTGTGTGTCGCTACGACAATGGTGAGAATATATATAACAATGGAAGAGAGAGACCAACATAACACTTAAACATATAGGTCTTCCTACAGAGATATTGCAAAGAAGGTTTCCTTCCATATCAAAAGGCATTAAGAAACTGGTGCAAACTCTGATGGGAAGAGGTCTTGCAGACCCAAAGCCACAAGTGAATCAGCAAAGTTACTGAGAGTTAACAGTTTGCATGCTTCAAACACAGCTTAATAGTGGTCATAGTAAGCAAGTATCCCGTTCAACTGTAAAGAGAAAACTTCAAGATGCAGGTTTAACAGGACAAGTTGCAGCAAGACAGCAATCGCTAACACGTTTGTATAAGAAAAAGAGACTTACAAAAATATGAGTGCTTGGAATGAAGGTCTTGTTTCTCTAATTTACTGCTTGTTTTGTTGCACAGCCTAATCCTGATTTACAGAACTGAACTCAACAGAGAATTTCCGTATCACCAGCACAAAAAGCAAGACTACCATTTTAGTGTAAGTGGCACAGGAGTAGAACTAAATGTCTAAAGTTGTGCAGAGATATAAATATAATGTAATAAATGTTTCAAACACACAGCTTTGTATTTCACAACTTTTTAATGTGAATCTGTTCATACTGTGATGATTTCTTCTCCTGCAGGTGCAGTTTGACCAAATAAATAAAACATACTTTAGCATTTGTTGAAAAGAAGTATTTCATTTAAAATATAAACATTTCCTGGAGGGTTTTTCGTGGAAGAAGATCAACAATATAAAAATACAGCCAAGCTTTAAAACCTCAGTCTGTTTTATCTCTAAACCCCCTCTTTGTATAAAGTCTCGCCAAAACTCTGTTTGAAAAGTGGCTTTTTATACAAGTATAAAACACGCTGAAGACCTGTTGGTGTCTGTTTTCTAGCTCGAGAATTGAGCATCTCTTCATATGCAGATTTGTTGTTTAATATGAAGATAATTTACAGATTTAGTAATGTGCTGTGCAATGCTTTTAGCAGGGCAATTCTCTTAAAATTAATGCAAAAATGTTTTAAATGTCTTTTTCTCAGTTGGGTTTATTACTGTGCTCTGTGTGCACCAATTGAATTTTGATATGCGAGCAACCTTTTCTTGTGCTTCAACGTCCCAGCTGAAGGCTTTTTTGATTGAGCTGCACTCAGTTTGATGGTCAGTGTGAATCATCAGGCTGAGATACATTTGAATGCTAATATGCTAATATGCATCACACAAATTGGATAAATTCCAGGAATGTGTGTGTGTGTGTGTGTGTGTGTGTGTGTGTGTATAAGTATATATAAACCTCTTCCTTGCCCTCGCCCAGTCTCCCTTCCTTCCAAGCTCGGGTCCTCTACCAGAGGCCTGGGAGCTTGAGCACAGTTCTTTTCTCAGAACTGCACTTTTCTAAACTGATATGTCAGATATTTTTCCAGTGACCCTTTGTAGCCTCTCCTCCAGTTTGGGGGGGTTACTGTCAGCACTGATGCCTTTACTTTCCAGACCTTCTCCAGACCTTCTTCTCTCTCTAGTTTCTCGTGATCCTTTTTCCTGACATTGCAGTCACTGGGTATTGATATGTCAACCACCACAGCTTTCCTCTGCAGTTTGTCCACCACCACAATGTCTGGTTAGTTCATCGTTATCATTCTGTTAGTCTGTATCTGGAAGTCCCACAGAATCTTAGCTCTGTACAGATGTTCCTGCACACTGTTACTTGATTATGGCGCTCCATGTCTGCTTTCCCTGCCAACATCTCACATCCTGCTGGATTGTCTCAGGGGCCTCTGTGCACAGCCTGGGGTTTTGTCTGGTGTGGTAGAGCTGAGCCTCTTTTCTTCTGCTGCTCAAGACCTGCTCTTGTGATGTCATGATGAGTCTCTGTGCTGTTCTTCAGTCCAGCTCTTCTAGTCAGTGGTATTTCTTGAGATGATGCTTGATACATCCCATGTAGGGGTTTGTTTTCCCATGATGGTCCCTCCAGTACCTCATTTTCTGTTCCCCATTGTCTGAGGCATTCACTGAGCATATCATGGGTTGGGGCCTTATTGTTGATGTACTTATGGATCTCGAAACCTTTATCCGGGAGTGTGGCTTCTATGCTCACTAGTCCTCAGCCTCCTTCTTTATGGCTAGCGTACAGTCTCAGGGTTTGAATTTGAGATGGAGCTTTTGAGTCTTAACATCCATGGTCTGTAGCTCTTCCTTTGACCAACTTCTTATTCCTGAAGGATATCTGATCTGAAGGTACGTGTAACTGTCTTCAATGTCTGCTATTGTTTCTTCAGGAAGTGAGACGCCCTCTGTGTGGACTACCTTCCCTCTCTTAGTCACATCTAACTACACAGTGAGTCGATGTCCTGCTCTCTCTTAGCTTAGAGCTTAATGTGCATCACTGTTGTGAGATGCCTCCTTCTTCCAAATGCTTTTCCAGTATTGTTCAGTCTTCAGCTTTGGTGGGTTTGCTCTTCTAGTGTTGCCCTGCCTATGAGCGTACACCTTCACTGGTTGAGTCTAGAACAGCCAGTTTATTTATCTGGCTTGGGGCCTTTTTTGGCAGTTTCCAGTGCTTCAGGTATGGGCATCTGACCATAACTCTTGGGTACTACTTGTTTTTTCATTGCATCTTTCTGGGCCTCTGTCAGTTGGCTCACTTCTCTCCGTACGTCTTGATTTATGCCTGCAACCTTTGTTTCCATGGTGGGTATTTAATCTCATGGTTGCTCTTCCAGTAGCCAAGCATTTTAAGGATCATTGCTGGTGAGGTGTTCATCAGCTCGATGGTTTTAGTGACGGTTGATGCAAGGATCCCTCTCAATGCTGCATTCACATCTTCTAGGAGACTTTCCGAGGGTACTTCATTTAGCCTCTGTAATTGGTGTCGGGGTTGCTTGGTGTTAATTCTTGCCATGTTCTTATCTTTCAGGTCAACGATACACTTTGTACCCTATGGATGGGGAGTTGATGTTAACTCCCCTTTGACCTTGACCTGACTCCTTCTTGCCGTACGTAGCATTTGTGTTGTCCCTCACCAAATCTCAAGTTGTAATAGCAGTAAGAACACTGAACTACTAGTTGTTTGGCAGTTAGTGTTGATTGTGGGTTTTGAAATTACTGACGTTTCCACATTTCTGTCTAACATCTCAGTCCAGAAAAGTGCAGTTCTGGAAAGGTCAACTGTACTGTGCAGAACCTTCAAGTTCCCAGATAAGTCCCACGCCAGCTTTGAGATGTCCGGATACCGCTGAGCCTCTGTGAAAGCCGAGATTAAAACAAAAATAATAATTTAATACTTCCCAATGAATATGTGGTGCTTCTTACACTTTGTTCTTCCTGCATCACATAGCACATCCTCTTTCTTTCAAAACCCAGTGACACAAAGGCTGCAGTATGTGTGGTAGGAAAAGTGTTACATAAGACAGATATTCGCTTTTCTAATTAATGTAAAAAGAATAGTTTATTTGTGTTTCTGCATGTTTATAAGTATTATATTGGAGGTCCAGTGCACTGGGTGGGTAACCCCCATGTTTACATCACTTGTAATGAAATTAGAGCCGCATGGCACCCACACTGCAGGCCTCCACTGATCCTCTAATTCAATTACTCCCCTTATTAACGCTCAGATGCTGCTGGCTGACCCAGGACCGCATTTTGCCTTTGCTACACATCATTCACTTTGCAGCTCTTTTTCCTTCTCTAAAAGACTGACTAGTTGTCCTTGTTTTACCAAAGGCCATTGATTATACAGGTTTCTCCATCATAACAGTTGATTATCAGCATCCTCCCATCTCTGTTGTTGTGATATAAAGAACATCAAATGAGGGAAATGTTTCAGTGTTGAGCTTTCTGCAGCAACTAGAAAATGGCCAGAATTATCTGATAATTTTTCTTGCAATGACACATAATAGTGAATTATTCTAAAGCACCTGACCTAATTATTGGGTTAAGTAACATAAAGTTGAACTGATATTGTACATATATGATTTTTACCTTGTTATATAATACTGACCTATGAGTAGTGTAGAAATGATTGAGAGATCAGCCTCAAGGTCAAATGAATGTCTTCTCCGTTTACCATCAGCAATGGAACTTTTTCACATAAATTGGAAACACATTTGATGGGTGGTCTGTGTCAAACTCCTAAAATAACACTCAAAATTAAATAGCGGTTCATCAAAACTCTGTTTTTAAACATTTACGTCACCTTCAGTTTGGCCTTACCTACATAGTTTTTTACTTGGCTTCCAATTTGGCGTTTGACTAAAGGGAATTCCACTCAATTTTTAGCATCCAGACCATCTTTAATTAGCTGTAGTTCAAAATCTGTAAGTGTATCAAAACACTACCATTTTGTGGATGTTTTTTAATTGTGCTGTTTTAGCAGCTCAAATGTCAAACAGCTGTGATCTCCAGCAGTTTTACTGCCTGTCATCATAAATGTTCACAAATAGTGAAAAAATCAAGAACTGTGAAAAATGTCTATTTATGCAGTTTAACATTCTGTGTGTTTTCCTCCTTTATTAGATCCATGTACTTTAGCCTGTAATTGAAAGTGCAAACATTCACACTTTCAACCTTGGAACTTCACCTTTTCCTACTGAAACATGCAATGATCTTCTGGGATTCCATTAGGAAATCACCAGCTGTGTTTATCATTGTCACAAGCTAACCTAATAGATCAACTAAGCATATAATTCATGCTATGATAAACACAATATAACCTGTGAGGTTTTCAGACAGCGATGCAAACCTTACATTTAAAATTCAACTAAGTGTTTCCACTAAAACAAGACCCACCAGTTTGTCTTGGAAATGGAGGGATATATGCTGTGGCTTAAGAGATGTATAGTCACTTGCTGACATTCACAAAAGCAAGGGCAAATGCACACATAACAACACATACATAAACCAGCTCTGTATTAACTCGGCATTTACATTTTTCTCTCACAAAATTGGAGTACTCTTATAAATTGGAAATATAATTTATCAAATCCTTATCACAGATAGCAGAAAGAGTCCTTTCTAGTCTCCTCTGGGGGTCAGCTGTATCTGAGCTGGAAACAACCACCTTTATCTTTAGACTGTTTCATCATGTTCAAGCATATTATAACCCTGTTCATTCATTATTCTGTGACTCCTTGGAAAAACAAAAACGAAACCAAAGCAGAAAATTGTTTGAAAATGTGCAGATTGAAAATAATCACATGGCAGGATATTTAAACAAAGATTTGTTGATCTGTTAGAATGTTATAACTCTGAAGCAAAAATACTAAAATTAAAATAGTAACTGAAACATTTTATCATGTCACAGATCAACAGCTAGAACAAATGTCTGAAGTTAGGTGGTTAATGGGTTTATCTTCACAATCCTTTTCTGTTTGAGCAGCTGAAGTGGAAGCATGATACAATGAGGTTAAATCATCTCATGTCTATATTCAGGATTACAGAACCAAGTCTCTGCCAAGTTTCTCAATCTCCAATCACAACACTGAGCTTATTAAATTTTCAATCTGCTACTGGCTCTCTTTCTTGCCTCACAGGATGAATGTGGCCTTTTAATAATGTAACTGGTTTTAACAAGATTGTAAAATGTTCATCTAACTTTCATAAGCTCTTTTAGCAAAGTGACAAAGGAATATCATGGCATGAATCTCACTTGCAGTCCCTCAGGTTTAACAATAAAAAGTATTTTCTTTCTCTACATATTTGAATGTTGTGCCAAAGTTTACAGTATTCTGAAAGAAAGTTCATACTGTGGAAATAAATATTCTATAAATGCTCTCTGGTAACTAAAAGCCCTTCACTGAACACTCCCCTTCTCATCTTCCTCATCCATAATGTACATGAGTTACACAAGGCTAAATCCTGAAAACATAGCTCTTTTCTGACGCAGCTTAATGGTTTTCATTCAATCAGTTTGTGACCAATGACTGCTCTTTTGTTTTTACACACTATAATGCAGTATGTGGTTCTGTGACACTAGCTGAACTACAGCAGAGTCCACATATACTTTGTCCTTGGCAAGGAATGAGTGTGACCTTCACATAGGGAGATTAAAATATGTAGTAGGCGTACATTGATTTCTGGACTAGCCACTGGTATTTATGGACTCAGCCAGTGCATACATATTGATACTCTTGCTCTTCTAAGGAAAGGTTCAAGACTTCTAGTTTTAGTGTGTTTGTGTGCTACCTGAGATTAAAAAAAAAAATCTGAACATAAAAGGTATTTGCTTTAAAAATATAATTCATTGCACATGTGGCTTTGTAACCTAAATTTGCTTGTGGCCTTACTTCTTTAAAGGGGTCATTCCTATTACATGGTGGCTAATTATGAAGCCTTTTCTTGAAATCCCCAAGCTGCAGAGTTGAGTAAAAAGAGCTGTTTAAAGGGATACTTCCCACCTAAACACAAGTCTGCTGACTGGAAATTGGCCCTAGGTGTGAGCACAAAGTTCAACCTTTAACACATGTATCTCCCACAAACTCACACTCAAATTGTTCACACTTGGCCTGAACCCCACCCTCTGTAACTGGCTCATAGACTCTCTCACTGGCAGGCCCCAGTCTGTCAGGATTGGAAATGGGACTTCAGCCAGCATCATCACCAACACAGGCACCCCACAGGGATGCGTCCTCACCTCCATTTTCTGAAGCCTGTTCACCCACAACTGTTTTGCCTCCCACAAGGAAAAAATTATTCTTAAGTTTGCAGAAGACACTGTAGTGATAGGACACATTACTGGGAGTGATGAGGTGGCCAGTCTGTTGTCATGGTGTGAGGATAACAATCTCACCCTCAACAAGAACAACCAAAGGAGACGACAGTGAACATAAGGAAGGAGAGGAGACCTCACCGACCACTTTTTGGGCCTTTACACTGGACCGCAGCAGCAGACAGCAAGAAACCGTTCTTATGGCAGGAGGTCCTGGTCTTGATTGGCTGAAACCTTCTGCCAGAGGGGAGAAACTGAAATATTTTATGTTCTGGCTGAGAGAAATCAGCCACAATCTTTCCTGCACACTTCAGAGTCCTGGAGGTGTACAGGTCCTGGGAGGAAGGAATTCTCTCTCTACTGTGTATTTTTTTAGCTTATATAGGCAAATGTTTCATCTTTAGTCAAAAAATTTAAAAAGTTAATGTTTATCACTTTGTCTTTTGTTCAAAGATGTACACAATTCAAGACAACATGCCAGCTTTGAAAAATGTTTTCATTGGGATAAATTATCAGGAAGTTGTTAACTGAGCTCAATGAAGTGTTTCTTAATTAGAAAGGCAGCATCTCCCATACAGACAAACGAGCTGACTGATAAGCCAGAAAGTGATGAAATGGGTTGTTCTGTGCAGTAAAACCCTCTCTTCTTTGCTTAAATTACCCTTTTGTTGCAGCTGGAAAATCCTGTTTATCAGAGCATTTTGTTAATTTGAAAGGCCTTTTTTTCCTCTGAGCTTCGTGTTGACTAAGTTCAAACTCCTGCCTCTTGCTGCGTTTAAAATACCCAACGCTGTTTTCTTTGAAGTTCTATTCTTAGGAGCCTCTTCAGGATAAGTGTTGGGGGCGAGTGATCCTGACAGACCGACTCAAGATGACTCAGACTGACATGACTTTTTGTTCAATGAGCTCACATAAAAAAAAAATTCTGAATGGTTGTTTTCAGGGTCGTATACTTACATCCTATGTCTTCACTCTTCTTTTCATGCTCTTTTTGTTTCTCTGTTCATTTCTTCAGTTTTTTTTTTTCACTGAAGTGAAAGCAGGTTTGACTGAATACATTTTCTTAATCTTATGTATTTTCCCGGATCAGCAAAAAAAATGAAGTGTGGAGCTAGTTTCATGCTCCTGAAGTCTGACAGGTGTTAACAGGAAAAAAAAAACACAGCCTTTTATAAAAGATGGAAAAAAATCTTTAAAAGTAGAGAAAGACTGAAGAGTCAATCAACACATGCAAATACAGAATATGTTGGAACATAATGGGAAAAACATAATAAAACAGTTTTTACATTTACCATCACATTTATTATAACAACTTAAAATAAATGTGACTGCATGGTTTCTATATGGTTCAATATCACATCAGAATGACATTCGGGAGTCCACAATACTAATTGATATTTTTAGAAATATGTTTAAAGGTGTGCTACAATACAAAGTCATAATGGTTTTTTTTATCCCCTCACACTCATTTAGTCTTCCTCTTCAAAATGGTTTGGGATTGTTTTATTAAAAAAGAGTATTTGTTTATTCAAATGTTGATTTTCAATAGTTTTTCTTTGTTGGTTTTTAATATTTCATTAATGTTTTTATTTGCTTTATTGCTGTCATCAAAGAAGCGTAAATGATCTTTGCCAAAGACACTGATACAACCCTGTGTCGTCACACAGCTTGGCTGTTTGTTTAAAAATTAAATGTACAGTGGAGGTGGGAACATGCAAATCCCTTCTATTATTTCTTACAAACTTTGCATTTTTAAACAGTTTAAGGATTGTCTTCCTCATTCGCTGAAAAACTTGAAATCATCTGTCCATCGTTTACATTTTTATTGATACTGCTTCTGTTTCAAATTATGACAGTAGCTATATGTTGACTTTGCCTATTGAATGCATGTATGTATGTCTTTATTTATACAAGTGGCAGCAGCCTTAAATTGTCCACAAGACTTTTTTTGTGTTAAATTCCTGAAAAAGCAGTAAAGTTTATGTATATATCCAAATAAAATAAGGTTCATAAGATAACATGTAAAATATATTTTCTTCATTACCGACTGAAGCAAGAATACCTAGGATGATATTATGATGATTATTATTAATTTTTTTGCCAATGAAACCTTAGTTTCCTGTGGAATTATATTAATTCAAGTAACGTTCCTGCAGTATTACCAGTCTCTTTAGCAGCACAAGCTAAATATACCTCTGAACTTTTGACACATTAAATATGTGTTTCTCTTGTCAAATACTCTTTTGATCAGCTGGTTTGTCATGCTGTGTAATTGTGCAGCTGCAGCTCTGTCTGTAATTGAATATGCAGTGTTGGATAACACCAAGGGCTTCAGATGAACTTCAGGATCAGGTTGCAGGACTTATGCTGTGGTTTCACAATTCTGTGAAGAAAAGTCAGACTAACTCAGCCTTCCAGGCACTTTGGTGGAGATCTTTCACTGGTTACCTGCATTTGGTGTGGATATGAGGGAACTAGTCTTTAAGTCTTGTACAGTCTCTGTGTGGGAGAAGGTAAGATTAATCTGGAAAAAGTGAATAGATTTTTAGCTGTTTGATCTTTTCAGTATCCAGTTTGTGTCATTCTTTCATTTTTTAACTGATAACTGAGTCTCTTTGGCTTTTTTAAATATGTGTGGGAGGAGTCATAGTCATGTGTTTACGGCATACAATAGGAAATTCATATTATTAAGATTTAGATCCTATTTAATGCAGTGTAAAAAGTACAGACATATCGCTCCACCTCCTTGTTATCAGCCAGAAATGATCTGACGTTTTCTGGAGGTTTCCTGAACGCTGTTACAAAACTCTTTTAAAGGAGCAGATTTCTTATACAAATACTGTATTTCTGGGTAGAATGTGTAAAAATGTGTCCGGGGTAAATATATGGGGAAACGTTACTGTCAAAAAGATGTGTATTATTCATCAGCAGTTCATGCATCACTCAATTACTCAAAATGTACTAAATTTCACAAATACAAAGTCCAAATTTAAAGATGTGTTCTCTTTTTATAAACACAACAAGTAATGTGAGACTGTTAATACAAATCTGTTCTTTGAGAATATGAACTGAAAACTGTGACGTGGTCACAGACTTATTAATAGAGCTCAGATACATCAGTGCCACTTGTTTTTTAAACTTTATGGCAACAAACAACAGAACAAAACCAGCTAATGTTTAGTAGTTTGTACAAATTTATATTAAAACAGTTTATTTACTTTGCTGGTCGTTCATCCTGGTATTATTAATTAGAAAAGACTCATTCATATCTGTCCCCTATTAATAATCGACTCGTCACAGTTTTCAGTTTCTATTCTCAACGGATAGCTTCTGTATTTAAAGCCTTGAACCGCTTCTAGTATTCATTAAGAAGAAACTGTAAATTTGGACTTTGTGAATTCTTGAACTTGGAAATTTTTAAATTACATTCTCATAGAGAACAAATAATCTACATGTTTGTATAGGATTTTTCCAGAAACAAGATTTTAAACATTGATGGTTATAAACATATAGTCAGTGACTAATACAGTAGTAACCTTACTCCTTATATTTAAGTATTTTCCAGTCATTTTTAAGTGCATCTATAAAAACATTGTATAACAGTATTTTGGATTACAGTGTACAACAATACAAACTCTGTACGATTAATCTAACTTTATAACATTTAGCATAGAAATGTAATTTTATAAAGAAGAATCTAAAAAGATTAGTTTTTGGTATTTGAGTTTCATAAATCTTAATTCATTTAAAAAAGTAAATCTATCCTCAAGTAAACAAACCACGTTTGCTTAAAAAGTTATCGGGAACAAACTTGGAATTTTCTGCAGAAGATCAAAGTAAATGAGACAGTTTTTGTTACATTTGAGATATCAGCGAGTGAAGGAGTAGTTTACGCTATTGTACTGGGGTGGCAATAGCTTAAGCAAGTCACCGCTTCAAATCCCCGTTCCGGAAAATCTCTAAAAGATCGCTTTGCCCTTGTGTCCTTGTGCAAGACATTTCACCTGCCTTTGCCTGTTTGGTGGTGGTCAGATGATCCGGATCCTGGAAGCCCCACTTCTGTCAGTGTGTATCTCAGGACAGCTGTGGCTACAACATGTGTGTAGTTTATCACCACTGAATGTGTGCGTGTTAATGGGTGAATGACAAACTGTAGTGTGAAGCGCTTTGGGAGTCGTCTGACTTAAAAAAATGCACTTTAAAAGCACATGCCATTAACCATGTTGTCGATAAATTACTCTAATCTACTGCTGATGAGAACCTTTAACTGATATTGGAAGCTGCCGGACATGTAAAAGACTAATTTAAAATCATCATGAAACTGAGCTTCAACTAACCTTATTCCTCTTTTCTCAACTTCAAACTTTCTCAACTTTCTTAACTTCAAAAACTTTAAAGAAAACCTTTTAAAACATTTTTAAATCAATTGTGTCTGTCTTGAAAAGCTAAAAACGTCCCAAAATTAAAGTTAATCGGCAAAAATATTTTAGATCAGAAAAATTACATTTTCCGTTCATTTTATTTTATTTTAGTTTTGTTTTTCTTATATTTTGCAAAGATCTCTGAAGACACATCCAACTCAAATCCACACAGATCAGTTTTTTCCTGCTGCAGTTTTAGATCTCTTACTGGTCCAAATCCTTTTAAATGACCAGTAAATGACTGTAAGCGCATCAGCAGCATCATTTTCACAGAATAAACCAAACCAACTTGCCTGGACGGACAGTTACATCTGACTTTCCTCTCACCCAAGCAGATTTTCTTTGCATTAGACAAGCAGGAAAGAATTAAAGAGCCACCCTTGTAGTAGGCTAAATTTTCTAACATCAAGGCAGCATATTTTTCATATGATTAGCAAAATAGGCTGCTTTGTAAGTCATTTCACATATCTGGCTATTCGATATTTCTGGTGGATTTTAACCCTGATGAGGGGAAGGACATTTTATGTTTCCTTGCTGCATTGCTGCCATAAGCAGCATCTTCGACTAAAGAACGCCTCTCTCGACACTCTCTGCGCAGATGATGACTCACACCCCAACACGCCCTGCAGAAATCCTCTCTCATGTTCTCAACACACAGAGAAGGAGCGAGAGAGAAAAGAAGATTGGGAAAAGAGGGGTACATTCTTTCATGTGGGTCGAACACACACGCACGCACACACACACACGCACACACACACACACACACACACACAGCACCCGTTCATCTGTTCATGTATCCGGACTACCTGCTCCGTCTTGTGTGTTTACAGAAAGAGCTACGACTCATTTGTATTCTCTGGGGTTTCCTGCAAGCTGGAAATACAGCTGGCGTGTTTGAGCTGTTAAACCCTCAAGTCTGTAATTTATTTGCACAACTTATTCAGTCAGAATTTGAGACCCACTTCAAATTCAGGGTGTGTTTACCTTCATCAAATTCCACTATCAGATGTAAAAGTGGGAGAGCAAAAAAAAAAATAAACATGCTGCAGAAAAGACTGTCTAAATGAATGTTGGATCCATAAAGAGATGGTTGCAAAGGTGCCATTTATAGGTTGTCCTTGTGTTCCTCTCACCTTTAGGCTTTCCTCCAGTGTGCACGTTAACACCGTGTGACATTTCCAGTGATGCTGAAGTCCAGTCTGCACGTGCTGCAGCACCTCAGGTCAGCTGGCCTAAAGGCTTCAGCCTCTCTGGAAATAGAAAGAGAGCAAAGAGACAGAGCATGATTAATTATTATATCTGTGCAGCAGAAAACACAACAGGCTGTCTGCCATCAGCATCCAGCCCCACAGGCTGAAAATTGCATAACAAATCTGCAAAGTTGCTCAAGCCTTTCTATTGCTTTAGTTCTTTGTGGTTTTTGAGGCTGTGTGGTCTTGTTTGCATGTCAGGTGGGATTACAGTCACAGTAAGGTATGAGCAGTTTAAGATTTTAAGTGGTTTACCCATTTCTCCAAGTGTTTACTAGTTAATGTCTCTGTCTGTTGAAGGGATGTTTTATCGCAGTGCTTGTCTGAGATATTTTTAGTGCTCTGTGTCAAAACATAGCTGTTCCATTCTGTGTATGTATTCAGTGAAATAACTCCTTCCCCAGAAGGCCTAAGTGGTCTCAGCAGCTACATGTGCTGAAGTCCTGTTGACTTTGTCTCACACTGAATGCAGAACCATTATAAAATCCTGTGCATCAGCCGTGGGGCTAGAAGCCAGCTCACAACAACTCTCCCTGTCATCTTACCTTTCTCTAATGCTCCAATCCCTTTCTCCGTTTCACCCTGACCCCCATTTATCTACCTCCCTAAGTCATAGTTTACAGGCAAGAAAGATTTTTTTCTCCATTCTAGAGTCCAACAGCCAAGCTGCGTGGTTGGATTTATGAATTGCAACTGTTGCAGCAAAGTTTTCTGTATTGGTGACTTAAAGGCAGTTCAGCGGGAGCCAGTGGAAGAAGGAAGGATGACGTCAGCTCTTACTTTTCTAAATTCAGTCTCAAAAGTATCGAGCCTCTGCACAGACGTTTATAGTCCTCTTGCTTTGATGGAGCTTAAAATGACATTGTATGAGTCAACTATGCAAATCAGTATTATTTTCTCCTGAAAGACAGAGTATAGGGTGCTTTCAGTGCCACTGCCAGAAAAATGCCTTGTTGAAGAACAGACAATAGCTTAAAACTACATGAGTATCAGAAGCAGTTGATGTATTAAAATCTCGCATTTTAGAAGGAGAAGCCTAAATTTGGTAATGGATTTGAATATTAATGGACTAGATCTGTTCTGCCAAAGAGCTCATATTAAAAAGTTTCTGATAGTGGTCACTAAACAGTAAAAGCTCATCTCATCTTTTCCTTTGATATCCACTGCTTACAGAAACTTGGCTTTATGAGTCAAGAAAAGATCTTGGTATGTACAGCCATGTTGTTTTCTGTCGTCCAACAAGTTGGACAGAAAGTTTGCCAAGATCAAATGAAAGCAGCTTTTAATTCACTCGTGCAAAGGCTTATTTTATTGTGTGCCTGTTACAATAAAACAGGTGTTTTATCTCAGTGTGTCATTAGATTCGGCTTTTATGCCCAATAAAACAAAAAGTTGGAGGTCGATATCATTAAATCAAACAAAGTGTAGAAAGAAAAAAAGTATTTTCTCACTAAACAAACATTTTTTATATTCCTTGTCATATTTTTTCTGCGTGTATGCGTTTCCTTAAACCTATAAAAATCACGGTTTGGCCTTGAGCACCTCTCACAAACTGTAAAGCAAATTTAAATCTTCCTCACATGTCCGTTCAACCGACCAAATGAAGGCATTGATCGGCTTTAGGCTGGTCTAAGCAGGAGAAACTCAGCCAGGCAAACAAATGTCAATGTCAATCTGGCTGATCAAGAGGTCGTGGAACAGACAGAAAGGGTGTTGTGATGATTCAAAGTAAAAAAAAAAACAATCCCCCCAAAACAAAATGCAACGGGTGCGTTACGTAATGAGCCAAATAATCCTGTTCACTACAAACGCACCAAATCAGCAAACAGGATGAGCAGACGCAGCTCATTGTTGTTTCTGCTTTCAAGCTGAAAATCTTCTATTTGTTCAGAGCTGTTTGAGTTTAATGTCATCTTGGACTAGAACCGTAATAATGTACCAGAACATCATGATATAACCATTAGTCAGACTGTGAGAATAAAAAGAAAAGTAAAAAAATACAACCCAGAGAGTCTTCTGTAACAGGACATTTCTGATTTTATACACAAAAAAGAAGAAAAATAAAATAATTACCAAATATTCCATGTGTCCAATCCTCTGGAAATTCTCTTCATATGTTTTCCGAGAGGCTTATAAGTCATTAAGATGAGTGCGTCTTTTAGCACAGTGGCATTAGAGTGGATCTGTTGTTAATTTAATGCACAAAAAAAAATGTCTGAAAGCAACAAAAACACATTAATTAGCCTGCAGACAAATTAGCTGCTGCTACAAAGGGGAATTAAATGTGTCTATAAGACTTCAATAGCATTTTATCCCACAATGTAAACATTGTAAAACATATTCATAGTTTTTCTGTCTATTTTATTTAAAAAAAAAAAAAAAAAAAGATCTCCCCAGTGACTGAAGGAGAGAAACTGCTAGTCTTAGTTGGTGTTTTTAATCAGCTTCATTTTTCTTTTTGCATTTTTTAAATGTATTAAATTATAATTAAACTTTTTTGGTTGAGCCAGCTGCCAACCAAGATTTTGTATTTTGGGATGTAAATTATTTATAGATCAAGTTTAGTTTTTCAAATCAGAGAATTTAATTAAAGAATATCTCGTAGCAAGACTCGAGGAGCTACTTGCATTTACTAACAGCGCACAGTTGCAAACGTTACACTATAAGTACATTAGACAGTGAGTGTCACAGTATTAGTCACTGATAATCACTGGGTGTGTGATGTTTTGCTTGGAGAGCAATTACTCGTGCACAATGAGCTGAAGTGTTTGTGATGCAGCTCATGCTTAGAGCTCCCCAAGCAGCTGCGTTTTCACGTTTCATCTACATGATGTATTTCTGTTTAAAACACACGTAGAAACACAGGAAATACACAGGAACGTCTTCAACTAACCAAATTACTTATAAGAATTTATCAATCTAAAGAACATTTCCTGTCAGTCAAAGCCATGATTCTTATAAAATTACAGGAAATTAATAGTTTTCTTGCCTTGCAGAATAATTAAATTGGCCTTTATAGTGCTAGAGATGGAGAGTCCAGTGATTGAATGCTTGTAGAGTTGTTTTTCTGCTGTTTATCCTCTTCTCTGTGTGAAGAAATCAAAGTCCTGGCAGACACACTCTGGATCAGGACCAGCAAACATATTGACAACTGAGTCTGGTGTAACTGCAGCCATCTACCTCAGCCTCTTGTTTATATACTAACATTGGACTCAGTCACTTTGAAAGTGTCTGAGTTATTTTGGGAGTTTTTTCTCTGGAATTCATTCTGTAATGAATGAATGAATCAGTGAAATATATTTTTCCAGTGACAGATGCTGAAATGCTTGTATGCACTCTTTGTCCGGCTGCTCCTGCATTACTTTATGAGATATTGGACATTTGACAGTGCACTTCTCTATTTAGTCATGATGTAATGGTTCCCACAGTCCGGGTGATACTTTATGAACAATACTCAGCTGGAAAGTCGAGGCCTACTGCTCTACGAGACCGAGCCTTAAATTGAATTTAGTTTGATTTCTGAAAAGTCTGTTATGTCCCACCTTCATTTCATCTGACTTAATGGCACCATGAAACAATGTAATGCACGATTGGCATTCACACACAAAATCTCTTACATGTCCCATGCTCTTGGCTGACCAGTAAGTGTGTAAACTGGCAGTGATGGTTACGGCTCATAGCTCCCAGTTAGGAGGGAAAAAAGCGTCTGTTTCTCCAGTGACTCGTGCCAGACTCTTGTGGGGTGATAACCTCACTCTTTACCTCCTTCTGAGTGCCACCTGTCTCTCATTACTGGATACAGAATCTCCTTCTGCTCAACGTAATGTGAAAACTCACCAGAGTCTGTCTGGCTTTGTTAAGGCCAAAAGCCAAGTCTGCCTTCCCGTCATTATCAGTTCAGATGAGCTGCTATAATATACGAGCTCCTGTTCCTGTTTCATTATTTTGCATTAAAGACTCATTATTAAATTCTAAAAGTTTGAGGCTGACAGAAGATATTGGCAAACATCAATAATGGGGTGAGAAGAAGTCAAAGTCAGGTGCTGCTGATGAGTTAAAGGATCCACCTCTGACAACTTTAATATATGAAAATTGCTGCCAAGGCCTCTTGCCTGCCTTCAACAGTAAAACTAAAACTTTAGCTGTTTGTGAGTGTTTGGTTTTGTAATTTGCAGAGTACATGAACCGGTCACCAGCTGTTGAGATGAGTCTAATGAATGGAAAGACGCTGAAGTCCTGCTCTCTGCACCCAGTACATCTCCTCCCTGCAGGAAGGAGCAGCATCTGTCTGTGGCACTGGCACAGGATCAAAGCAGGAGACGAGCCCCCTCGACTGGTGACAGTCTGAGCTCTCACTCTCTGGAGCGGCGGTGCAGAATTATCATATTTATTCGTCCATTCTGCACAGGCGAGCTTTAAACTAAGACAAAGAAAGATTCATTGTCTTGCACAAATGCCATGAATTGCATTACCGCAGCAGCTGTGGGTGGAAGAGGGAGTCCCTGTGGTCCTGCACCACATTGGATATTACATATATTTCAGCTGCAGGTGAAATAATTGGAGGTAATTTGTACAGCTAGTGATAAACAGTCCTGTTGGTGTCAAACACAAACCAGTTTTGAGCTGAATGATTACTCTGTTGTAATTATCTGTCTTAGTCTACCTTGACATTTAATAGGTCGGTGATCGTGTATTACTCGGGACATTGGGATAACACTGGATCAGAACGAATGGGACAGCATGTAATATATTGTGTTATAATCAGCTTATCTGGTCGGGACCCAAGTGTGTAGAGAAACAGTTCGTCTGGTTCATGGAGAATTAATGTGATCACTGCAAAGTTGGGATGTTTTCTCTCTGCTGGCTTCAGAGGGATGCAGATGGGAGGGACCCCAAAAGGGGGACGGTGGTCAGGTGGGGTTGGTATCAGGGCAATCCCCCCACCCCACACACACACAAAAACCTCTTTGTGAAAATCATTATCACTAAGTATTTTTTTGTAAGTGCTGAAGAATATTTTAAAAATCATGTGCATCTTTTTATAAAATCATTTGTAGCTTAAATGAAGCGTTAAAAACACTTGCAATCTGATCAGAAATGTTTCTAAGTTATATTTGTTTGTATTTTTAGGCCTTTTAAACATTTTAAGACCTTTACCTCTAACAAAGTTGGTGCTTTTCGAAAAAAACTGCAGATCCTAAGTATGTATTTTGTACCTGTTACAGAATCAGAGTACCACATTTGACAAGTGCCCATTTAATTTTATAAAAAAAATAACATTTTTAAATTATTGTGTTTTATGTATATAATTTGACAGTTCCGTTTTGGGGGAAAAAAAAGTATCAAACTTGATTTAAGCTTTACATTTAATTTTTTTTATATAAACAGTTATTTTCATGTTAAAGAATTTGACTCAGAAGTTTCTAGAAAAACAGTCTGATATAAATTGGGTAAATATTCAAACTATATTCAGGATCATTTCAAGCTTTTCACTCATGTTTTGTAGGCAAATGGACTACACTGACTGTTGAAATGTCTCCTTTTTCATCTACTGAAGAACCTTTTTAGTACCTGGAAGAAAAAAAAACCTTCTGAGACTAACTGTATTGGAACATTTTGTGAGCTGCCCGTCAGCGTGTGTGCAGGCAGGGAGAGATGGAGGTCACGACATTACACGTTTAAAGAGAAAGAGTAAATGCTTAAATCTAACACTCGACAAGACTGTTATGTAACTGCATAGCTCGGTTTCATGTCTGTGGCAAGGGAACTTGTAAGATGGATTTCCAACGTAGCCAAATAATGCAGCTGGCATGTTTCTATTCAGAATAACAAAATGCTGTTGGAGTTTTTGGAGTCAGACACTGAAATATGCAAGAAATTAACTCTTCAGTTAGACTTCTATTCATCAGGTGAACTCCAAATATTCCTACAAACAATTAAAGAGGAATTTGCTCTTTTATTTGATTCATTTCATTGAAGATTTACAGTTTCTTGTTGTGATTTCAATCAGAGATTAAATATTTGGTTGTTACATATAAACTATTAAAACATATCTAGGTGTAACCACAGGGTCTGTATGTAGATTCTGTAACCAGAAGCTGGTTGATTCAGTCCAGTGGTTCTTCTGTAACCTCTTTTGAGCAGAATCTGCAGTCAGCCTTTGCATTTTCATTATCCTATTAAAAAGATTCACAATAAACTTGCATCATTGTGTTGCAAGTAGTCAAACAGAGTTTATTGTTCACATAAAAGCACAACTTCCCTCTGATGTCTTTTCGTGTAGTTGGCTGTGCTGTGTCTTCTTTGGACTACTGTCAAAAGCAAAGATGCATATTTACGAGAACTCTCCGATGTTACAAGCTGTTTGCAGCTCTGACGTGAAAGAAGAAGGTTACCATGTGAACGGAAATACAGTCTGCCAGCAAATCCAGCTGGGCGTGAGTGAACCTCCGCGTCTAAGTGGGCAACGGGCTTCAAGCGCTCACTCGGTCGCAGCAGTAATCATCAGATGTTCTCAGAGGCCGTTTACTCAGACAAATGGCTTCGGCTGAACGTGAATATAAACCTGTTTATTCTCTGAAACAATGTTTTCTTTCAGAAACACTGGATCTAGAACAATTATTGGGAAATGAATAAATATCACAGCATCTCATCTATTTTTACTCCATAGGAGTCTGCTGTGGACTCGTGAGTCATTGTTTGGTTTCCATTATGGTTCGCGTCTCGTCTGACATCTTTGTGTTCACGCAGTGAGGTTATCAGGTTTACAGTCTTCCCCTGGAGCTTCTCCTACACAACAAGCCTGCTTTTTCAAATTAGCTTTGTGCGCCTGCTACCTCATATTTTATCATAGATCCCAGCTTATCCTCATTTGTTCTGCTCATATCACTCGCTTTCCATCAATCATTTTACTACAGAGCACTGCTGCAGAGTTCTTTTTTCAGACATTATCCTTCATTCTGTTTTTTTCACTTGTTTACTGACATTATTTCACTATGATTTATGTCCTTATTTTTGCTTTGGGCTTTTATTTAGTTGTTTATTTGACCCCAGCAGGCCAGTGTTTTTGAGTTCAGTGACTTGGAGAGGTCAGAAGTACACATAAGTGACAGCTACATTTGGGATTTAGCAGCAAGAGGATAATTTGTTTCACAGGAAGAAAAAAAAACAGTCAAGTGAGTCTGGTTATGCTTGATGATGTTTATTTGGTGGTTTTATTTCATGCTTTGCAAAGGTTTTACATTAAGATGCTGCAGTTTAAGAATTAAATCTTATATCTGTCCCATATTCCCTTCATATTGTTTTGCATTCATTCCACAGTCTAACTGACTTTAAACAACTCTTTTCCTTTTGCTTACAAGTTCTTAAATCAGTTATTTTTCCTCTAATTTTATTTCCATGTGATGCTTCTTTCCCTTTTTGTATGTTTGTTTCTCTAGTGAGTTGTTTTCAAAAATATATCAGTAATCATTTTGGCTGCATTTTGCTGTGAACATCTACACTCTTACTGACAAACATGCACACTGACTCCCATTTGCAGACAAGTACAGTATTAGCTGAGAGCAAGCATCTGTGTGTGCACACAGCCCAGATCTAAGCTGCAGCGGTTATGTAACTTACTCTGCCATTTCAAATGGTTTGAAATCATAAATGCTCACAATGCTGGAGCTGAATTCTGTTAGCCGGAGCCAGCAGAATGTACATTATAGTCATGTAGTAGGTGGAACTATTGCTTGAATGTTTACAAACAAAGATAAAACTTCTGTTAAACCTGACACTTTATGTTTTAATCTTCCCTCCTGACTCCTTAATGTTCTGGTATCAGCTGCCGATGAAAAAAAAAAACATTAAAAACAAGTTTCAAATATCTTAGGGAACGCCACTCTGGTTTATAGCAACTGTAAAACCCAAATACATCTGCAAACCATTAAAGGTCTTGTATTTACATATAATGAAAACAAATATAAATGCAACACTTTTGTTTTTGCTCCCATATCAAGATGCTGATTAGACGACATGATTATTGCACAAGTGTTAATGTTAAGTTTTGTTTTATTGGGGGGGGGGGGGTCTGTGGACTCAGAAAATCAGTCCGTATCTAACGTGGCCAACATTTGCCTCATGCAGACCCCCCCCCAATAAAACAAAACTGAATATGTCCGAATGGCCTGTTATTATGGCCAGTCTGAGGCACACCTGTGAGGTGGGATGGATTACAGATTTAGACAGATTTCTGAACAATATTTGAGACAGATGGTTATTTTGTGTATGTAGAAAGTGTTAAAGATCTTTGAGTTCATCTAAAAAAATGGGAGCAGAAACAAAAATGTTGCATTTATATTTTTGTTCAGTGTATCTTATACATGACTCTTTACATTTCATGTCTATAAATAGCTCATACCCCATTTGCATAGAACTGCTCCCTGGTTTACTATTTTCTACTTTCTTGACTCAGTTAAAGGCAGGATCAGCACTGCATCCATCATTACCCATCATGCATAGTCAACATATTAAGGAATGAAAGAGAGTGAGAGTGTAATGAGGTTACCCTTGCTCATATATACACATCATCCAGCCCTGAAAGATCAGAAGACTGATTACTAAGAGTGCATTGGGGAAAGCCTCTTGAGTCAATTAGTCATTGGAGAAATAACAGAGACACGTGAAGCTCATCTTACTGAGATGCTGCGTTGCAGTAAGACGCAGCAGAGTCAGCTGCAGCAGAAATAATCAGAACCATACATCTACAACCTTCTCAGGGGAACTCTCCATGGTGCTTAATACACCTGCGTTAAGGCTTTATAGCTTCAGCTGTTCACAGGCTTGTGATTTGCTGTAAATATTAACAGAAGTATGTTAGGTTACCCACAGGATACTGGGCCAAAGCTGACATCACAGTGTGTGCTTGTTTTAAAGCCGCTATGTGGCAGGGAAACACTAACAGAAGTATATTTGCGGCACAAAGTTTATTTTTTTAGAATTTATTTCTCAAAGTGTGTTACACATGCAGGGTTTTTTTCTTTGTGTTAGCACATGTGTTTAGCAAGTTATGTTTTGTTTTATTTTATTTTTTACCGTCCAACTGGCGCACAGTCCCTCCATTAGGTCTTAGTCACCTTATGGACTATGGATTTTCACATGATTATATTATTTTGTTGCATGAACTCGCTCTCATGTCATTGTAATTATTATGAACAATGTTATAAAAAGTCAATGTAGGCATCTGAAACGTGTCTGGAAATCCTCTCAATTTAGTTTCTGAGTTTGCAAGAAATGGGAAGCAACTTTGAGAACATATGAAATGATGTTGTGGCTGATTGGCTGCAGATGACAAAAAAAGACAACAGGATAGTTCAAATATGAGAAAATTTTGAATAAAATGAGTGAATTGAGAAATTAAGGGGCAAATTAAGACACTTTATGACTATATTATTACAAAATTATTTTCACAAATCTCACAATTAATTTACAGTTTCACCATAAACAAACATGACAGCAGTATTGATAAGTAAGTGACTCCAAATTTAACTTTGTGTATTTTAGAACAATTTTGTCAAACTAGTTGCTAACATCACATCTCAGCAAAACACAGACTTGATAAATAACTCAAATCAAGCGTGTGAGGAGATCTGGACGTGATCCCGAATAAAACAGACAAGAAAAAAGACCGAGGAAATTAAATCAAAGTAAAACAAGAAGACCAAACAATCTTAATAAAAACACAGAAACATTAAATACAAAATCAATGGAAATGGAGCAACAACAAAAAAAGTCCTGAAACATCACAAAACCCAGAAACCAAAATCAATAATCCATAGACCCTATCATATTAAAAGTACAGGAACAAAATGATTGTGTACCTCTCTCTTGTGTATATATTTACATTAGTGCCACTGAAGCACAAATGTTAGACACAGCCTAAAGGTACAGCCTTCCTCATCTATCTTTATCTGCTGTGCAGTAAACGCCTCTTCACTTATACAAGAACTCATTACTCACAATGGCAGCTATTTGAATCTTTTATCAGAGGCCTTTTTAATTGAACATTGGCAAATGTGCTTCCAACAAATGAGCTTGAACAAGCATGCAAGTGCTGTGTTTGTCTGTGAGTAAGAGAGAGTGCATGAATGTCTGTCTGTCCAGACAGAGGTGTGTGCATGTGAGAGTGTATGCATGTGTGCATGTGAGAGTGTGTGCATGTGAGAGAGATTTTTGAGACATTATGTGCAGTAACTGGCTGGTTTTTGAAACTGCATGTATTAGATACCAGTCCGAATGGGAGAGCCGGTGCCTGTGAAGGCTTGGTGTGACTTGCTTATCGTGCATTTGAATATTTATTTGAACACACCCATAATGTTGTACTCCATCAACGTTTTTTTCAAATACTGAAGTCAAGCATCAAAGTTAGCAAAGTCTAACTTTGCTGTATTCTTTACTAATACGATAAACACCAATAGGCCCCGCCCCCGCAGCCTCTGCTGTAGGTTTTATGACAGCTGAGCGTGGCTGTGGGCTTGGCGTTTCTTTCAGATGCTCTGGAGAATGCTGCCAGCTGCCCTGGTGCGGATGTGGCTTTTCCCAGTTTGGGTCTTGTGAGGACCTGGCTGAACGCTCGGATGTAGGCTGGTATCTAATCAGGAATGAGGCAAATCCCTTGGACCTAGGATCACTGAGCTCTGGCCTGATCCTGTACCCGGGACAGCATGCTGGGTTCTAGGACTCCTTGGCCTGGGTTTTCTGAGTTGTCCTCCTACTGGGGGGGGGGGGGGGGGG